>VZRV01006384.1:257814-326056 GCA_013398115.1 Falcunculus frontatus | reverse complement strand
ATATATAAACAGAACATGCATATGACTGAAGATTTGTTTCCCAGCCTACATCCACTTCACTTGCAAAGGTTTGTCATCATTTTTGTAAATGTGGGGACAAAAAAAGGCACAACACATCTATACTGTATCTATTCCCTTCCTACTCAACATATGTTTTGCTTTTATTTTTCTGTTATATCTTTCTACTAAAATAAGTATTTTTCCTAAGAAGAAAATTTCTGTCTCTAAAATAAGGAGGAAATGATAGAACATGGAAGACTTGAGGAGAGCTTCTACTGCTAATCAGTAAATGTTTTGTTTGGAGCCGAAGGGTTAATGAATAGGACTTCCTCTCATTTAGAAATAATAGGGCAATAAACATTTTGCTTCTTGAGTGAGTATCAAAAACTATAATAAAACTTTTTCTAGAGAAACCAAACTTGCTTATAATTTGTAACTCTAGCATTTGAGTCTTACCAGTGCACAACTGGACTCTTAAAAAAAAAAAGGAAAAAGTTATGTGATAGAGACAACTAAAAAATCTTATAAATTCCCAAAGGCATGAAGGTATTTGTTAAATAAGTTAACATAAATCATGGAGTCATTGATGCAGCCAGCTACAAGCAGAGTTTCCAGAAAGAAGATAAATTATGAGCAGAGAGGAGAGTGAAACCAGCTACATATCAGCACCCTTAAAGCTAAAAGCTGTGCTGCAAAGTATTGCAGGATGCAGAAGCACATGCTGCCTGCCCAGGCACCACTGAGAGTGGGAAGGAAAGACCCGAGCCATTACGAATCCTCATTGCTCTAAGAAATCACACCCCCAGTAGGGAACAGAGAGAGTTCTACAGCTCTCTCTGTTAAGCATAGTTTCTTTAATAATTTTTTCTACAAGCAATAATTTTCTATCCAAGTCAGGGGAAAAAAAGATACATTCAGTAATTTAACCTTGCTCTGAACATTTCTAATGGCCTGTAATCAAAATTCTCACTTCAGTGAAAATATAAGGACAAAAACTCAAATGAAGATGTTAAGATGAAGCGAATACCAATACCATACAATACCAAAACTGCTGACAGAGAACAAGCATTGCCTCTCACCTGTAAGGCTCAATACACAAAGAAAAAAAGGGAAATAAACCCTAAGATACTTTAACAAATTTCCCTTCAGGCAAGCTTGCTCTCTCACAGGCTGCTTCAATTTGCATCTCAGATGCATAAGGTATCCTACTTTGCTAAGAGGTCTTCCTGTCCAAATCTTGAGACCTGCATTGTATCAGAAAACAAATTTTGGAGTTTTTCAATTCTGTGTAAATAGGGTGCAGGGGAACAAATAAGAATTTACTCATTACTCTACGAACCCCATAACCCTATTTTGAAAAAAACTAAATTCAAAGCCAACAGCCTGTTTTACATTTCAGACTGGAAGCTTCTCAAAACCCTGACCTAAGTAAGTGGATTTTTCTGAGTAGTAAAGGGGACACAATGATGAGAAGCTTTGGCTCTTGTAATCTGTGTCATTTCAGCACAGGATATCTTTATAACTACAGTCCTAATACTTTCTGCAAACATTGTGGGGGCATTGTTGGAATATCTGGGTATTAAGTAAGAGTCTAAAATATGAACTTCATCGACTAGTTAAGTATTAATGATACATTTTTGATCTCTTTCTGTGCCAGAATTCAAGCCTGGGGTGTAGACAGAAATTCATAAAAGCCTTTAGAGCAAATCCCAGTTTGTTGCCTACTGTGCAGAATCCATGGTAAACATTCTGATCAGCTACAGAAACATCTACTAGTGATAAAACAGACCATGATGAAGCAATCCAAACACACAAGAAGGACGAAGAGTAAATAGGGATTTACTATGTGGGGTGTATTTCATCAAAACCTGAATGAAGGGAAATTTAGTTCTGCAGAGCAGTCTTCAGCTGACACACAAAAAGGGTACTGGACCCAAAGCTTACAAACATTTCCAAACAAAACCCAGATTTAGCAATCTCAAAGCAGAAGTTACTAACATACATGGCTATATTTCAGCAGACATCTCTAGTAACCACTTTCATCGGTCTTCTTATCTTACTGCATAAGATTCTTCCCATTATCTGGGACAGAATACAACTCTGTCAGCGACTGATGTACTCTGGGAGAACGTGGATGAGTATCCATCCCTTCAGTTTGCCTTTTTCCTTTTATGACTGCAAACAACTCATCCATGCTCAGAAGCATCTGTTCATTCTCTAATGAGGAAGGAGGCAACACTCTAATTTTCTAAGTGCTCTCCTGTCAAAAAGTTGTTCTGTTCTCCAAGCCATCCACTTGCAGTAACTCAAACTACTAATCCTTCTCTTCCAGTTTGGATCTCCATTAGTTTCTGGATTACCCTGTTTGCAAAGCTTTCCTACGGTACTTCTCTGAAAACCAATATGACATTTAGAGTTGAGAAAGTTGAAAAAGCAAGGGTTCTCCTCAGAGACAAACCCTTCTCTTGCTCTTGGGTTGCTACCAGGAAATCTGAAAGTCTCTTGATACCAGACTTACCTTCTCCCTTTTCTTCCTTTTTAATATTATTGTCTCTCTTTTAATTATTGTGGCACCAGGAGACCCCAAATGCAATCAGTGACTCATTCTGCCTGTCTCTGTGAAGACATATGGTATGAGACAGCCTTTGCCCTGAAGAGCTTACAGTTTAAATAGGCAAGACAATAATGAGACACATTAGCATTGTTATCACCATGTCCCAGGTGGGAAATCGAGTCACAAAGATGAAAAGCAACATGCTCAAAATCACATGTCTACACCGTAAAGTGAAGCACGGTTCAGTCCTTTCGGAGTTAGCAAACATTAAACTGATAAATTGACACAGTAGAAAGACACACTGATGTGCCAGTTTGTGTGCAGAAGCCCTACAGACCAAACATGAACCATTTTGGCCCAGGCAACAAGCCCAGAGAGCAGGCCTTGCATCAGGGCACTTACAGTGTGACCAAGGCAGCTGTCCACACCACACTCTCTTTTCCATTTGGTCTGGGTGGCCCAGGATGCACTGAGCAGGTGCCCATGAAAAGCAGGTAATGCAGAAATATAAATTTTTCAAGACTCAGTCAAGTAGATTTCTTTAAAAGCCACTTATTCTTCCTTATGGTGTTGCTTGGCCCTAAGGAGGGAAGTAG
This sequence comes from Falcunculus frontatus, assembly GCA_013398115.1. NCBI lineage: Eukaryota > Metazoa > Chordata > Aves > Passeriformes > Falcunculus > Falcunculus frontatus. Next base: position 322,906 of record VZRV01006384.1, on the reverse strand, counting down.
ACCTTTCTAACAGACTCACCTTCTCAGCAATCCGCTTCACCTGGACTCCAGAGCACGGCCACAAAATACCTACTTTCATAACAGTAAAGATCTGAATGCGAAGCCAAATCTTTTTTTTGTGCCTCAGTTTGCTAATATCTGTAACCTGTTTAAAACTAAGAATATCTTACATATTTGAAAAATAATATGGTAAAAAGTAAGACAACTGCATGTAATATTATGTCCTCTGAGAAAAAATGTGTTTCTGAAATGACCTTATTTATTATACCAAAAGTGAGAGATATCTCATGTCTTTTTGAAGTGAAATCATACTTATAAAAAAGTGACATCCCTTTCACTTACACTTGCACTTATTTATTGAATGAATAACATTCAGTGTTATTCATCTGTTGAGGGGCTACTGCATACTGAGCTATGATGTTGTGTTGGTCTCTTATCCTTTTTTCTTTCATCTGATTAATGGCATATTAAATTTTATTTCTTTTATCAAGAGATTAATGATCTTGAGCTTTGTAAAATTTGCATATGTTTTCCCAAAATCTAGTGGGGAAAAGGAAAATTCCATAGTGCTTTCTTGTGCATGACTTCTTTTTGCTGATAACCCCAGGATATCTTGAGATTTTTGCCATAATTTGGAGAAGTCCTCCATTATAATTTTGAAGCACAAGGTCATTTTCATAAAATGACTAAGAGCTATGAAATGAATTCCCCTACTTCCCTTCTTCCAAAAAAACCAAAACCCAACAAAATAAAACAAAAAACCCAGAAATCAGCATGGACTGTTGTGATAATTGCACTTATATATGCTACATATGATATAATACCCTTTTCTTATTTAAAAAAAATTCTTGAATATCATGTAGAACATGCAGATTGCTGTTTGTATTATCAAAAAAGTAGTTTGGATGTGCTACAGCAGTACTTGACATTTGTTATAGATCTTGATCTCTTTCAATGTTTCAATGAGAAAATACTGCATCCCAAGCTGATTCAGATAACTGAATACTTCTACTCTAATTATTTACTTCCCAAACACACATGCAAGGCTTTCACATATTAATAAGCTGTTACATTAAAAAAAAAATGGGCAAATCTTCAAAAATAAAGTAAAATAAGCTATATTTCTTTGAATAATTAGTTTGCCAGGAGTGAAACTGAAAACCAAGGCAGTGGAAAAGATCTCCTGGATAAGGTCCATGTCACACCATAGCCCTTTCAGAAATTCAGCCAAACCTGTTGTAAAATTCATTCAATTTTTTACCACCTTCTTGTGTTACTACTCTTGGTAGCACCTCCTGACTGTATAAGATGAATGCTAATTTGATTTTTTTCACAGTTAAAATCATGCTACCTGTAATTCCTCTATAATTTCAGTCATTTGTGTCCACAATTCAAAAGAGTACAACTGTGTAACACAAAGTCTATTTTATGTATCAGGCAGTTACTTAAAGTAGGAACTATATGTTAGCTCGTTAATGAATCTCAGTATGTAGCCTGTGGGGGATCAAGAATGATATCACATTTCCTAGATTGGAAGATGAAGGGGAAAAAAAAAATAATTTCTAATCCAAGCATACAAAAATCAATCTAAAAGATTCCTGCTTTATATTCTAAGCTTGACTCTATTTACTGACGTAGATCATGTTCAAAGAATAGTGGCCATCTCCAGAGTTCACTTGCCACATACACTCTATGATCTATTCAAAGGTTACCCAGGAATGTACGAGAGGACAGAGGTGCTCTGAATCAATTAGAATTAGCCTTAAAACACACGATGTTCACAATAATCAGTTATACTAAAGCCTTCCCTCAGATAAGTTTCCCATGCCCTTTTATTTAGACCCTTACATTCATCAGGTATTCACATACTCTCTAGAATAATTTGCATAACTATCTAATATTTAAGGAGGTATATGATGGCCTCTAGTGGTGCATAACAGCATGAAACTGATGAACTGCTGCTCTGTTTCCTCAGAGTTTTAAATATAGCATGATAGAAAAACAAACATTCAAATTGGATCTTCCGAGTTAGGAACAGCAGAATACAGTACACAGCAAATGTAAATGGCAAATCACTTTTTGCTTGGTAAGAAAGAAAAAAATCCTGAAGCCAACATGATTACATGAGAATAGTTTTAAAAATATTCAAAATCTTTACTCTTTAGCATTGTTTTCTCTCTCCCAGTCTTTTGATCACTGTACACTGCTAGGCTTTGGCCTGCTGATACTGCAAGTCACTAATTCTTTGGGAATACTGTGGATACTGAATGAGAAAATACATCTGATCTTCCATAGAAGAGGTTCTTACACAGTAGATATTTTTCAGCCTGAATTAATCCTTCATGTTAAAAAATATTTTTATCATTGCATGTCAAAAAATATTTTTATCGTTGCATTTGTGAAATATTCTTTAAAAAGTCAGTACTTGATAAATCAATAAAAACACCTAACAATAAAAACACCAAAATAAAATTTTATCATACTAATTTGACTTTATTCTTACACATGGCCTCTCATAACCCAGAGAACTGTAAGAAGGCTCACACAGAGGTGATGGGATTTACTACTATATTGCAAAGAAGAGACATGTGGAAAATTAAACACTAATACATTCTTTAGCAGGTTAAATATTAAACTGGTACCTTCCTGTGCACCTTCTCTTAATTCTATTTTATATTTTTGCTTAAATCACTTTGATATTTTTATTTCTACATTGCTTCTTCATTTTGTCTTCACAAATGTTAAGTAAAACTATCAACACTTATAGGTTGAAGTTTTAGGCTGTAATTCCATCTTGCAGTTCCATGTATCTTTGGAAAGAATGCTATGAGTATTCATGGATACTAATTTCTTTCTAAGCAGTAACCCACAATTTCCTGGAAAGTTTTCATATCATGTTTTTAAAAGTTTTCTAACTGGAAATACACTCATAAACATTTCTATTTAACAGAATTTGAAAGGCAAAGCTACTGATCTCAGTCAGTGGCCTCCACAGCTCTGCTTCAAGCAAATTTTCAGAAACTAAGTCCTAAGATAGATAATCGCTGTAGCTCATTCCTAAGGAAAATGCAGAGATCAAAGGATACAGTAAGGCCATTCAAGGGAGCTTCTGAACACATCTTTCCCTCTGTTATACAACATTTTGAAACAGCATCCTTCTTTATCCTAGGCTATCTGCAGACTTAATCCACACATGCTGGGGACAGAAAGTTAGGGCAGAGAAGGATATTACAATGATTCTTTTTTTTTTCCCAATTCTGAAAGTGATTTCACAACTACTGTCAGAGAGATGTAAGCCTGCAATGTCAAAGACACTTTTCCTTACCTTCTGCATTTTTGCAAGGGAAGTTGTTTAGGTGCAATCTGACAGCAAGCATAATTTTTTTCACTTCAGAAGAGAAAACTATAGCCAAGGAAGTGCCTAATCTAATAGTAGGTCATTGATTACTGTCCTTTAGTTTCTTCTAAGTGCAAAGAGTAAAAGTTAAATGATTATCTTAAATAATTCTGAAAAGTTTTCAAGTGTATGCGGTTTTTCAGCTATACCTTTTTTCCTGGCAGTTCCTCACATTTCTCAGGGTCTCATGAATTTTCAGTATCTTACTACCTCTTAGCTACACAAGCTACTTCTGCTACACAGTCCTCCCCTAAGCACTGTATCCCAAGTCTCAGGGTTTGTGAACCATGTTTTCCTTGAGCCAAAGTGAGTCTGCTAGATTAAAACCAAGAAATGATCCTTTCACAGAGGGATTTCCTCTTTCACACTCTTTCGTCCTCTGCCTCACAGTCCCTGTGCTCAGCATCAGTACTCTCCTGCTTCTCCCCCTGGGATCTGTATGCCCAACACAGTGTGAAATATTAACTAGATAATGATTTTTATTTCTCTTTCTGGAGATCAGAGGAGCTACTAAGAAAACCACTGCTATGAAGCAGAATGCAGGGAGCTGTCAGCTGAGGAGCAGCCACCAGCCGCTGTCTGTGCAACGGTGATGTTAATGTACAATGCTATATCTTAATAGCCATCTCAATTGGCTATTAAAATGCAGCACTGCGCATTAAAATCACTACCCCACTGCTGCAGGAATACTTACCAAAGATGCAGCCTCTGAAAATTACCTTTTGGCTCAATGGAATGCTGTCGTACCAAATGAGCTGTCTCAGCTCCTCTAATTTTCTGCTAAAGAAATAAAACTCTTCCTTTTTAATTTTAAATATACATGATTATGCTGAATGGCACATCTAGCCAAGACAACACACAGATAGCACGGGTGAACTGCATGCTGTGTCTCAGATTTCAATAGCAGAAGTACGCAGAGCCTCCTCAAGAAAACTGTGCTAACTTACAGAGCAGTTATTATTCTCAATTTCTTTAAAGAATGCCTCTTAAACCGTTTTCAGGTACTGGAGATGAGAGAACAGGAATATGTAGCTGGTAGGAGTTTGTTTCTGGAAACTTACAGGTTATAAGCAAGAGAATTCTGAAAAGATGGGATAAGAGAGCTGGTGAAGGCTACAGGATGAATGTGGGGGTTAGAGACATGAATGGACTACACTCAAAAAGAGGAAGTGGCGAGGCTGGTAAGCTGCATAATACAGGGGGAGGATGAAGCTTAGAAAAAATTGTCTCCTTTGATCCAAACAGATGGTTTGTGGGATAACTTTGTCTCAGCTTCTGAGTGCATAGATTCAGGTGAGAATAAGGAAAACCACAGAGGCAAACATAAAAGACAGAATGATGTAGTGAGCTCATGGTGCCCTCCCTGAGTCATAGTAGAAGATGATGAAAAGTCAAGACAGAAAGATCTCTCAAATATAGGAAAAATATGCTTCAATTGCATAAGCTTCAAAATGCAGACAGGGTCTCTGTGCTTCAAATATCTACCATGCTGAACTGATATGGTCTGAAAGGTAAAAATACACCTGTTTGATAGGCCTAGGCATCTTATCTCCTCTTTTGCTACACATAACTACTACACATCTTGTGCTGCACAGTCCCTACCAGATATATCTGATCTGGTTTGAAAGGTACAACTAGTCAGGGATTTTTGTATGAAGTCAAGTTTCTTCAAAGAAAAGCTGATCCCTAAACATTATGTTTTAAGTTTGCTGGGCATCATCAGCTTTGTTTAATCTTTTACCTGTATTCCTGATGTACCTGCCCAAGGGCCAGAGACAACTGCACCTTTTGGTTTAAGTCAGACATAATTAAGTCTCCTTCAGAGCCAGGGACTCCTGAAGCTGCAGAGCAATAGCCCCAGGGAATCTGCTAGCAGGGCTGTCCTGCATCTCGAGTCCTTGACAGAAACAGGCAGCTAGCCCAATGGAGTTGACAATGTTGGCAGTTTCATTACTGGTATCATCTGGGATGCTGACAAGAACATCAGTTCCAACTAAAAATCTAAAGGAACAGAAAGTTCTTATTTTTCAGAGAATTCAGATGTGTGATTTCTCAGATTTAGTCTGAAACCAGTACTCATTGGCCCTCAAAATCCACACATGTGCAAACTAGAAACAATTATTTTGACAGCTCTACTGCAAAATTGATCCTTGTTTTCCTTTTTAAGTCTTCCTATAAGAAGAGAAAACTGATCAGGCTGTAAAAGAAAAAAAAAAAAAAAAAAAAAAAGAGCCCAAAAAACTCCACCCAAACAAAACCATATTCTGAGCTACTAGAACAGATAGGATGATGGTTTACATAATCTACTGCTAGAATTTGCAAATATCTTCCATTATAGTTAGGTAAAATTTGGAAAATGTTGTATGATTAGCTCTTGAATTGAAAAAGCAAAAATACTGCTCTGCAGCAAAGATCACTTCCCTCTTTTTAGTCTGACATCCTACATCAGTCTCCAGAAACACATTAACATATCACGCTGCAGTGACATTTGAGCCTACACAAGAGTGTGGGAGCAAGCTAAGAGTAAGCAGTTCACTCTGCTCAAATGGAAGAAAAAGATTTAGTCACTAAAAAAATTCCTTCGATCCTTAGGGATTTTGAGCTTCACAGAATGGTAGAGGTTAGATGGGACATCTGGATGTCATCTGGTCCAAATCCCCTGCTCAAGCAGGGCCACCTAGTGCTGGTTGTCAAGAAATTCACTGGGCAGTACTTCTGGCTTCTAATACTTGGTTATCCTTTTCAACATCACTTGAAAAAAAGACATTTGTTTCCGAATTTAAGTTGGGAGGAAAAAATTAAAATACTGCTCTAAATAGTTTAACAGAAGCTGGGCTGGATTCCACATTACCCGGCACCAAAGCCTGCGTGACTTCAGGAAAAGGTGACAGTTGCCATGTATAACAGTGCCCAGCTGTCAAACGAAAGACCAAATGAGCATCTTTTAAAAGCCTTTAAAATAAAAATAAAATGAATCTCACCTAAAAAACAGAGTCTCTGCAAAAAAGAACACTGTGCTGCATCATGTCCTCCCCTCCACCTTTTTCTTCCCCCGCTCCAATTGTGCTTTAAATAATCTGAGCCGGTGCTTTATGCAACACCAATAGTAAGCACCAGGATGATGCTGCACTGGTGACCTTGGATTTTCCAGCCCATTACTCCTGACTGGTCTCTGCGAGAGTGCTACATTGCCACCTGCCACATCACACCTCCTCCAATGTCGCCAGGAAGTCAAACTCTGCTCGCACTTCCCCCGGTCCCACCCGCGCTCTGTCACGGAGCTTTCTCTGCTGATCTGTGAACAGAGAGTGATCTGGGGCTCTCAGTGTGCTCAGGATCCTCCCTTGCTCCCTCCCTCCCATGCCTGTGTTTGTCACTTATCTGGTAGGAGGTGCAGAAGAAGAGAAGGGAATATAAGCGGAAATATTTCCATTTTCAGCCTGGTTAAAGGAGTGTTTCAAAGCAACAGATGCTGTGAGATTTTTAAAGTGTTCAAAAGACAGTATATATTGCAATTTTCACAATTTAATTTTTTTTTGAAAGAAACATAGATACTTTCAAGGCATAAAGATGCATACACAGTCTGAATGATTGTGTCCAGAAAAAAGGGTGAAATCAAGGTTTTTGCCATTTGTAGCAATTTTTACACGTGAGCCATATTTGAAGTAATTAGCATAGTTGTTTGCCTTTTTATTTCTACAAAAGCAGATGACAGACTACCCAGAGACCCTAAAGAAAATTGCCTCAGGGGAAGACAAAAGCTGTCAACATCAAGCCGCAAAGATCTCTTTGAGGAAGAAAACAAATTCCCAGCAAGAGAATTGATATGCCTGCTGATGAGCTGTTCAAATATGAAACACAGACACTCAGAGGGAGCCTGCTGCAAACACATCCACCGAAGCAACAGAACATTTGGCAAAAAATTTGGTACTAGAAAAAAATGAATACTGAAAGCAAGCATAAGGATGTGACGGAACTAAAAAATGCTGGCATGTCATACAGAAAAGAAGAGCTGAAGGAAAAGCAAATATGCCTAGCAAACTAAATAGAAAAACATGCACTTTCTGGCAGGCCTGGCTACTACCAGCAATAGCGATGCTACTTGATTCAAGTGTTAAGGGAGCATTTTATGTCACACAGAAAAATGTGGTAGACGTGTTGATATTACTGGTTTTTATTGAACAAATACAACAGCAAAACCAAGAAAGGTTTAACAGCCTGCCCCAGAGAGTTAGCAGAGAATTTTCTGTTCAAAGAGCTTTTTCAATTCCTTCAATAAATTTCCCACAAAAACATTTCCCATAGGCATTTTTAATTTTTTTGTCTAAGTGATCCCATTATCTATTTGATGGTGGAAAATTGTGTTGGTTTTGCCCAGCCTGGTTTTTGGTAGTGGGGGAGCCACAGAGGTGGCTTCTGTGAGAAGCTGCCAGAAGCTTCCACCATGTCTGGCAGAACCCATCCCTGACAGCTCTGAAGATGGACATGCTGCTGGCCAAGGCTGGGCCAATTAGAGATGATGGTAACGCCTCTGTGGTAACATTTTTAAGAAGAAAATCAAAACGAAGTGGGGCACGCAGTTTTAATTCCAGTCAGAGAAGAGGAGGAGGTGAGAACATGTGAGGGAAACAACATGGAGACACCAAGGTCAGCAGAGAAGGAGGGGGAGGAGGTGCTCCAGGCACCGGAGCCGAGGTTCCTCTGCAGGCCGTGGTGCAGACCATGGTGGAGCAGCTGTGCCCCTGCAGCCCATGGGGATCCACGGGGGATGCAGAGATCCACCCACAGCCCGTGGGGGAGGTGCCCGTGCCGGAGCGGGTGGATGCCTGGAGGAGGCTGTGATCCCGTGGGAGTCCCGGTGGAGAGAGAGGGCCCTTGCTTCCAGGCTGGAGCAGCCTGTCCTTGGAGAACTATACCCCATGGAAGAGTGACCCATGCCTCAGCAGTTTTGGGAGGACGGTTTGCCTGTGGAGGGACTCATGTTGCAGCAGTTTTGGGAGGACTCCTGCTCCTGAGATTGGAACCATGCTGGAGAAGTTAATGGAGAACTGTGTCCCATGGGAGGGACCCCACGGTCTCACAGGGGAAGGACTCCTCTCCCTGAGCAGCAGAAGAAGATCCTTAGGGGATGAACTGACCAAACCCCCATACCCTGTCTCCCTGCGCTGTCTGTGGGAAGGAGGGAGGGGTCGAGGGAAGAAAAGGAGTTTTTAATGGCTTATTTTACTTCTCATTATCCTCCTCTGATTTTGTTAGTAGTAAATTCACTTTGTACCTCTAAGCCGAGCCTGTTTTGCCCTTGGAGTGTTTTCTCCCCGTCCTTATCTCAGCTCATGAACCTTTCATTATATTTTTTTCTCCTCTGCCTGGGTGTGGCAGGTGACTGTGGCTTTCATGCGTGGACCAATTCAGGGTTTTTTTCTCCTTTTGATTAATCTTATCTGAAGATGACGCTTCATGAAAGCAGCATTATCTGAGGTATTTAAAAGTAAAATTATGAACTATGCAGTCTCTTAAGATCATGATTTGGAACTGTCACCACCTACTGTTGTCTCTGGTAGAGCCACCTGGTATTCCTATGAACAAATATTTAGGGAGACGTTGCCATCATATATACTCCCATGCCCTAGTGAAGACAGATAAACTTGGTATCCTTCAGAGGTGTGTCCCTGAGGAGCCAATCATCTAAGAAAGGAGAGTTTCAATTCCTGTTTTGAGATCTTCAGTTCCCTCTACAGTCACATGGTCCATTGAAAAATGAGGAATCAGGAGAGTCCACAAGTAGAAACTTCTATTGGAATATAGACATCCTGAATGTACTTAAAAAATAAAAATATCCCTCCCCTACTTCTGCCAACATCAGGGAAGCCACATAAAAAAATCCAAACAAATAAAAAAACCCCAACAAACCCTCAACATGCATAAGTAATTAAAGAAAGCAACAAGGTGCAAAAATACTTAATTTATGTCATTTGACCCCTTTTAGCTGTTTTATAAAGTCATTCTGGGAGAGCCAAGATAACAATTTCACTACAGACAATAACGCAGTCATAAAACAGGGCAGGTAAAGCTATGACAATAATGAAATTATCTAAGTAAAGCCTATTATCTTCATTAATTTTCACTCACTTTCTACCACAGTGGGAAGATATTAACTTGCTAATATCTTCTATTCAAAAAGAAATGCATCCCTTGAGCAAATAAGCTAAATTATAATTTCTTTGTATTAGGAATTATTATTAATAATAATAATTATCAATTAAATGTGTGCACAAAGTTTCTGGTTGAAGTCCTTAGATGCAAAATGTGGTTGATTGCTGTTTAAGAGAGTATCCTTGTCTGTTACTTTAGAAGCTCTAAAGCAAGCACTTTGAAAAAGCCAGATTTTTTTATAAAATGCACCAGAAAAAAAAAGCTTGAATTCTTTTACTAAACCTGTCTATTTCTATAATCTTTTAGATATCCTCAACACTATTTTTTTGCAGTAAAGCATGCAGTACACATAGAATTATCACTACCAGTGTGTTCTGTTAAACAAACTGAATAATGAGTCTGCTGTACCTAAAGGTACAAGAAATGATTCAAGGTTTTGCTAAGAAATTTTGTCAAACTGTTGTGACTGGGACTCAAAAAGTAGTTTCAAAAATTAAAAAAAGAGTATTCATATTCCTTCTGTGGAAGCTTTAATACACTCATCTGAGAATAAAATGTGAGGAGATTGATTAAAGTTATTCACTTCAGGTTTCAAAACCACTTTTCTAATAAATGGAAAACTTTAGGAGTTAATAGGCACAAATCTAAGCCCATGCCCTTTCTTGTGCAGTTAGACTAAAAGTGTTGCATATGTGGGATTTTGCTATTCACAAAGGAAAACAATTTCCTCCTGTAAGATTTCTTGGGCCTGGTAAACCACTTGTTACATTTGTGCTTGAGAAAATCTACAGCTTCCTAAATACATGCAAAGATACAAACAAGCTTTTAGTTATGAAAGGTCTTGTTGGTTTTTTGTTGTCTTTGCACATGCTTTGAAATTAGTTATTTTAAAGGAAGAACTGAAAAGATGCAGTGATCTTTGAAAAAGGTCTCGGATTTTCATAAAAATCTTTTGAATCCCAATATCTTTCATCCTTGTTTCATTATTATCCACACGTCTCATTCATTATACTTTTAGTGACTTTCAAAAGAAATCTGTACCCACTCACATGAAGCATGTAAAAGAAAACCAGCCTAATTTTACTTAGGAGATCACTCAGCAAATTATAAACTGTAAAACCTGCAATATTACTATAAAAGCTGCTAAAAACCCACAGTACTTATAAGACCTACTTTAGGATAGCACAAAAAGCTTACTATTTATGTAAACACAAGAGAAAAGAAACACACCAAAAAAACCACAATTAAGAACTCTCTTTTCCATAACTTGTTTAGTAAAATACGTAATGTACTACTCAAAAGTCTCTGTTGAAAAACTTGTCCAGCACCGAAAGTGGACACCAAAACCTATATATTTAGGAATCAATAGTATTCAAGGATTGTATGCTTCAAGTATTGTCACTATTTGCAAACCAAGGATACAATCACAGTCAGAAATTAAAATTACTTTAACTTTTTAGTTAAAGTGCCTATTTTAACAAGAAATGTAACTATATGAAGGTGACGTCTCTCATAAGATCTGTCTGCACTAAATTATTACAAAGTTTATCAAACTCTATATTTGATATAGTAGAAAAAAAGGTCACCAGAGAGTTCTCCTAGATTTAAATTTTTATTTCTACTTCAGATTCCACTAAAACATGACAGACTTAGAATCAAGATAAATTTCAACTTGAATAACTATAAAAAATCTTAAAGCTATCATCCTGAAGCCATACAAAATAACTAACAGAATCACAGAAGCCATGAGAGTTATGACTCTGAGGCAAAGCACACATTCAATGGACTCCTACTTTAGCTGACTAAAGTAGATTTAATTAAACATTAAAAATCTAAACCAGAATATTAGACATGTCCCTACACATTTTAAATTCATGGCAACAGTGCTTTTACTGTTGAACGATTAAAAAACATCTGAATTTCAGCATCTTTAAAAACAAAAATAGACAACTGGAAGGACATTTTGCAACTGTCTGTAATGTACTAACACTTCCCATACCAATACTACAGATCAAGACTTAATTCTGTCTAGATTCTTATTCACTGAGATTGGCAGGGGAAAGACAGCAGGCAATGGAAATTACTGTAATGTATCAGAATTTGATTTAAACTGCTCTCTAAGTTACACGCATTGCAATTGAAAATCACACATACCAATGATTCTATTCTTAAAAAGCAAAAGCACATCAGAGTGATGACCTTGTTATTCTCATTGAGGGAAACAAAGCACACTAAATAGTACTCCAAAGATATTCTTGATACCAAGACAACCGAACGCATCAAGCCCTTCTTAGAACTTCCAAAGCCATAAATTTTGCATGGCTACAGAGCCCATATGAATAAACCTACTTTCTCTCTTAAGTTTTGCTGCTTTTCACAGTAAGGGCTTGGCTGTCATGTTGCAAGCATTGGATATTGTGACTTAAAGACTTAAAAACACCTATTGCTTTTGAAAATCTATTAATGTGTTCTTGTGTAAGATCAAGAGTTTAATTTATTTGTCCCAGGGGCTAGTATTTCCCAAACAGTAAGATAGGAGGCAACTTAGAAGGCAAATATGGGATAGCGTAAAATAGAAAATAAGCTTAGTAACTAAGACTTGCCCAAGAACAAACCAGCTGCAGTTAATTGATTTCTTGAAGCAATTCTCTGTTATGTTTCAAATATAATCGGCTGAAGAGTTTTGGTAGTTGATCTAGAGAACAAAAACTCTTCAAATGACGACTTTGTTATACAAAGTTAAAAACAAGAACAAAAACAAACAATCCAACACCAAACCACTCAAAGAGTGCAAGTAGCAAACAAGCTGACAAAATAACTACATATCACCCCAGAAACCCCAATCAAGCTACAACATCTGCCAAGACACCCAAAACAAACTAACAAACCACACCTAAAAGGCTGATGCATATTCCTGGGGACACCAGGAATCACTGTGTCCCCAAGATTCCAACAGATTTTTCAGGAGACCTTCTGAATATCTACTCAGCAGAAGCTCTAGCACTCCTGTCTTTCTAGTGCACATTGCACAGGTCATAATCTTAACAGACCTCTGTTTATTCATGTATTTTCTGTATTTGATATGATGGACCTAGGTGGCCAGTTAGCTAAATGTGCCTTCTGAATACACAGCACTAAAGAACATCATAATTCCCGGATTCTGAAAAGCAAGTGCTAGTTATTTAACACTGGTGCATGCTAAAATAATTTCCATTAAACCGTTAACTTTATATTATATAGATCTGCACTTTAAATCCTTGCATAAGAGCTGGTTGGAAACAGTTATGGATAGAGATGCAATTGAATGGAAGAGAACTCAAGGAATGAGGCAGATGTCTGACAAATTACCCAATAAAGCTGACAGAGAAAGAAACTGAAATAATTTAACCTCATGTATTTGAGTTTTATTTTAAAGTGAATACTGTCAAAAATACAAGGAAAGGCCTTTTTGAGGTTTGAACTAATAAAGCTCCATGGAAGTCAAGGAGTCTAGGAGCTAGGGACAAAAAACCCCAAAGAAACAAAAAGTCACAAACCCAAACTAAACTAAAGAAAACAATTTAACAAAATCTCACCAGAACATAAGGGGAACATCACATCCATTTAAAATAAGAAGTCAAAAGTTAAAGGAAAGAAAAGAAAATTCAAACAATTCTGTCTGTGCAAGACCTCTATGATATACGCGATCCAAACAGCCAGGAAAGAATTTACGTCCTCTGTGGTGCAATTCTGTTCCCTTTCACTGGGATGCAACTCCCTTTTAAGTCACTGGAAGCAAAGCCTAAGAGACAGAGGACAAAAAACCTCCTTAGTTACATTACAGACTAACTCCTACCACTGATATTTAAGATATGCAGAATCAGGGAAACTGTTACTGAGGATGAATCTTGGAATATAAGTTGGCACCTGAAATTTTCTAAAATTGCCACAAAATACACATTTATAAGTCCCTAAAAGCTTCTTCACCAGCTGAAAGGATGAATGGGAAATTACATGGTGAAAGCTGATGTTGAGGAATTGCAGTAAACATAACTGTTAACATATATGTAATATCATGATATAATACACATAAAGGTCCTTTTAGAAAGTGTGAGGAAAGAAAAAAAAAAAGAATTCTCCATTGTTGAAAAAACAGAAGTTCTTTTATCAAAAGTTCGATGGAAGTTAGGTGATGAATTTCAAAAGGGAATTTTCCTTGACTAAGGAGAATTTAAATAAGAAATGAATAGTGGGTCAACACCTTCTCTTCTTATTAGGTGCTTCACTGCCAAAAAACCACCAAAATCCTGCCTTCCTCTGTGTGCACATTTTGCATTCTGAACACACATTGTGAACTCTGAACAGAATGAAGACCTGCCTGAAAATTATAAATTCTCTTAGTGATGCTCTTTTGAATTAATATACTTTGTTAGCCTTAAATTACTGTAGTGGACAAACTAGCTGAGCTGTCTTTCTTTCAAAACTGTTGTTCTCAAGGGGAAAATGTTGCTTGTCAAAGCTAAAACCTCTTAATGTTTCCGTGAACGAGATGTAAAGAGTGTTTTTAAAGCATTCACAATGTTCTTATTATCCCAATATAGTGTTTACACAGTATAATGAGTTACCATACAGTAATATAATACACACACTAATAAGAATATAGTCTCCGCTAAGTGAAAAAGAATATTCCTCACACTACACTTCCAATGCAAGTACACTGTCCAAAGACCATTTATTCTCTTGTGACTTCGAGAATTGTTCACACTCAGCTGTTTACTTGACACTTTTTGATACCTGGAAAACAAAACATTGGAAGAGAATATTTGCGAAGTGGAATTCAAGAGGAGCTTGGCAGTGCTGTTGGTTTTGGTGTGCACTGTGCCTCACTGCAAGACTGCAGAGCTGCTGCTGCACCCACACACAGCTTTCAAAACCTGGAATTTGCCTTTTTAGGTACTATCTAGATCTGCACTGATTAAATGAATATATTTTAAAAATAAATATTGCATTCAGCTTCCTGGATGCCCATCAATAAGAAGTTGCTAACACTCTGTGGGAGGAAAGATTAAAAAAAATAATAATAAAGTAACTAAAAAGGGAACTAGAACAGAATGTGGGTGTTTAGTATAACAAGTACACTTTGACAGGAATGTAAGCAGTTTGCAGAAAGTATTTAACTTGATTGGCAGAAATCTCTTAGAAGCAAATTAGTAATGCAAACTATTTAAAGGAAAATTAGAAATACGATTTAAGCATATTGGATACACATTAAGGATTGAATTATGTAAAACCCATCATACAGCATGTTCCAGCAGTCCTCAAATCTACTAATTTTACTTGGATCATTTATTTCCATCACAGTTTAATCAAAGAAGTATTTTAAGAGCAGGTTTGATATGTCCGTATAAATCATATTATAAATTGATGGTCAAACAACAATGTTAAGTGTTCCCTGGTCTGCATGAAGTGAAGCTTAATTCTGGTGTTTGAGTTACCATCTTACTCCATACTGGAATATGTACATTGGCCTGAGAACTTTCCACCTTGGTATTTCAACAGCCTCTTTTTTTGATAATACATCAAAATATGTTCATTGTAATTATGAGAGCAACATGGGGTTACTGTCAGTACTTGAAAACCCGTTTCTTTTTTTACTGAATAAGATGTCTTTTTGTTTCTTCTTTATTGGTACAGAGCGATAACCCGAGGAGATTGCCAACCTACTCTTAAGGGCTAACCATTTTCCTCTCTCAACAAATTCTCTGTCAGATATTCCCATTTTTCTTGTTAGGAAAAACACCAGCTTAATAGCCATGAAAATTATCAATATATTCAACCAGTTCCTTTTATTTTTTTTAATTAAGAAACAAATAAAATATTTTTTCCTGTTGTTTTGAAGAATTACTACTTCTGATACCATTACCTAGTTTAAAGCTGGAAAAGCTTTCTTTGGTTGGTTTTTTTTTTAATTGTTTGACTTGTGATGTATTATTAACAAACAAAACAAAACAAAATAAAACCCCAAACAAAACCCCAGAATAACCCCAGGGAAACCGAAATCTACTCCATACAATTCAGAGAACTTTCAATGAGTAAGAAAACCTAGAAAGATCAAATCCGACTTTATAAAAATATATCTATTTCACAGAATATTGCTTTTCTGATAGATTAAGAAAAAAACTGTAATAGATTCAAAGGTATTTCTAAAAGTTGTTCTTTACAGATGTTGCTCAAGTAACATCAAAGAAATTCACCCAGCAGAAGGCGGGAAGAAAGGAGGAAAAGAAGAGAAGCCAGCAGAATCTTAATCTTTGTTCACTGAGCTTCTGGTAAAAGATGACAAAACACTAACTCTCAAAGACTTAGTGGAGATGGAAGGCATCTCCAGGGAAGGATCCAGGTTAAGTAAGGACCAAAACATTTGCAGGAGTGACCATCAGGCAATTTGTCTCATACCCACAAAACCAGCAAATCTGAAGCAGTCTCTCACTATCTGTCCCATAAGATTACTGCGAGTGAATGCCAGAACTGAAACATGTTGACTAAGAAACATTTTATTTTCCTGCTTCACTGAATCCTAAATGTTTGGAAGGCCAGATTAAAATAATGGGATATTGTATTTAATATTCTAAATGGGTAACTGTGGTTTACCTTTCTTGATTCCTGTGTGAGGCATGGGGAGAGATTAAGCGACAGAGGTGAAACTATGTAGGAGTCTCTCACAAAAGGAGGAATCTAGGGTGTCTAGCCTTGCACAGCTCCTAAAACCCTTTGTAATTAATGTGCCAAAATTTCTCACACAGAAGTATTTTTCAAGCACAACAGACATCTGAAATAATTGTAGAGGAATTCATGTAGTGTATAACTATTCTGTTTTCTGTAATAACAAAAAAGGAAGATATTAGAATAAAATATGCCATTTTACAAATGCACTAAAGAGACAATAACTTCATTTGAACTGATGCACTGAGGATATGCAGAGGAACACCTACATACCATTTGTAATTCCTATGGTTCCCAAGCTGCCAAACACAAAGGCTGCTGCTGTACTTCAACTCAGCAGACTACTCTCTAAAAACACATCTGTTATCAGCACTTTACTGGAAAGGCCTTTCTGTAAAATACATTAACATGTTAATATGCTCAATTTTATTTTTAACTTCTGTCAGAATTCAAGCAATTTTTTGACCAAGGAAAATGTAGGAGAGAAGAAAAAAGACAAAAATTGTGATCTGGGATGAGATAAATGCACAGCATTTAGAAATCTTCAGTGTTTTCTGGCTTAACATGTCTGAGGGCATTTAGCAATTTAATGTAATGTAAAAGCTAGGCTTTTTGTTCTACCCATGAATACAACCATCAGAGGACAAACTGAATTATCCTGATGAAGCTTTAACTCATACTACTGTGTCTAGTTATTTTAACAGGTTTGTACGTTCCTTTAAACATTTCTGCATTTAGCTCTAACTTATCTTACTTTTTAAGTAACAGGTAACCTTACCCTTATCCATATGAAGATGAATTTTCTAAAGCTGCTGACCACACACACTGTGACACCAGGATAACTCTGTTAGTTTTACCTGGGACCATAGCAGACAAGGAAATAATAAAAAGTGATGGTCAGCTTGACAAATATATGCCTGCTATGTTTTTTTTGTGAATTTACTACAAAAAACATAAGAGGTTATTCCTAACTGTCTTGTAAATGGATGCAGACTAACTTACCAGTCAATGAATAAGTAAAGGAAAGCCAAAGTGTTTTTATTGTTTGGGCAGACACTGCCTCAGCACCCCAATTTAAGCCCATTTTAGCCAACAGATGCACACGCAATGTAATGTATATATATACACAGAGTGCCAGTAAACACACTGCAGTTCAAAGACCTAATACAAATAACACTATCACCAGCCCCCTTAAAAACTCCAAAATCAGAAGCTGACCATATTTTTGTCACGTGAAATCTTTCAAGAGCCTGAAAATTAACAATTTAAATAAAGTAAAAACAATGAGAAATTACCCAAAGTCTCACTAATAATCTCTCTTAGAACATAATCCTATGTAAAATTAAAGAATAATTCTTATTTTCAAAATAAGGCATGTTTTGTTGTTTGTTTAAACAGACTATTGCCAATAATCAAAATTGAATATCAATTCAATAGTTATCAGTACAACGGAAGGAAGTATTCTCCCCTTCATATACCATCTCTAAGTCTAATTTGTCTGTGTTTGGGGTTTTTCAACACCACTTTTAACTTGTACATGACTACACATCTGAGTGCTTCTATTCTCAATAATTGCAGAAGTTAAAATGAGAAAAATAGAGATTTTGCCACAAACATAATTGTGGCAGATAATGACCATTTAATTTACACCAATAACTGTTATCTTCTCAATTGTAAATGTAATGACATTGATCCCTCTATCCTCTCCAGTGCTACAGCTCATGAGAAACATCAACAGGAAAAATGTAATTACTTGTGTATCATATTGATGGGAGCAAAGGATCGAGCACAGCACAAAGATGAGATCAATAGCCTATGTCCAGATATTCATTAAATAGATCCTCAGAACAAATAATTGGAACAGTATATTCTAATTAATATATCATATTCTTCCTCAACCCAAAAATACTTTAAGTAGCACTTAACATCATGGGTTAGTTTTCCAAGGAATAAAAAAATAAGTTCAGGTATCAGGAAACTTCACCTTGAAAAATTTTGCTGTATTTGAACATCAGGTTTCTACTTTCAAAAGATATTTTACAGCCCAAGTATAGCACCAGAATGTCCTGTTCTCACCTTGCATCCAATTCTTTGTTCTTTTCATGCCTATTTGTCCTGCAAAAACATTTCTTAGTTCCAGCTGGTGTTGAGAGGACTGTATAGGTCAAAGGACATGAACCTTCTGAAGTTAAATAAAACCTTGAAATTAAATAACTGAATGCCTAAAGAATAGAGTATATATACAGGAAAAAAAGAATCACTCTCTATATTTTGTATTTTCTGTATTCCCTTACATCCCCAACAATATATAACTCACTGATTATACTAATTGTCACTAATACAGTACCAGTAAATTTATTCACTACTGGGAACATCTTTAAAAACCTTTAGGTTTTTATAAATATTTGATCATCTGTTTTCTTCATTTCTTACTGTAGCACAACCCTTGGAAATTTTAGTTCAAGTAAGACAGGAATGAATTTTAAAGTTTACAATTAAAAAAACCCCTTCTAATTCTGCAAACATTAACATACGTGTGCAGTGCTAAGGACAGGGCAACCCCACAGACAGCAGAAAGCTGCTCACCCAAGGCCAAATATTTCCTATAGCAAATCCCTTAAGTGGAAAAATGCAAGCTGGAAATTTTATATTGCAATTATTTATATGCATGAACATCTAAAGGGAATAACTACTCACGTATAGAGAATTACTTCAAGTGAGGGGAAAACTAACCTAATCACTATTATTTCCCACATTATTTTTAAAATATTTATTATCAAATATAATACAATTCCATAAATAACATTTTTTAAAGTTTATAAATATTTGCTTAAATATAAGGACAGAGTACAATATATATATCATATTTTTATTTAAATATTTTTATTAAAATAGTTAACAGTACACAATAAATGCATAGATCATAATTTGATTTAGCTTACTATGGTGGAAAATAGTTTGAACCAATAAAATATATTAATGTGAAAGACTGCATAAATGCTAACAAAATATAGATATTGAAAGGAACCAACTCATTTTTTTAAAACAAATCCTTTAATATATTTTAGGGATTTCTAGTTATCCTTTTCTGAAGTTTGCCTCCAAATATAACATGATTCCCCAGTCATATCAATTTGTGAAGAACTTAATATCTAATAAGAAAATGCCATGACCAGTCTTAACAAAATTAAAAACCAATCAATATTTGTAACCAGGTAGTGTCTTTTGCTGCTTCTTCCTTTATATCGAGTTTTTGAGAATGAAGAACCAAACCGAAAACAGTCAGTGAATAATAAATATAAAGGGCAATACAAAAAAGCAATGTTCATTGAGGGAAAGACACATAAGTTACTGGTGTCATTGTTCAGATAAGCAGCACAACCTGTCAGTAACTTAAAATCTAGAAATGAGGAGGAGGGGGAGAAAATAGGGAAGCAAAAAAAAAGAAAAAAAAAAAGAAAAGCCCTGAGGATATGGAATTCAAATATAAGCCTGAACAAAATGAGTGAAAAGCCCAAATGGAATGTTGAGAGGAAAAAATTCATAGGACAGCCAGAAAGCAAGGACTATATCCTGGGAGCAAAGAAGTGAAATGATGCATGCAAATAAAAACTAATTGCTTGAAGAGCTAGAAAGGACAATATGAACAAACATTAGAAAAGAATATCTGAAAATCCGGCACAAACCCAGCATAAAGCCTCGGCCTTTTCAGCAAAATGAATGCTTTTCCATTAGGTTCCTGTAGAAGATAGTCCTCCCATTTTAAGACATATAGTGGGTTTTCCTTTCAGAGATTTGGACTGAAAATTGTTGTAACCTGTAACCTCAGAAAAGAGACAAAGCATACAAAATAGGGGCTTTCCAGCAGAAATATTCAGTCCTGGTGAAATCCAGCAAAAAAAGAAAGCCTGCAGAATGTCTTAGGCTAAGCAGTAATAGTGAGAAGAGAGAAAAAGGAGCTTCAAGCTATTTATGCCAGAAATACTTTGCTTCAGTTTTTGGTCCATTCTGTTTCTCCAACCCTCCAATGTTACCAAATTACAGACACTGTAAGTAAAGCAGGTCTAGCTGGTGATGAATGAGCAGCAAAAAAAGGAGCGTAATTTCTGTAGGATACAGAGACAGGAAATTCAAAGTCTCAGAAACCTTGGGTCATTTCTTCATCATAACTTTGGAAGCACTGCTAGTAAACCAGTTTTTAAATTCATCAGTGACAGTAGCTTAAAATGATCTAACACTCAGAGTAAGAGGTTTGCCTTTCTGTGAGAAGCTTGGCCTTGAACTGGGGAGAAAGAAACAAAAAAAATCAGTATATATTCGTATAAAACATGATTGCCATAGAATATACTTACGTTCTGGATTCACATCAACATTGTCTCTAATGAAATCAAGGCTGACATGTGGCAAGGTTTCTCTCTTTCTCTTAACATAGTTCAATCTTCTACCCCTAGCAAAGTCAATTTTGTATATTTGCAAATTTTGAACTGAAATAAAAAACGGAAATTAAATTAATTAAAAACCCAAAATTATTAAAAAAACCCAGTCAAAACAACAAACAACCCCCAAAACCCCAAATAAAACAAGCCAGCTGATTCTGGCCTCAGCTTAGTGTTGTGGAAAACGTGGAAGACAAAGACCCTAATTAGCCAGCCCAACCATGCATTAATTAATATTGAGTATCCAAGAGGATGACAACTCATAGTGACTGTCCGAGTCAATGACTCATGGAGGATTATTCCCACAAAAGAAACACCTTCAGAAATTTGAGGTATATGTTGTCTTTTTGAGCTTGAAATTGTCTGCAAAATGAATTATGACTCACCAAAAAAGCATTAGCAACTAACAAGAATATTAATTTCTCCCTTGCCATATTGGGAATAGTACTTAACCTAAAATAAAAATCTTTTTGTACATCAAAGATTTTGTGACTGTATTTTTTTCTTCTTTCTATAGAGATTCCTACCAAGCATAATCTTCTTAGATCTCTTTGGTATCAGTAGATAAATCTATCGGTGTTTGTACAGCAACCTCCCCTCCTCTCCATCAGCCCCACCCTCTTATTTCAGACAAAATCCAGGAGTAGACAAACAAACACAGGAGAAATTCAAAAGCAACAAAATCTCTATTTACTCTTTAATCACAGAGGCAGAAGCACAGGAATTTCTTCAGGGACTGGGTTCAGGACTTTTCCCTGAGGCAAACCAATATTTCTACTAGGTTAAAGCACTGTGTTTATGTACCTGAAGAATGATAAATTAGGAGCCAGATGTACTGTGGAGTTTATAAATACAGTTTTACTGCCATGAAAGGGAGTAAATCATAAAGCTGTTGACTTGACCTCTGTGCATATAAGCATTTCTCCAAGGATCAAAACTGGGAATAGTTTGGATGACAGCATAGTGCCACCTACACTGAGTTATCTGTAAACACTTGTAAGAAACAAAGATTAAGTTTCTGTGTTGTGTTCCAGTTAATATCATCATTATTCTATAATTTGTAGTGAAGTCCAAATAATGCTTTAACTCTTAAAAAGTTTCACAGGTTACATCAAATTCAAAACTCCTGAACAATATCAAAAAAAGGTTAATCCCACTCATTAAAGGTGCCTGAACACAGACACAATACTTGTAGAATTTTATTTTTTTAAATGACTGTACTGCTTTTAACTTCATACCATCAGCTCATTACTTGCCTTTCAGCCACAGGAAATTTGTTTGACCCACAATGATGGGTTGATTTACTTCAGACAGTATGTGGCTGATAAGGAGTACCAAAATGTATTTTATATGAGGCAAATTCAGTTTTCCTCAATCCCTCATCACTCCTCAAGCTCATCATCTAATAATCACCACACATATACATAAAATTCAGACCAGGTCAATAAGGTATTCTTCATTATCCATTTTTGTCATCCAAAAAAATGATGCATGTAGTGGTACACGTAGCATGAAAAATTAAAATAAAGAAGTTGAAACAGAATATGGAATAAAATGGAAACAAGGGGAGGTGAGGGGAAAGAAATCTATGCCTGCATCTCGATGTATTTGAAATCATGGCAAGTTCAAAATATCAGTTACAGTAGGAAAGAAAATTCATTTTGGTAAAGCGCTTCTGGTAACACCTGCTAGAAAACACATTTTATTACATTTTTTACAGAGCATAGGGAAAACCCTGAAATATTCAAAAACTATGTTCATGTTTGACTCTGTGCTCACAGATAAGAGTTCGATTTTTCAATGTTTGAAGGAAAAATCACAACATTCAGTCAAGGTAGTAATGACTTAATTATTCTAGCAGTATTTAATCAAGGTATGCTGTACCTCTTCTGCATAATGAGTTCAAGTTTTCAAACAACACTGTTTCCTTTCTTTCTCAACCTGAAGCAAAACTCAGAGCAAATAGAAATTTTATACTTTGAAAAGCATGTTTAAGCTAGAGGAAAAGAAATTTCTTCTGGCTTTTCTAGCCAATTTCAGACATGTTAGTGATTGGAACCAAGAAAACATACATCATGCTGTTTCTTGAGTCTAGAGGTGATATCAAACAACGACAACAACAACAAAATCCCTACATTGCCAAAAAATGTATTTTGGCTTTCTGATTTTATTTAGTTGTCAAGAAACTGTGAGAACCTGGGAGCAGCCCTCTTAAAAGATAACAACGCTTGACAGCAAATACTTGTCTTTCTTCAAGTTGTTTTCCTCTTGCTGACAGCTTTCCAGTCTTTTCCAAAATTAGATTGAATTGGTTTTCTTTCCTTACAGTTCCAGTTTTTTTCCAGCTTGTGGTTAGCTGAAAGGCAGCATTGTCTGTGATAACCTGTCTTAACTAGCACCACAGGAAAAGCTGACACTACAGCCTACAGTAGTATCCCATGGTCCTGCAGATGGGGCATTTAACTGGCCTGACCCCTCTGTTCTGACCTCAAGAGGAACTGAGAGGGTGGGAGCAATAATTCCGATGGTCACATAACATTTTGGGACCTCCATGGCTCCAGCATCAGCCCTGCTGTTCCATGTGGCTGGCCATTGAGTCACAAGGGCCAGCAGCTTTTTTTGTGCTACAGTGCCAAATAAAAAACCTGAAAAGAAGGGTTCATCCATCTGCAGGTCTCCACCATACTTTGCACAGGCTTAGGAAACAAGGGAGATATTTGCCTCCACCCAAAAAAGCAGTATACCCAAAAGTTCCAGACTTCAGGGACACAAGCATCTGCCTGCAGCTGTGGCATTAGGGACGTTTAGTGGTGACCCTGGCAGTTTTAGGTTAATGGTTGGACTCAATGATCTTAGTGGTGCTTTACAACCTAAACGAATCTATGATTCCATGGTCTGCCAGGAAACTGTAACTAGAGAGCCACTTTTCAGAATTACAACTGTACTTGGGTTAAAATGGAAAAAAAATCCTAGTAAATAGATATATTAAAATTTATGCATAAGGGAAACTGCAAAAGTAAAATAGATAATGTGGTGGTGGTAAAGTAGAAATGTAGAAACATAAAAGCAAAATACAGCATGAAAGATAAGCAGCTTTATCAACTATTCAGTAACTAAAGGGTAAAACTGTAGAACCACACTCTTGAGCAAGCCTGAGAGTACCCTTGGTTTCGGTGGAAATTAAACCCTTCACTGCAGCTGGGGAATCTAGTTAGTAACATTTGCAGGACACCTTAAATTACTTCAGGTCACTGGAAATAGCTATCAAGCTCATTGATAACCTTTGCTCATAATCAGCCTTTTAAAATGGCAGTGAAAATCCAAACCACAAGGTAAGTGTCCACAAAAGGGCACTTGATTCAAACTGTGACTGAGACTCTTGTAATCTTAACAAGCATGAAACATGCCCCCTGCATTTTAGAAGGGAACATAAGAAAATATTCAGTGTTCCAGAAACGAGAGGACAAAAGCACCCTCTTCTACACATTTTTTGTAAAATAAAAGGTTAAAACTGTTTTCAATACAATTCTGTTTAATTATAATGAAAATGTTATTATGTTACATCAAAGATATTAATGTTAATTTATCCTAAGATAAAAGGAGGTAGTGTGACTGGATAAAGCTTCCTGGGGTATTTCAGGGGTTTCTTTCTTTAATATGCTAGACAAGATAAGGAGGAAGTCATAAAATGGAAAGCTTTGAAGTACCTTTTTCTGTTTTTAAAAAAGAGGTATATTATTTTCTGTGAAAAAAACCCAAGCACATTAATAATAATTCAATCTTGTTTTGTAAAGGAAGTCTCCATCACGCAGAATTTCAGCCACGACTCTTGGTTCTGCTTAGCCTTTTATTTTGAAGCTTCTCGTTTCTTATTAAAGAAAATGTAAATTGCTCTGAAAGTGTTCTCTCTGTATAGGAACAGGCAAATCTCCCAGGGAACAACCTACATCCCTCAGGATGTGACCAATCATTTGGCTCTTGAAATTAAAAGATACTACAAAGCCTCAACTTTTTAGAAAATGACAAGCTCGACTTCAGAAATATAAATCACCAAATAGTTGGTGTTTATTTACCATGGAGGAAAACAAATCCTTTTCTGTTATTTTTTTTAAATATTTTCTCCCATACCCCAAAGGATCTGTGGCATTTCTAGATGCATTGTATGCAGTGCCCTGAGGGTACTTCTATTTGTATTATTATAGGTGGCTTTGAGAGCACAAAGGGAAGCTGAGCAGTTCTATCCTGGGTGAGCTGCCCTGTAATACAAACGGAGGCACCCTGAGGGCACCACTGAATTTGTGTGTGTGTGCCTATGTATCCCTGTGTGTGCACGCTTTAAAACACAACCAGGACAGAAATCTTTCAGATGAACTGATCTCTAAAGGTTGAAGCCTTGAAAGAACTTTTTTCTCCTTTTTTTTTTTTTTTTTTTAATGTGCCTTGGCTTGCTTTCAGCATTGTAAGTTTCTCTGATAACACAACTACCTTTGTTTTTTTAATGTATTCAAGGCCTTATGGTTTGAAAAAATTTCCTACAGTGACTGATTGTCAAACATGTCATAAAATGCAACCTTAAGAATAGTGATTACATTTAAATGAATTAGAAAATAGCTCTTGCATTAAAATTCAAAAGGGTCTCTAAAATACTTGTATTGAAAGCAAGCATTTATATTCTATATTAACTATTTAATTTCCTTTCAAGGGTAAGAACCAACGTTTACATTGGGATCGTTTGATAGTAACAATTTAGACTCAACTTTCCCCATCCATCCCATTTCTGCCATTATTGTATGTATTAGTTAAATAACATTTTTTCTGCCCAAAGAAATAGAAAATAACAAAATATGAATACCTATACTGAAATCAAAATTAAAATTTTTATTTTAAAGACTTATTTACAACTTACATTACCATGTTTAAAAATCCAACTGAAAAATTAAGGTGGCGTTTATGTTCTTTGTAATACTGCAAAATAGCAGGGTTAAAAACAAACAAACAAAAAAGGTGAATTTTATCTTACAAATGTCTGCACTAATCGGAGTCTGACTTGTACAAAAAATTCAATATGAATGAAAAAAATGATCCCCTGACGCATATGCAGCTTTGGAACCCAGGAAGGGTTCATCCCATCATTGATCTAGTCCATGAACATGAACTTCCATTTTATTTCAAGCATAAGTGAACGCTTTTAATCTGAAGACAAACAATAAATCTGATTTTTTCTTTGCTGTTATGACCCAGGCAGCTGTAGAGCTCTAGCGTTGTCTTATCGGGGAATTGTACACAGCCATTTCTCTACCCAATAATAATTTGCACGCCTTAGATATTTATGATCTTTTTTCCTTAAACAACCAAGGCAAGCTCATTTCCAAGCAGCCTGTTTCTCCTTACACACAGAGGTCCCAGTAATGCATCCCCTGTGAACAGAAATACACACACAGAGCACATTGGGCCCTCAGGCTGGAAAAGGCCATGGAAGGCGGAGCTGTTATCCACAGTGGCTAATGGGGGCATGCTGATTATAAGGTACCTCAAAGTGTCTAAGAGTCACTTAAAAATGAAGCAATTTTAGGACTATGCAAGTAACCTTCTTTCTAGGTTTATTTAAATCACACAGCACAAGTTTTAGTGAAAAAATATGGGTAAAAGAGTTTACGCCAAACATGGGAACTACCATCTTGAATGTGGATTCTTAGAAAATAACTCACTGCTCCTATAAGAATGCTGAGGAGTTCCTAGGAATCCAGACTAATGACAACAGAAGTAAAAATCCCATTCTTTGCTTTGCGCTTTTATATTAATGAATTAACAAAGAAAAGTTTGGTCAATAATCTCTGATTTCAATGTTCATTCGTTCAAAGTAGTACCGTTTGCATTGTATGACATGCAGAGGTTAGAAAAAAAAACCAGGCATTACTTTTCCTTTCGTTTTTCTGATTCTTTCTTAAGTGCTGCATTTTTCAATTTTCAAAAAGAGTTTGACACACTGATTATTCACCCATTCACAAGGACAGAGTTCACTGGCGTAGGATAATCACTGCGCAACACAGCTTGCAGTCAGCTTGGACAGACAGACCTGCTTAATTATTGTTTGTCCTCATTAGAAGAGCTTCCTTAAAGGTTATGAAAATTTATTCACAAACCCTAAGAGTTACTGGGGTTTTTTTGTTTCTTTGACTGATTTTTATGGTCAGCTGATAAAGTAAATAAGATTTTACTGCATTTTTCTTTTAAGACAAAAGATTGGCTACCTTTAATTCCAGAATAGTAACAATTCATTTTATCTGACAGAAAATACACTCCAACCCAACATTCAGCATATTTTCAAGCAATTTTTTTCAAAACAGCCTGAAACTTTAATTATTTTTAATGTTTTTTTTTGCTTTTTAAATATGTAGGCGAAGGTTTTGCTCATCTAGGTTGAAATTCATTCTATGCAGAGTGTTCATTTATATCTCCCCTAAAATTTAAAGTAAGCTTCTCCCTCTCCCCTTAAGGAATGTAATTACTATCCTTCATTTTTTGTAGTTCCCATGATGTGCCTCTCTTCCAAATAGAGAATAATGCATTATCTGTGCCCCAAGGAATTTATATTAGAAGATAAACTATATTATTGTCTGTAAAATGAATTATTTTAAATAAAAAAGGATGCTAGGATGCAATTACTTTGTTCAAGAGGACACATTTAGTTCTGTTTAAATTGATATTGAAAAACGCTGCATCCTTAATGGCACAATTCAGATAATAATATGTTATAACAGGAACTATATTCAGAAAGTCAAATGTAATTTACATACAGATAAAATATCTACTTTATCTACAGTTTATATGTTAAAATAGAAAGTATAGATTGATATTTGCTTCCAGTGTGACACAACCGTGGATAAAATTTTAAACCTTTCCTTGATACTCATCAATCACATGTTAAAAATCTGTGGGGTTCTTTGTGCATCCTAAAACTCAAATGTGCCATAGATTTTTCAAAATGCCGATGATAACCCAAGATTTAAAGTGAAAACGAAAGATAAAAATAGGAACCAAAGACCCCCATCCCTAAAAACCAAACCAACCAAAAAATCCCCAAAACCAAAAAAACTCCAACAACAAAAAACCAAAACCAAACCAAGCAACCAACAAAAAACCCCTCAACAAAAGCACCGAAAAAAAAGGAAACCAAGACAATCCCTCCCTCCAAAAAAAAAAAAACAAACCACCCCAAAAGACCCCACACCAAACAAAAAACCCCCCAACAAAAATCCACGAAAAAAAATTCCAAAAACCCAAACGCAACCAAACTCCTAAATGTACATTTGGGGTAATTTTACAATGTTCTTAAAAGCTCAACTGTTATAATTTAAGTACACAACTGCAATAACTACATACAATTTCTGCATTATCATAGAGTAAAATAGTAGATAACGTAATATACCAGCATAAACCCATACAGATCGGTGCAATCTTTTTAATAAGATAAGCCTTTTAATTATTTGTGCTTGCTGCCCTCTTTCATAGTACGCACATTTTAGGCATCTATTTAGTGCTTCTGTCTGCTTGCATTTATTTGATAAAGCAATATATTCATTTATTTTCCTCCAAACCCTCTTCCTCTCTTTTTTACATAGTGATTAGGAAATATGGATCTCCATGTCCTGGAGAAAACACGCTTTTTAAATAGGAGGGTGGAAGATACAAGTAAAACATGAGGAGAAAAGGATGCAAAATGCTAAAAGTTATCTAGGAGATGGTTGAAGACTTCTTCACTAGCAGGTGTTAGGGAAGACCTGTTATATAAAGGAAATATTGTCTGCCTCTGATTCTGTCCAGAGGCAGATGGATGGACTGGGTGATTGCTGGAAGCCATTCACAGCTATTCCCTGACACATCAATTTACATTTCAGAATAGATTCTACCTTCTTAATTAAAGTAAAATATGGCTCAAAATGAATGAATATGGCAACAAAGGTATCACACATAAGACTAAATCCCATTTAAAATACAGTCTTTTATAATAACAATATGCATATCTAGAGCAGTATGAAACCTCTGCTTTACAATTTTGTTTTGTTTTACTTAACCTGCCTTACATGTCACAGCTGGAAATCCTTGATTACTCGTGCAAAAAGTAGATTTGAAATTCTTCATTTTCAGGAAGCATTGATGCGCTGTTTCTCATATACTAGAAAAACATTAAATGAATTGACCTGTACAGGTTTCATTTGAGTGGACCTATGACAGCTACAATTGCAGTACAGTTTCAAGCCTGAAAACACATCTGTATATTTTCAAATGTTTTCATCTAAGAAGCATCAGCATATTTTTTGTTCATTTGCTTTCAGATTCTGATTAACCATTTAACTCCTTCTTCCACAGCTAACTCATTTGAACCAGAATTAGCAGAACAATCTTAAAAAAAAAAATTTGCAGATTTATTCTCCACCCCAACTGTTGAATTCTTTTTATAGGAATGAATTCTGTTTTTAATTGAGGATGTATTTTCTATTAAGCATAAAACAGTATCACATTTTGGGATAATTCTGTGTACATGATTTTTACATGACTTCATATTCCAAAGTTATAATAGGGGCAAACTCCTTCCAGAAACTGATTCTGATGCTGGATGGATGGGAAACAAGATGACAGCATCAAGAACAGATGAATCAAAGTTCTGCTCTTCCTATTATGGGATTAAAAGACAGGTTTTGGCCCTTCATAGGTGGAGTGACAAAAATTCAGTTTTGCCTACACTGGAAAGCCTTTAGTTGCCTCTGAGACAAGATAAAAAATAGAAAAAAAGAAGAAAAACAAAACATGTAAAAGACAGTAAATACTGAATTCTGAAGCAGAATGTCAAATTGTTTCCTCAGACTAGATGAAGCAAGATATTTGCCAAGCTCCAAGGCATGTGTCATGTGACAGACAACTCCTTAGATCACAGCAAAAGCTTATTCAGGCTTCTATTTGACCTATTTGACCAGTGCAGGGTTTAAATGCAGCTGAAATAAAAATTGCAGTCAGCCATTTAATCTATATTCCAATTTAATCCATTTTCCCAGTTTCAAAGTCAGTGGTGCTTATGATCTTATCAGAACTGTGAAGTCATACAAGCAGACTGCGTCCCATTTCTTCAGAAAAAGATTAGTTAACAATAAACAACAGTTTTTCCAATTCTTATACATATATATATATATATAAATGTGTATATATGTATGTGTAGAGTACTGGTTCTTCACATTCATTTTTCAGTATAAAGATTAATATATGTTCCCTTCAAAGGTTTAGCAGGATCTAATGTCTTTTGAGCAGAGATGAGTTCAGTACTCCTCTACTTTATAAAAATAAGGATTTTTATGGACAGTTACAGTAAGGTCACTTGACACACTTCAAACAAGTAACTCAGTTAAGAGAAAAATTTAAACTTAGATATCTTAGTTTTATTTCTGTGATTAATTAGTTACCTTTCAGAATTTGATAAGGAATCTTTTAACATTGTTGGACAATAATTTCTTTCACCTATTCTGGACAATCAAAGCTACCCAGTCTTCAAGAAGGGATTAACTCCCAGGATTCTGTGTAAGAATGACTTAATTAAAAAGGCTTAAGAGAAGAAATGCTTTAATACAGGAAACGAGAACTCTTTGACCCCTAGAGGTTGACTGAAAGTTATCACTTTCTTGAAAATGAGTGATCAATAAAAACTCAAAAGAGGAATTATCTTTAAAGATGGTTAAGGAATTGCTGCTGCTAGAAAATAAGGAAAATAACTTGCGTTTTATGAGCTTCAGGTTCCACACAAAGCATCCACAGAAGTGCTGAGGCACCGTGCACAGCAGCTTCTCTACACTGAGTCTACACAATTTCTTCAATCTTCTGAGGGCTACAAAGAATTAAACGCAAGGTCTCTTAAAAATTATACATTTTCTTTCTGCCATTAGCTTGTCACTGCTTCCTTATGGCAGATTTAACTGCACCTATTCCCCTTCATTCCCACAAATGTTCATCAATACCTGTATCATCTAATGGGATTCATCTTATCTCAAAGATATCAGCATGAAAATCAGAGCTAAAATGGGCTTTTTGCTCCAGCACTGCTACGATTCTACAACATAGCAATAAGACTTGGGTGTCAGAAAGCCAGAGAATTTGTATCAAAACCAAAGAAAACCCTGACTCTCTAAGAAGTCATCCAGAATATATTAAACAATCTAGAACATAGAGAAAACCAATGGCAGCCAGTAGTAATTCATGGGACTGAACCATCCAAGTTTTCTGCTCTAGCTAAAGTAGGTTTACAAAAACTGTCAGCTGGTAGAAGCATTGAATGAAGCAGACACAAGAGGAGTGAGGGGGAGCACTATGGAATTAAATTAAGCTGATTCAAACGGGATAAAGCAAATGGCTAAAAAGCAGCTAGAAATAATGAGACTTGCATTGGAGCCAGCCTGACCGTGGAAAGTTACCAGGAAAAACCATGTTACTAAACTGTGATGACACTAATTTAATGGATACATCCCAAGCACAGTAAGGGAAACAAATGGACAAACAGATAGAGATACAGATAACTACCTCAATAACAACCACAACTTCAGTGTCAGCCATCTGAAAATACAGAAAAACATCTTGTTATAAAGCCTTCAGTGAAAACCACGCATATGTGAGTTGGGAGAAACATTAGCTCAACGTGTATTTAATCTTATTAATTACTGAAGTGTTATCCACTGCCTTCCTTGTACATCTGGATGGGGAAAAAACTCAACTCCAAATGAGTTGGGCAAATCAACCTCAGGCAAATTATACCCAACTTCCTTGCTAGAAATAGACCCTGATTCTCTGAATCACACAGAGATATTTGCACAGCAAGCACAGTCTTGAACATTCAGACCTTTAAGAACAGTTTATAATCATGTGGAGATCAGCTGCCACTGCTTGTCACCTGTACTTCTGAAAAATGTCATATATGCAGTCTGTCGATGTGCTGTAAATTGTTTTCGAGGAATTAGTCTCCTGCAGGTTGAAGCAAATGATTCCAAACTCTTTTGTAGAAAGCTGACTTGACATTGCAACAGTCAATTTTTTGAACTATCTGCTTCCACAAAGGTATCCTTTTCCTGTGTCCGAGCACGGGAGAAGAAGCAGTGTCCATACCACACCTGCAATGTCTCCTATCTCAAAAAAACCTGGAAACATGCTTTTAAATACACCCCATTAGATTATTCACAGTTTTATTTTCAAGCTAGGCATGAACCTAAAGGGACAGAATAATCTTTTATCCCACTCTAAATCCAGATTTAATAAAAAGAAAGAGAATCTGGTCCACTCTTTTCCAGAGATCTTTATCCCTCTTTCCCAAGGTTTCTCCAAGAGTCGGGGTGGGTGCTGGTAACCCCAGGGGCTGGGAGGGGGAAGTGAATATATGTCACTGTACACAGAGAATAGTAACTTTTTCAGACTTAGTTTTAGATCAGTAGATAGAAATTTTAGGTTTCATTAACATTTTGCAAGTGTCCAATATTTCAGTTTACTTACTCTAGTGCTGCTATAGGTCCTGAATTTATCGTTCACCCATTGCCAGCTGACTACCAGCCAGTAATAAATTCATAAAACACTTTGAATCCTGATTTTGGTTTAACTATTTGAAACAAGTGTTTTCTCTCTTATACCACACTGCCTGTTCTAAGGTCCTGGCTCAACTAAAACTCTTTGTCCAGCTAACTTGGGCTGGTTTTTCAGGGCAGAAGTTACAGAAGTGTTTGGCTGACTTAATGCAACACATGCAACACATTTTGCATTTTATTACACAACAGAATAATCATGCTATAAACACAATTTATTCATTCAAACCTGCAGACAACATCAAATTCTCTTGACTGGACACCATTTAATCACATTTCATATGCAGATACAACCTCAAAATTACAACACTGCCAGTTTAATCTTCATTCCATTTTTTTTCCTGCCTGTAACCTTCAAATAATATTTTTAGTTTTCACTAAAAATACATTTACTTGTACCAAACATATTTTCAAAGCCCTTGCTTTGGAAAAGACCCCTTCTTTCCATCATTTAACATTAAAATAAAAGGCTGTGGAATAAAAACTCAGAATATATTTGGCGAAGTAAGACTTCTTTTACCTCTCATGCTTTATTTAAGTTAGAGAATTGAAAGTTACACATATACATTTCTACTCATAGACCAAAACTCACTATTACAAAACTGGAAATACTTGACAGCAGAACATTATGGTTGCCAGAAATGTGACAAACCGTAAAAGTTAGAAGCAGCTCTGAATGTTTCTTTACAGTCATGGATGGCATCTTGTCACCTTGTAACACAGGAGCTGCTGCTATTACAGTGGCATTTCAACACAGACTTTTCCTAGGAAAGGATTTAAGCTTGTCCTTTTTCTCACTTTCATCCATCTTATGTTATTTCTTAGAACATTTCTTAAATTCTTAGAATGGTCATAACATATTTTAGGATTTTGTTTTGTACTAAGGGCACATAAAAATGGAGTAATCCCAAACTATCCTAAATTAAGACAAAATTATTGTTCTTACCAAAACCGGTGAAAAGTAAGTCGTGTGGGGACAAACAATATCGGGCATTTAATTTAGAGGAACTTGTTACTAGGGGTGGAAAACCTGAGCTAGATTTGCAGCCTGATACACACACTGGAAAGTCCCCTTGTGCAACAAGTCAGATCAAACCTCTCCCATCCCATTTCAGTTTTTTCAGTATCTGGGCAATTAGGTAGACTATCTGTAGCACAAATCCCACCATTTCTAACAGGTACACTAATTTAAACATGTGTTTCTTTGAGAGTTGTTATATGTCTAAGAAAAGATTGAGCTTGCAGGCTTCTTCCTCCAAAACAGATACTTCTCTAAGTTTGTCTTTTGAACTTGTCCAAAAATACTATCACATCACCTTGCTAAAACTAAATTTCCATTCATCAAATAACCGTCCATATGGTGTGTCAATTTCTGTAATATTTGTGTTTAATTTATTTAAATTTACATTTATGACTATCAGTCTTATACATATAGGACTGTCACAAATCAGTTCAGGAGATTCCTCCCTAATTTCCTTTAGGAGAAGTTACCAAGGTTAATTTGGCACATGATCCACTCCATTGACAGAAAAGTGTGACCTTTTCTACCAAAACAGCTGCCAGCTGCCCCTGAAGAGGATTTCTGCTCAAAGCCTGAACAAAAATGTTGAACCTCTCATCACTGGGATACTTAGATTTTAGAAATAAAGGCTCCCATACTTCCACTAGGCACCTAATTGAACCACAGTAACAGTTAGAACTACATGAAATACAGTTAATCAGCTCTTATTTAATTTAAGGCTTTTAACTTAGAGCTTGTCTTAAAAAAAAAAAAATCCAACCCGTCAAACAAAAAAATAAAACAAATACATCACCAAAAAAACCCCTCTCTTTTCCCACAACCAAAAGTGTAGTTATCTTTTACATAAAAACATTGAACATAAGAAGAAAAACTAATTTTTTTTTTTTAAAGGAAGGTTAAAAGAGAGAAGCATCTGGAAGTAGGAATTTTCTATACTCATCATTCTCCTGTATAACAACAAGTATTTGCTCCAAGCAGCACTGTAGAGATTTATTGTTTGTTTCTCTTGGAAAGCTAACATTTCCTCAGAATTACACTCTGGATTGGACTAACAGAGAACAGGCTGTGAGAAGAAAATTATTAATTGAAAAGGTTATTCCTAGATGGACTGAGAATGCACATACAACCTCTCTGCCAGCTTTTTTTTTTCTGCAGCAAAGGAAGACTAGGTTCAACTATTTAGTTACTTCTCCTAAAACTGATCAAACAAAGTTTTTGGGGAAAGAAGAGATTTAAATGTGCCTTACATATTCTAAACCGAACATTTTTTCTCACAAAACTAACAAGTTTAGAATGAAAACAAAGGAAAAAGAAAAACCTTGAAAAAGAATCACAAAATCATCAGTGTGCATATAGCCTATTTCAGCAGCAGCTTGTGAAGTGACCCTTTATCTCCAATAAAATGATTTTTCCAGGGATATTTCTTTCCCATGTTGATTTGCCCTCCTTACACATCACCCAAGGTGTCCAGATAGACCTCCACTACCAGTTTATTGACCCATCCCTGCTCACCCTTAACACACTGCCTCTCCCTTCTAGTTCTAAGGCACCTCAGACATTGCTTTAATTCAGATGGAATGATTTTGGATCTATGTTAATGTCAGAGACATAACAATTAGTAGGAGGAGAGGAGGAAAGTCCTCAGCTTTCTGCTGACTGCAAACCCATGAGCCACAAAACTTCTCCTAAATCAAGACCAGTTGAGTCTTGAAAATCACCAGTGACTCCACCACAACCCTGGGGAGGCTTAAGAGGCATGACAGTCTTTGTGCTCTTTACTTGCATTACTCAGGGGAATACAACAGAGACCTCAGCCATAATTAAATCCTTACTCAGAATATATTAAATATATAACTGTTGTGCCAAGAGGCACGTAGTACAATAATGTTTTGTCACACCAGGAATAAAGTCTTACGTTAAGCAAAGCAAATTATACCAAGAATCCATTGTGCTTCTTATTCAAATTTGTCATTAGATGTAGACAAACAGCTCCCTTTCCTCTAGAGATAACTACACAGAGAGGTTATAATGTGTAATATTAAGGTTAATCAGATGAGCTGACTGCAAATAACCAGCAGTCATCCAGAAAATTAACATCTGTCTATTACTTCTAAAAGTAAAATTGGATCAAGTATTTTCTAACTATGTGAACAAGGATGATTCACTTTACCTGCTTTACCTCAGTCTTCTCTGCCATGAAAACTAAGAAAAAACCAATTTACTCACTCTGTGAAGAACCAGGATAGCTGTGCAGTTAAGGTTCCTCCTTGACTGGTATGTAGTTTCAGTGACTTTAATATATTTTGTGTACTTTTACAGAAGAGAAAAACATTAGTGTAGGTTTCTTGGGGAAAAAAAGTTAAAACAAATTAGAGTAAAATCATTTGATGCCTGCAATCAAACATGTGGTAGGAAAAGAGAGATGAAATTTTGTCTAAATCCTTGGACCTACTTGGTGGCAGGGAGGTTCATGTCCTTCAATCTACAACACACTATCACTTTTAGTTTGGGGGGGGGGAACCTTCTATTAAAGTACTTTATGGCTTTAAAAAAAAGAAATTAATCAACCAACCAAAAAAAAAAAGAAAAAAAAAACCAACAAACCCACGAAACTCCCACAAACACACAAAACAGCCAACAGGAATACTTCAAGAATCTTTGCCCTATTACCTCAACTTTCTTCCCTTTGGGAAAATCAAGATTTCTGTCATCCTTTCTAAATACGAATAGGTATTATCTCAATGGGACCATATGCTGGCCTTCTGCATGTAATTACTGAAGTTTATTGATATAGTTTGGGTATTTTTTCAAATAAGAAAAACCATTTATTTATATTTTCAGTGGAAAAAAGCCACATTAAACTACGTCCAGAAAAACTTTATTTGTCATGCCTTCTCTGAAATTTTTGGAAATATAATAGTATGCTTTTCACTGTAAAATGAATTAACCAGAGATAATAAAGACCCTCTGGTTGCACTTCAGTATTCTTTTCATTAGGCAAAAGGGAAAGAAAGGAAAATAGCAAGGCACCATTCAGCAAGACTGCAGCAGAATGTCTGCCAGAGAAATGAACTCCAGCAAGCAATTGTCTTCAAGATGGTGAGATCCCAGCTGTTCACCCATTTGGATCGAACTGATGAGCACATAGAAAACCGTGCAACAGAGCTGCCAAACATTTCTCACTGCTCCAAGCAGAGCCAACAGAGCTGCTGAAACCATAAGGTGATGCTCAAAATGAGCTCGTTGTCAATGTGCTTCTCTCTCCTCGGTGTGTGTGTGAGAGAGCATATATTTCAGCACTGAGAGACTTTGAGACACACTGAAAGAGAGATAAAGAAAAACTAATTAAGCTCTCTGTATGCTTGCAAGCATTGCTAGTCATTGTAAACAGCAAAATATCTTGCTCACCAGCCACATTTCAAAGAATCCCAGAGGGCTACTGCTATCGGCCAGGTAGAAGAAAAGAAGGGAGATTGGAAGTGTGACCAGCTGCATTCCCTATTTGCAGTGGAGAGGTGGGATTCAAGGAGTAAGGACATGAAGGGAAACATTCCATAAGATTTCACAGTAGAAGGACTGTTGGAACAAACTGTTAATAAGAAGAGTTTGCTTAGTGCTGTAACCACAAATGAAGCTAATAGACATAATTTTCTATAACCTTCATGTGATCTTCTCTAATTTTCTGCCCTTTAGTGTTACTTAAAACAGTTATTTAAACATCTTCTTGTAATTTCTGGATTTCTGATTGTATGCATTTCCCTCAACAGGAAAAAGCTGTAATTTTACTTGACTGTAGGCATCATCTTTTCATTATCTCCTAACCTTTGAACTCTTGCCTTTATGTAGATTTCAGAGGCCATCTGTGCAGTTGGTTAGAGTGGTAATGAGTGGAGAAAATCACCTCCAGACCGTAGCTGAAACTCACCATTTAACTCAGACAAACCATTGTGTCCTTTGTCCTTTCCTTATTTATAGCAGTTCCTTTGCTTCAAATTCTTTTGTGCTTCTACTTTTCCAACACTGGGAAAGTTTTAAGAGAATTAGTTTTTTGGGGTTTTTTTTAAATTGTACTTGAATGATAGGTGTGTTCTGCTTATGTGCCAGAGAAAACTGGCAATTACTTTACACTGCTTATAAGGGAGACAAAACAAATCATTTAGACCTTTGCCACAGAAGGGCAGAGAACCCAGGCCATTTTAAAGAAATTCTGGATGTTGCAAAAATGTACATGAAGCTGTATCTATCTTACAGCATGGCATGCAAAAGAGATACAGACACATATACGTGGGTGCATGTAGGTACCAAAATTGTCCTCATAGCCTGAACAAAACATCCTATGGAGAAATTCCTGTGAAGTCATGCTCTGCAGTAGAAGAGAAGATAGGGGTGTTAGGACAGTTGGCCAACTCTTGCTTGGAAATTGCTTCAGCAACAGTTTACATGTGCCTTTAAATCACTTGTTTTGGTTTTGTTTATCTCTGTTATTTTCTTTTTCATTACAATTTATTATTATATTATTACAATTATTAAACTGTCCTTATCTCAACCCATAAGTTTTCTTAATTTTATCTTTCCTATCCTATCCTATCCTATTCTCCCATCAGGGATGAGTGAGCAAGTGACTGTGTGGGGCTTAGTCACCAATTGGGGTTAAACCACATCATCAGTGAAAAACAGCTGCAGCAATTTCTCAATTAAATAAAGAATGGATGGAAGGACAGAAGCATTTGATCCACGTACCTGAGATGACAACTTGCTCAAATTGCAAAATGAGTAGCTGCTAATGAAGAGAAAGTAATGACAAATGAGACTATTTAAGGAAACAAATGCTGCTCTGAAAAAGAGAAACATACATGGACTTAAGGAAAAGATTTATCTCACTGAAGACTAGAGCACTAGTTCCTAAAACTTTACTGCGAGGCTGTTGAGATGTAGCAGTGGGGATTGCTTGAAAACAGGTTAGAGCAAATCCTACTTCTAGTCGTGAAACTGCCGCTACTGGCAGTGAGGTTGCGTGGCCACATTCTCAGCAACTGAAATAAACAGCCCTTAAGGTTTCAGATTTTTGATTTTTCTCAATTGTTTGTTTTAATCGAAACAGTGCCATCTCTTGATTCTGTTACAAAGAAACAGTAATAGGTGTTGTCTCACTATGTTTTTCAGCACCGATGCAAATTTTCCACATACTGTGAAAATTAAAGGACAGGAAATTTTCTCTAATTTCAGATTAAATAACAAAGTTAAGCATTCCTTTCCATTATGAGTATTGGTATGGAAGAACAAGGTAGAAACAAAAGAGAAAAGAGGGAAATGTGCAATTAAGATGACATAATTCAAAGAATATGTAATAGAAAAAACATGAAAAAGCTTACCATGAAAACTTTCTAGCCTAATATACAAAATGAAATTTATCACACCTGAAAAATTGGTTAATTGAAACATTTGATAGTTGTGGCCGCTGCATTCATTCTGTCAATATTTAATCATTTCTCCTCTAGTCATCTACTTTCTTTTCCACAAAATAAATATTTTTGAAGTTTCTGTTAAGGAGGTTTCTTATCATCTTCCATTGTCATAATGTTTTTCCCTTTTGGTATCCTGTGTATCTTAGGCTGCAATATAATTCATTCTTTTCTATAAACGAATGCCTCACCATCAGATTTAATTCATCTGAAAGGAAACTGTCTTTGCACTAAGATCATAATCCTATTTGACTTCTACGATGCATTTCAGCTGGTGTTTTATTTGCATAGAAAGGAAATCTCTATTTATAATCAAGGAGCCTTCCTCTCTCTCCTTCCTATATAGCAGCTGCTATCCAGTAACTTATGTGCATGTCCTGGTTGCAAATATTTTGCAAAGCAACATCCCGCAGCCATATGACAAATGCTGTCACCACAATATTATGGAGAATAACTTTAAGATGAGGGCTGAACCTCTTTTTTCTCATTATTGTGTGGAGAAGGTAATTCCAAAATCATGTATTTATTCTGTTTCCTATGCCCCACTAAAATAACAGATTATTTAATTTACTAATATTTCTACTCATCTGTTTTACGTACATATTATTTAGAAAGATGAATTACATGATCCCAGACAATTCTGCTATTTAGCTTGCTTTCTTTTGTCTTTCCCTTCCAATTTTTAGTACCAACAGCACAATAAACTCAGCTGTTCTCAAAGCACAAAAATATTGAAGAACAAAAAGTGAACTTCATTTTACGTACATAAAATAGGAAAATATAGGGGAACAGTGGCAATTCTCCTTGAAGCAGACTCAAGTAAAATTTCCTTGCAGAGTGGGTTGACCTTGTATTTCAATTTTTCATCACTACGGCACAATTTTGAGAAAAGTAACTCCTAAGACTCCATAAAAGTGCTCTACAGAGGACATTCTGAGAACCACCAACCCAGATTCCTGGCAAATAACAAATCCATACAATATGAGTATTCTATTTCCTTAGAACTCTCTGCTGTCCCTTCATTCTTTTAATTTGTGTTTTTATCTCTAAACCTCTGCTTTTTATATCTATAGTGCAGCATATTCTTACTTTCAATTCTAGGGATCCATTTCCAAATAGATCTGCGTAACAACATGCCAGAAATTTTCACACACATAAAGCTTTTTATATATGGCAGAACTATAATCAAGAACTTACAGTCTTCTAATTCCTTGTGCTTTTTGGTGTAGAACAAATCTGAAGACCTAACCATCCCATTGGTATGTAGGACAACAGCATAAGGAGTGACAGCCAAAGGAAAATAGATCATGACCTTTTAAATAATAAAAAAGCATTTGGAATGTGGTGACACCAAACTGAAACAAGAAAGAAGATTAAGTAAAATAGCCTAATCAAAATCATGTCAATAGATTTGGGAACATCAGTGCAGATTTTCCAGCCCCCTAACTCCTACGAAAAAAAAAAAAAAAAAAGAATGCAAACTCTGGAAATGTTCACCTCTCACCATGCATCTCCCAGCCCTGGTAAAGCACACAAACTGCAGTCCTATTGGTCATATAGTGAGAATTTCTCCTGACCTCTGAAAAGATCCCTCTCCTATGAAATTTTCATAATAGTAAGAGGAAGACAGAATGAAGTGGGATCTTGTTGCCCTCTCTCCATGTCCCCCCCACCCCCTCCCCAAAAAAAAAAAACCAACCCAAATCAAACCAAAAACATTAAACAGTCATACAATCAGGGAATGCTGATTACAGGGATTACACCTTTCTGAATCCCATAATCTAAAGATACAGTGATGGAATAATTTCAGCAAATGAAGGAGGCAGTTTTGCTTCTATTGGATGCAATTCGAGAAAGGGCAACGTTCATATCTCTCTAGAAGTGCTGACATTATATAAACAACCAATCCTGAAATGTTAACCTTCTTATATTTCTCTTTGGATTTGTGTTTGTTTCATTTAAAAGCCCAAAAAGGGGCTATTATCTTCTTAGGTTTTGCAAATTTGAAAGAAAAAAATGCACAAAATAATCTTCAATATAAAACCAGTAAAATATCAATTATGGCTTTATCCTGCTACTCTTGCAAGTGCTACTTCTCAAGGTCTATATTTCTGATGACAGTTAAGCCGTAGTAGCTGCACAGTGAGATAGACTGCAACATTAGCAGATGACTTGGAACCAGTTGTTTGGAACACAAAGTTATGAAATTATATTTTTCTTTGTTATTTTAGTTCTCCCACTTCCATTTTATTTCTTCCCTACCATTTTTTCATTCAGACAAGACCACAACATCAATCTGTTTCAAAATCTTTTGGTCAGCAATTGAATCCAAGTCTAATTTAAAACCAAGACTATACAAACCTAAATTACACCAATCGCCTCAAAGTTAAAAGCAGTATTTCCTCATCTTCAAACCTATTGTTCTAATGTTATTTCTCAATCAAAAGATCACTTACAGTAACAACAGAAACTGCAAAAGCCAAAAAAGATGGTAGTTAAGAATGCAGGAAATGGCTTGTTTTTTATTTTAGATAAAAATCACAACAACAAACGGTCTCCTGAAAAATAAAAATGTGGAAGATGAAAGTGTAAGAGCAGATAATCATAGAACAAAAGGCACAGCTAACATTAGGGACAATATCTGCTTACAGGGAATATATTTCACAGAGACCAAAATAGCTAAAAGTATCTACATCAGTGTCACGCCTCCCTTAATCTTATTCCAAAAGGGTTTTGAGAAAAAAAAAGGGCATCTTTAAGAAGAGAATTCTTGAACTCTCTGTTGAGGTCAGGTTTTCTCCTTTGGTAAGAAATGTTACATTCTGAACTGTCAGTCTGGGTGGGAATAGATAAAACAGAGTACTCAGAGCAGACTGGTAGTTCAGTGTGACACTAGTTAAAGTACCCATTACCTTCTTGTTTTGCATTTTGATAGATTAAAACTAAAAAAATACCAGAAACTAGATATCTTCATGGGAATAAAATTTGGTAATAACAGGAGTCCAGAATATATTTTTATATATAAACTTTATTTCCTCCTCTTGATTGGTACTGATAAAGAATAACAGAGATTCATAGCTTTTGTTGGAAGACACGTAATTTTCAGAGACATTCAGAAATACATGGCTTCATGCTTTTAAAAAATGCGTTAGACCTTTCAAGAAGTAATTTTACTACAAAATATCACTCTCAGACATTTTGTAGGACAGTACAGCCATTAATAATGCTTTGTTACTGCATATGATATGATTTACACGCTAACCTAATGGCTTAAAATCTTCTCTTTTTTTCCCAGTATGAACAAATTAGCTCTGTTTTCATGGCACAATTAGTTGCAAGTCCTTCATTTTCATTCTGTGGAAAACTGAAGGACAAATCAGTGATAACAGAATCACAGGGTAGCACTTGGGTAGTCAGCTAAGATTGTTGTCTAGGAGTAATTTATCATGTAAATGGTGTCCGCTTTGTTTTATGGAAATCTGAAAACAGCTTTCTGCATGATTGAAGCCTTTGTCAATGAAAACCCCTTCAAAAATGTGACAAATGTTTCTTATCTCTAGGCTCAAAGGACTGAAGTGATAAAAACTATATATACACTTACTATTTTTACCCAGGTCATACACATCTATAGCATTCTGAGGATTTAGCAGACCTGCCAGAAATATAAGATTTCTTCTTTATTGACTCAATTCTATTTTAGGGGGAAATCAATCCCATTTCAGAAGAGTCAAAAAAGATTGTTTGTTTTACCCATGCTATGTATAAATATTACCATAAACATAAATTAACAAAACATAGTATGAAGTGGTTTCTCAGAGAAATATGAAGCATGTTACAGATGACATCCAAGCCTTTTTGGAATGTGAACTGTATGCTTATTAATTGCCACATGCCTCTCTCTGTCAAAAGCCCCTTCTGGGTCTCATCATCTCATAGATCTCCTCCTTCCCCCTCTGCCAATCCACACACATTTTCCACTACATGTCATGGCTACATTTCAGCTCTTGCAGGTGAATTAAAATATATATTCCACTGTGAATAAATGACACAATT
The DNA here is from genome assembly GCA_013398115.1 of Falcunculus frontatus. Classification (NCBI taxonomy): domain Eukaryota; kingdom Metazoa; phylum Chordata; class Aves; order Passeriformes; genus Falcunculus; species Falcunculus frontatus. The sequence continues at coordinate 280,073 of VZRV01006384.1, read as the reverse complement.
ATAGGACTTTACATCTCTTATAACACAGACTCATAGGTTTTTTAAAATTAAATTTAAAAAGTCTATTTCGCAAAGTCCCCTCAAACGTATTTAGATGATTGCTCATTTAAAGAAATATTATTAAACCATCTGGGACAAAAAACAAGCTACCCATAAGCTGACTATGAGTGCAGTATGAAAAACAGTTTCCAAGAACAGTGGCATCCAACACAAACCTAAATTCAGCAAATTATGCTCTGGAATTAAGAGGAATTTCCCACTTTCTACAATACAGAAGATGCAAAGCACTGACTTTTAACACAAGTCATAGTATTCTAAAACATGAGTGAATTCCACTAGCAAATGAAATATGGCTTTAAGTCTCCCGTTCACACTGCCTTTGCTTGAAGAACCAAAGATTCATAAAAAGACCCTTTTCTTATTTTGTGTGTATTTGTTCAACCTATGCAAAAGTATTATCCAACTGATGAAGGAGAATAAATCTCAAAATAAGTCTGAATTAATCCTATTTTTACCCAACTTTTCTGACTTTTTTCTACCTCTTTTATTTTCTAAGAAGATTCTGGCATAGAAGGAGGGTTTTTTGTTTTGTTTTAGAACGTATACTGTGTATACATATGCAGATATCAATACCTGCTGCCTTGGGGAGAGAAGGGGACAACAACCATATATTATTTCTATTTTAACAGATGAAACTTAATATTCTTTGTGGCATAATGGGCAAAGAATTCTGGTTGCTTGTATCTGTTCCCGTCATTGTTTACTTCCTAGATCTATTTCCTTGAAACAATATAATTTTTCTTCAAAACCTTTTTTTTTGGGGGGGGAGTGGGGGGATGGAGTACCAATAATCATGGAGGGTTTTTTGAACAAAAAAACCCCACAAAAACTGCTAGAACAAGCAAGGAAAATATCCATTATTTCTTTTCTTTAGCTGAGATCTGAGACACGGGATCTAAGAAAGATGGAGAGGGGCTTTTTATAGGGACATGTAGTGACAGGACAAGTAGGAAAGGATTGAAAGAGAATAGGTTTAGATTAGATATTAGGAATAAATTCTTTCCTTTGAGGGTGGTGAGGCACTGGAACAGGTTGCCAAGAGAAGCTGTAGCTGCCCCATCCCTGGAAGTGTTCAAGGCCACATTGGATGGGGCTTTGTACATGATATGAGCCAAAACAGCAAGTGAAACCAACCACACTGAGAAGTTATTCCTCATTGGATATGTGCTTTCCTTTGCTTCCAATTCTGTTACTGCACCTACGAGGAAGCACAGTGCAGGCAGCAGATTTCAATAATGTGAAATCACTTAAGTTAATTTCAAATCTCTCCATCTTCAACATTTAATCATTTTCCTTCAAATCATTTTCTAACCTTAAACCATTTTTTATTTGGTTCCAGAACACACGATTTCTGTACGTATTCATCTTGGCTACCATTTTTTGCACATTATCTCAGTGTTATGCTTCATTTTAAAATTCATATTTTTCTTAGCTTCCAATATATTCAAGTTTGATAAAACCTAATGGGCTCAAAGGCAGACAGATTAAAGTGCACATTTTTGACATAAGCAATCTTCTTTAATAGAAGGCACTCTTATTATCAACTTTGCATTCACTTTCTGTGCAAGAAAGGAAAGGAATTTTAATTTCCATGGGTATGGAATTTAATGGCACTCTCTAAAGCTTTACCAAATCTCCATCAGCCTGATAGATTTGGTCAAAAGGTTCATAGCAATGAAGTCCCAGCAGAATGAGAAAATTTTCCTGGATTACATACTAGTAAAAAAGAATATTTTTTTTGTATTTTCTTTAACTTTCAGCAGAGATTTGATTTCTACCCTCAGGTCAGTATAACTAAAGAGACTGAGTGATGGGTTATGAGTTATCAGGGACAGGGTTTCTAGCTCAAATTGAAAATAATGGTGGAAAAAGGCTGCTCAGGTAATTGAGTGTTTGTGCCTGCAGCTGTATTCTGTTCAGCCTTCATCAAACTGATAGTAGCTCCGGATAAAACCTCTTAGTAAAACATTTTCATAATTTGAACACATCTGTGTTAAGAAGAAACTGGTAACCAATTGAAATATTTTTCATTAACCTGAATGCTCTTTTTCTGGTAAAATTTTGAGGTATAAGAGAAGGGAAAACACTTCAGAGCAATTCAATTTTAAAATATTTCCAAATAATGCCAAAGAACAGACTTATGTCATCAAATCACTGTCAGGAAAATCTTACCACAATTTGCTCCTAATTTCAAAGAAAATCAGTTAATTAAACCTTTAAGGACCAAACACAACTGGATGTGATCAAAAATGTAAACTGTACTTTTTTGAGGTTTTATTATTCTTCCATCTAAATTTATCCCAAACATTACTTATCTGATGGAAGCTCCAGGGGAAACTGTAGATATACAGATAGAGACACACGTAACTGAAACATTTCTGTATCAAACACTACAGCAACACTGCTTGTTTGAAGTACTCTGTTGTTCTTTACATGAGCAGATAAACTCACAGACACTGCCTGAAGCAAGTTTTAAGTGAACTTTAAATACTTCCACACTTTTAAGCAGTAAAAACAAAGCTTGGAAAGGCATTTATTTAAAGAAAAAGACAAATGGGTGTTGCTACAGCCTCCTGTTTACAAACTTAGAATAAACTACTACAAATAAAAGCAACTTAGGGACATGTAGCCTGTTTAAAATGCTATCTGCGTTTTCCAAAAAAACCCCCAAACCCTAACATATCCCACTACTATTAAGAGGAAAAATAACATTGAAAAAATCCATGTCTATTCCCCCAATAATTTTTGTTGCAAGTGGGATGGTTGAGCAGGAAGATAAAACTTATGAAGTAAAAAGAAAATACCATAACACTATTTCATAATACCACAAAGGTTCCACTTGACAAATTTGGGTTGAAACCATACAAAAGGAGAATGAATTCCCATCATTCCACCTGGAAGCTGGTAACTTTGCATAGCATATTTACTGGGAGAAAAAGAAACAAAAAAAAAAAAAAATCCTGCTCTTAAATTTTCCTCTAGTTTAAGTGCACTGGAAACCTTTTAATACTTCATTTCAAAAGCAAGGGATCATAAAGTGACAGGTTTTTGAGCACAAAAGAAGATACAATCAGCTTGGTTATTCAATTTTTAAAATCAGAATAAAACAATGTTATAATCTAGTCTAACCTCCATTATAATGTTACTGGTTAGATTTCAGCCCACAATTCCTTCATCCTATACACGAATACTGTTTTCTTTACTATGAAGCACCTCTATCTGCAGTGCGTAGACCCCAGAAAAGACTTATTAATTGCAGGCCTAAAATCTGATCCTCGGGTTACTTTCAAAGTACAAAGTAGTAGGAATGTTGGGGGTGACTGGTTTTCCACAGCATAAAATTGCCATTTTTAGTGACGAACAGAAGTATGTTGTGGTGGATATTCAACTGTCAGTAAATATAAAGTTTATTGTTCAGCGATTCATTTTTGGTTTTGAATCGTACAGAAAGTCTGAATTTCACTGTCAAAACCAAAATTACATCTGCAAGATATTTCCCTCTTTCTTGTGATGTCTGCAAAATATTCAAGCCGCACAGTGTAAACTTTAAGGACATAAAATTTGGGGCAAAAGAAAAGAGAAGTGTCATGAGTAGATAGTGAATAGATATCAGTATCCTGTTTATATACAAATTCATATTTGTACGTAATATTATTTTTTTCTCATATTTCTAAAAGGTGCCAAGATCCGGACCCCAAGGTAGCTGAAATCTTATAAACAGGTTGAAAGGACAACACCTGCAGAGCCCACTGAAACCACAGAAAAGACTCAAAGAGAGGGTTAGAAATTGGTGTAGATCATGTTAGAGAATAGTGAAAAGGTGCCAAAATTGGACTCCAGGTATTCTAAGTCACAGTCCAGTGCCGTACTCATTGAACCTGCTGAAATTTAAAACAATTTATCTTTGTTAATATCAAAGAATTTTTCTGCTGCTAAAAACACACAGAAATATGCAGAGCTGAACACCATTAAATTGCTCTGAACCCATTAGAATTAAAATATTAAGCTTTAGTCTTAGTTCTACGACAATTAATGCTTTGCAGCTTTACAATTTCATCACAGTGTATTAATCAAGCCATAAAAATACAAATTATCTCTTTAGTATAGAAAAACGCTTTCTAAAATAATTTTAATAGAAATAAATTTCCTGTCTAGGGGGTTTTAATTACATATCTTAAATTACATTAATCTGTCTTATTCAGCCTTCATGCTTGTGTTTATTTCTATTTAATTCTTAAATAAAGGCCCTGCACACATAGAAATGGCAGACATGGAATAACAGTACTCTTCATAGAGCATGCATTGTCCTATCAGGACAATGCTTTATATTTATTGTGATGAATAGGACAACATATTTATCATTATAAAGGTCACAGCTTTTGCCAAGCAATCTTTATCCCTCATCCTGATAGATTGGCCAGTAAAGACTATAACTTTAGACAGCACTGCACTTTCCAAATGATGCTCAATACTGAGATAATAAAGTGATATGTGAGCAGAGCACAGGCAGGTCTGAGAGGCAGCAGCAGGGTAAAAGGTAGCCAACGAAAAATCCAAACAGGCTGTGGAGACAGCAGAAGATAATCAGAAAAGGTGACTGACAGTATTGGAAGGGGTGCAAAAGGTAGAGATATGACAGCCAACATTAGCACAGCACTTCCACACACTGCAGATGCTGGTGACTGCAGAATTAGGAGCTACAGTTGAGGGAATTACCTCCTATGAGGGCACTAATCACAGTCAACATGGAGAAGATTTTTTGGAGAAAAGGATATTTATCCAGATCCTGGGGAAAACATTCAGAAAAGACTGGCAATGACAGCTCTGTCATGGACTTACCTTTACGTGTAAATTTTCATTCAAACATCTTGAATAATAAGTGTCACTAAGGTATTTCAAATGGTAACACTTAGAAACATGATCAAAATATCCATAAAATATGAGGTATTAAACTATTAGCCTCTTAAGTACACTGCACACATACAATGAAGTAGAGAAAGCATTAAGCTGAGCAAGCATTAATTTGCTGAAATAAAAAAGCACTTCAGTTAAACTTCCCCTTAGCTACATCCTAAGTGCATGTCTAAAAGACTTACCCTAAGACAGAAGATAATAACCAACAGCAAGCACTCCTAACATATCATATAAAAGGTAAAAATACCCTTGTACAAAACTTGCCAGCCTACATTAATTTAACAGTTCTCACACAGTTACCACGTTTCAGTCAAGGAGCAGTATTTCATAGCTGAGGTGCAGCAGCTATCTAAAATGCTTAAATATTTTAAGAACTCAGCTGCTATATTTTAAATGCTGTGATAATGAATGGTTTGGTTTCTCTCCTCAGTTTCACCGCCTCTTTCCTCTAGGGTTACTGCAGCCTCTGAACACTACTTTTCAGTAGCAGGTACCCTAATCACCTTAATGGTACAGGATAAGCCTGAAATACCACCATGCAGCATGTACAAGAGGAAAGGGATTTTTTTTTTTTTTTTTTTTTTATTAGCTCGGATAATGCTACAGGATCCATTACTGGGAGAATTCCACTCTTTCCAAACACAATGGTCAAACTGTGACCGGTTAGTTTTCTACAGCCTAATGGACAAAAGATGGAGCTCAATGAAACTCTTTAAAAAACCCCAAACCCCCAAAAACCCCTAAAAAAAGCCACATTGTAATAGAGTAGGAACCACCTTATTTGTTAGAAAACATAAGCACAGCACTGTCCTTCAAACAAGGCTGGTTTTTTTGGTCATTTTTACAAACACTGAGTTTGGTCAGGTTCCGTGTTCGAGTGAATTTCCATCAGCCCTTCATACACCCAGGAGACACCCCCTTCAACATTCTATTCAGTACACACACATCAGGCACTGCTCCTGGCAAGAGATTCAGCTCAGCTGGAAAGGCACCACTAACATACAAACTTGAAAAATATTTATGCACAGACACACCCCATATAAGTAGCACTCTCAGATACAGACAATTCCCCGGTTAAATAAAACTACTCCGAGGCTTGCTGAGCCTGCCACTGCATCAGTCACGCGCAACCATCAATCACAGCAGGTCGAGGACCCGAGCACATTTGGGGGATCTGCCTTTCCACTTCACTTTGGCTGACAATTGATTTGCAAGGTACACTTTGCTTCTCTTGCGTATCAAGATTACAAGTCACATTACAGAATAAGGGGAATAGATTTATGATTTGGACACTACAAAGGAAAAAAAAAAGCAAAATTGGTTAGATGAGCACAATTATGACTCTTCTCTCCATTCCACTAGTATTGTGGGTGCATCAGGAAGAGTGTGTCCAGCAGGTCAAGAGAGGTGATCCTGCCTCTCTAGTAGGCCCTGATGAGGCCACACCTAGTGCCTTCTGTTCAATTCACGTATTCACAGCTCGAGAAAGACAAGGAGCTACAGGAAAGGGTCCAGATGACAAGGAGCCTGGAGCATCTCTCTTATGAGGAGAGACTGCAGGAGCTGGACCTATTTAGTCCGGACAAGAAAAGACAGATGGGGTCTCTTTAATGCATATAAACATCTCCAAGGCAGGTGACAAGAGAATGGTGCCAGACTCTTTTCAGTGGTGCCCAGTGACAGGACAAGGAGCAATGGCCATAAACTAAAACATAAGAAGTTCCACCTCAGCATAAGGAAGAACTTTACATTGGGGGTGTCAGGGCACTGGAAGAGGCTGCCCAGGGAGGTCTCCCTCTCTGGAGACATTCAAACCCCACCTGGACATGTTCCTGTGTAACCTGATCTAGGTGACCTTGCCTCAGCTGTAGGGTTGGACTGGGTGAATTCCAGAGGTCCCTTACAGCCCTAACAACTCAGTGATTTATTCTACTTGCAAGGAAAGACTGTCCTATGACATTTAAGAGGAAAAAAAAATAAATTAATTAGAAATGTCTCGTTTTATAAAAAGTAATTATAGAATTATGTTATCAGAAGTATTTATGACACTTTATGTTGCAATGATAAAAAAGACAAGGAATTTTCTGTTAAAAGAATCCTTTTTAGACAAGTTAGTTCACCACAGGTCTTGATTGTAGAGTTCAGTCATCAAGGAATTTCTCTGTGAAAAGTACCTATTTATCTAATAAATTTAAATAATTTGCTAAAGGCAGGTTCAGTCCAAACTCAGATTAAACAGCTACCAAGCATCAGAAGATGGCCCTGTTTTCCACTCTTAGGTAGAAACTCCCCCACTGTCTGTAGAGAAACACTTTCCATTTTTATACTTGTTTACTCTCACCTGTCAGCATGACTCAGACAGAGCCTTGCAGGTTCTAACACTTCAGATTAGTGTTTCTTCTGAAAACCTCAAGTCTTTCATACAAACAAACAAAAATGGAAAGTAACTGCTGAATTTATACCAAGGGTCTACCTTGCATCAAATGTCATGATGAAAAAACCCTCCCTTTCTGCTGTAATTTATGTAGTCTTTTATGCCAATACAGAATTGATGTAAAAGAAGACCATGCTGATTGATAGCATTTTACATGTCTTTCCACTTATTTTGTACTAGCTAAGTGACTGTGCAAGGTTCAGGGCAATGACAAGCAGGCCCACTGGGCACTGATGAATTTGTATAATCTGAGAAAAAGGATTAAGCAATTGACCTTGCAGAGAAAGAAAGGGATGCTCTTTCTGGTTTATTTACACTTCCTTTTTTTTTTTTTTTTTAAATACTTTTTATTTAGATACAGTCTGGTCTACCTAGAACTTCTTTTGCTTCTCAGAAATGAACGCAGAACAAATTTAGCCAGAATAAGATAGCAGTGCCTACCAGATAAACTCCACCTCAAGCAAAAAAAGAAAAACCAAAACTGAACCGAACCAAACCCACCAACCAACCAACATCATTCTGATATCCTAAGAATTTGACAAGTTTCTTCTGGAGTGATGTAAGAGAACAAAAGAAACTATTTTATTTATTCAGAAAAAACAAACAGTAATTTATGAAATTTCTCCTATATTTCTTAAGAGTCCTTTGTTGAAAGATTTCATTTAATGTAGGGTTTATTCTCATGCATGATAGACTATTTCAGATCAGATCTGCAAATACACTGTATTTATATAAACACAAAGCGTGCAAACAGAGCAAATGACAGTTTGTCCACAAGATACATCAGTAAGTACTTCTTTGCTGGTTTTGGCTGGGGTAGAGTTAATTTTCTTTGCAGTGGCTGGATTGGGGCTGTGATTTGGGTTTGTGCTGCACACAGGGTTGTTAATACAGAGATGTTTTTGTTATTGCTGAGCAGAGCTTACACAGAGCCAAGGCCTTTTCTGCTTTTTGTGCTGCCACACTGGTGAGGAAATTGGGGGTGCCTGGGAGGGTGGGAGGAGACACAGCCAGGACAGGCGACCCCACCTGACCAAAGGGATATTCCAGACCATGTGATGTCATTATATATCAGTGTATAAAGCAGGGGGAAAGAAGGAGGAAGTGGAGGAACATTTCTAGTGATAATATTTGCAGTCACTGTTACCTGTGATGGGGCCCTGCTCTCCTGGACATGGCTGAACACCTGCCTGCCAGGGGAAGCAGTGAATTAATTCTTTGTTTCGCTTTTCTTGTCTGCACGGCTTTTGCTTTTCTTATTAAACTGTGTTTATCTCAGCCCATGAGTTCTCTGGCTTTTACCCTTCTCATTCTCTCCCTGAACCTGCTGGTGGGGGAGTGAGTGGCTGTGGGGTTGCTGCCTAGGGCTAAACCATGACAACTCCATTGAAAAGAAATACAAAATTTTACAAGGAAGCAATTATTTTTGTCTTTCCTTACAAAATTCATATCTGAAGTACATTCACTGAGACATTTGTAGAATTGTATAAACAATATGACTCAGAGTTTTTTGTAACGTAGTTCTGACATGTTTCACAATAACAAAGAGTCACGCCTTACCTAAGTGTTAGTTAACGATCAATGGACAACTTCTAGAGAAAATAATAATAAGAGAGAATACAGTTCTCTCACATATGCTAATAATTTCCCCCTTTCTTATCTCCTCTATCCCTGACCTCCTTCAAATCTTGATAAAAAGCAAATCAAGTGAATAAATAAATCCAGCAAAATGTTTCAGAATAAAAGGAAAGATTAAAAGTATAAAACCAAGTAAAAAAGACACCCCCCTGCAAAAAAAAAAAAAAAAAAACAACAAAAAAAACCAAGACAATAAAACAGAAAAGAAAGAAAGCCTTATAGAGCATGTGAAATGGTACCAGCAGCATTAAAATGCCCTGCATGTTTCCAAGTAACCCCCAGTTTAAAGAAAGCCACATGACTGCAGGAGGCACAAATTACAAACCTCCTATAGACACAAGAGCATGGAAGGCATTTTTAACTTAATCCCTCAGTCATGGCTCTATTTAGGGAAAATTTATTATATTAAAGTAACTTCTTTTAATCGAACCACCTTTGATTACATGGTTCTGAGCTAATAAAGTTCACAGCCATCCAGCAGGTAACTGGAAAGGGGAAAGCAGCAAAATACCAAGTTTTTTATTTGTAATACATTCCCAATACAATCTCAACTTACTTGGTTTTTTATTAACTTTGGTGTTGGAGCCAAGATATTGAAAGTGCTAAAAACAGCACCTTTCTAAAATATTTTCCCCTCATCCTGATGAACACAGTCTACTTAAAACCCACTGTTACATGTAAAAATCAGTGGCATTTCAGGGTGATTAATGTCTACAGCTGTGGAAGGTAGGTTTATTATTTATAAGGTATGTTTTAATAATTTTAAAATGCATTACCTGGACTGACTGCTCAAAATTCTTTCATTGAACACACACTCAAAAAACCCCAAACAAACAAACAAAAAACTCCAACCCAAAAACCCCAAACAATAAAGACAACAAAACCCAACACCCTAATACCCTCCAAAAACCAAGAATCGTAAGAACTTTGCAGATTTCCTAACAATCACAAAGTATTCTTATAAATATCCATTTTCCTAAATTATTTCACTTCATATGCCCCCATCTTCTTTCTGACAATACACAGACATACAAGAAAAAATAAAAGATGAATAGAAAGTGGTATATGCTCATCACAGACTGTCTGTGGAACAGAATTATGAACAGGAAAGTGAAAGACACAAAGAAGCAGAGAGATGTCTTCTCTCTACTTATTAAATTTAGAAACGTAAATGGCACTGCCTTGAATCCTCATACTTTTCTCTGTCTCTTTCAGAAGCCTGGACAAGAAGGAAGCAACACTTACCTTCAGATAAAGCATCTGAGTCCTAGCAAAGGGAAAAGAATTCAGAGAGAAAACAAACCGAGACAACAGCATACAAACTCTCAAGAAAACAACACTGGCACCCCAGAGTAATCAATTGTATACCTAACCATCAGCAAAAATTAACACATCTCCTCTATTCCATCAATTCACGTCTCACTTCTTTAACACAGAACTGACAAATTATTATTTTCACACCCTAGAGACAAGGCATGACACAGACAACATACAGCAGCCACAAAGACACAGATCCACCAGCAAGCTAAAATCTCACTCTCATCCCAAAACTGACTGCCAAAAAAAAAAAAAAGAGACCAGCTGCTTCACCTTTTCACCACTTCAGCTGCTCTTCATTCACACTCAGTATTCAGCTGTCCTTTTAAAGCCTTCTCTTACTATCTTCTGTGCACTTAAAGCTTTCCAGGCACTATGCTTTGAGGGCTTTTGAGGATCCCTCTTAGAAGTTGGTGTCTAGTCTCTAAAAAACACAAATGATGTCTGTGTTGATTTGCTATCCCTGAGCAATTAACTCTTAGAAATTCATTCTTCCAGTGTTAGGTAAGAGGGCCTCACTGAATGTAATACTTGAAAAGTTAAACACTCCAGTGTTAGTCACTAATTAACCAAATTAATGTTGGCCACTCCTGATAAACGACATTGATAGGTGCTCCTGTTATTGAGTTCACTATTAAACCACATATTTGCCACAGATGCAAGGAGCAACACGTTAACCTTCAAGTCAATAAGGATTTCTGCACTACATCTCTAAATTATTACCCAAAGCACTCACTCCCCTCCCTCTCGCCTCTACTATGTCTTTTGGGTATCTTTTTTTCAGACAGACTCAGTAAATTGTGAGCTACATGCACTTTATGAAACCGAAGGAGGACTTGCTGGATATGCTCCACGCTTCCAAAAAATTTAAAACTCTATTTGTTCTAAACCTACTAATTGTAGTAGTCAGTAACTCCTCTAAAAGTATCATAACAAATGTATTACATCAGCAGTTCCACTTGATTCACTTTAAGCAAACAAGTATGAAAGTTCTGGTCAAAATATCAGCATAAATAAAAAAGCAAAGATAAGAATATTGGAATAATGCAATGACCACATGCCTGTGAACATCTATAAATTTCCACACTGCCGTGGGTAACCCAAATAGTGCAGATACAATAGGAAATCAGCAGCATCCTTCCTCTCATCTCTACAACACCACAGAAAATCAGTATAAACAACATCAGAGTAGTGGTTAGAAAGAACTTCTAGGGGTGAAGATGTTTTGTAGCACCAGTGAAAGAACCATTTTAGAACTGATTTATTCAGATCAGGTAGTAAAACGTTCTCTACTGCTAAATTTGTGGATGTCAGTGGTGGCTAGACTTACAATTTATTTTCCAAACACAGAAAATTTACAGATACAGTCTGACAAATTTTCATACGGCAAAACGATTTCTTAGTCCAGTGAGAGAAATGCAGGAATATCTTCAGTGGAATTTTTTTTCTGCATAGATGCATGAGGAACTACAGGGAGGGCACCTTATTTTTTGAGCCCACAGGAGTTTGTGCAGCAGTCCTGCCACTACAGATGTCAAAAACATATGTGATGCCTTACACCAGTGTTACTACCCTACTAATTCTTTTCCTCTGGATCTCAACTGACAAGGGAATTTCTTATTAAAAGAGATTGTCACAAGCAGGCAGGCATATTTTCAGTATAAATTTCCAAAAGCATTCACAGCTGATATCAAATTCCAGAGATTTTCAAACCTTCAGGTTGAATTGAGAGAGTAAATCCACACAAGCATATAATCCAACAAAAGAGTCAACTGGATTTGTGACAAAAACACAGCTTAACAGCATAAGAACTTCTATATCCCTGAACTAACCTGACTATGGACAGAAGACTGAAAAGTCAGATTTGGGGCAGTCTTGGCTGATATCTCAGTAGTATTTCAGAATTTCATAGTTGCAATTAAGAAATAAATATGTGTGCACAACCAAACCCACAGTAGAATCCCTTCTAATTTACAACCAAAGATTAAGTAAATTAGACATTTATTGTAGGTGCTTTACCTCTCAATAAAGCAAGGTTTCAGTCATATCATCTGCTGCCAGCAGCTTGGAGAAAAACAGAAAGGAATTAAAAAACAGTTTTCAAGACTGTCTTTTTTTGTTTCTCGGACAAGCACTGCACATGTACCTAATTGTGTATGACTATAGCACAGTATGTATTTTCAGGAAATATTCTATCATACTTACTCTATGACTTTCATAAACACTTACCCATATTCTAACTCTGACAATGCTGAATTTAAAAAAAGAAAAATTACTTTCTCTTCCTACCTCTGAAAAAGTCCTGAAAATTTTGAATTGTGTACAGAATAAATTAATTACTGGATCAGGGGTTTGAGAGTTTAGAAGAAAGGGGATGGCTTTGTGTTTTCTTGTGCATCTCATTTATGACTTCTGGTAAACTAGATGCATCTAGTTTATGCATTTCTCTTGAGTGCCAAATAATTTACCATTATATCTAGAAGAGGGAGACACATGCCAGCAACCTAGAAACAAACTTTAGTTGTTTCCAAGTCCATGAGCCGCTTTTTACCTGAATTATTAGTACGGCTATGGAAATAAATGACACTGAGTCAGTGAAAACCAAAGTCATACAATTTCAGGTAATAAAAAACCCACCTAAATCAGAAAAAAAAAAAAAGAGAAAGAGAGAAAACTAATATTTGAATTATTTTACAGATCACATGTTGTTAATCACCACTAAATTAGATAAATGGCTGTAATGCTACCTTATGTAGATGCATGCATCTAATATATTTTGGTTTTCACTATAAATTTACATTATGATTTATTTTAAATTTATTATTCAATTCTTTTTTTTTTTTTACTGTTATGCTCTTCAGCCAGAACCCAGTTTGCTTGTCTTGCATCAGTCTCACTGTAGTCAGCGGACTAAAGAAACATTTCAAGTTTTGTCCAGTTAGAGCAAGCAGAAATAAACCACCTCACCTAACAGTATTGCATGCCTTACTTTTGATTATAATTTTAACTGTTTTACTGTTGAAACTTTAAATGACTGCTATGAATATAAGAGTACTTCTTAAAATACATTATCAAATATATGCTTAATATGCCCCATAGTTTATATCTGGGGGCACATGACATCCCTAAGCATTGAATAAATCAGTTAACCTAAACATTCTAAAACTATTTTTTTTTTCAGGCCTTGCTGGGAAAGTGTTTGCTTGGCCTGGTTTTGGCAGCAGTGGGGCTACGGTGGTGGTTTCTTTGGGGGAAGCTGCCAGAAGCTTCTTCCGTCATCCAGAAGAGCCAGTCCCTGGCAGCTCCAAAGACGGGTGTGTTGCTGAACAAGGCTGGGCCAATTAGAATTGGTGGTAACATTCTGCGATAACAGATTTAAGATGAAGAAAAGTTACTGTGCACTTGTAATTGCGGACACGCAAGAGAGGAGGGAGAACATGTGAGAGGAACAACTCTGCAGACACCACAGCAAAGAAGAAGGGGCAGGAGGTGCTCCAGGCGCCGGAGCTGAGCTTCCTCTGCAGCCCGCGGTGAAGCCCATGGGGATCCACAGGTGTCCCGTCCCCTTATAAAAGGGGGAGTCAGGAAAGATTCTTTTTGATCGATTTCCCGGACGAAAATAAAGAGCAAACGAGGCAATATTATACCTGAGGACTGTTTATTGATAGAAAAGAGCAAGTGTTCCTACCAAAGGGAGATAGAACAGAGAGTAGAGAGGGGGGAGAGAGATAAACAGGAAGGAAGAGAAGACAGGGACAGTGTTACCACCAGAAACTCTGGGCGCTTTGCCGGTGTCAGCTCAGCAGAGGAGCGTGTGTGCTGCGAACCGCGATGTGTCTGCTTAACTCCCATGGTGGGCTGGGCGCGATTCCCAAACAGCAGCAGGCTGCGTGTCCCTTCCATCGGTGGAGAACAGGCTGCTGTGGCTAGGGGTGCACTCCTGGAGCAGCTGCGGGTTCTCAGAGTCGGGGTGCGGCTGCGGACGGCGGCTACAGGCTGCGGCTGCCTGCAGGAAGCAGCAGCTGCGGAGCGTAAAGTCTTCGCGGTGACAAATTGGTTCACAGAAACTGCGAAGCACGGAAAAGCAGGCATGGGCAAGAAAGCAGGATCACAGGGAAGAAAAGAAGCCAAGGCGGTAGGGGGCCAAGTTGACCTTACAGGCGAGCTCTTGCTCCTTCCAGAAAACCCAAAAGCAAATGGCTCTCATTGTGTTGCAGTTAATTGCTTTCATGTGTTAAGGCTCCTCCCCCAGCCTGATTTCACGGGCATTCTTCCCGGGCATCCGGGCATTTGTCCCACCGGCCAGTGCAGGGGGAAAGTCATTTGCAGTCTGATTGTGAAAGTTATCTCTGCCCTGATTGCCTGCTGGACGAAGCTCCCCAGGGACGGGGCTGCCAGCGCATGTACAGCTCTTCTAGGAATAACCTATGTTGAGGGGTAAACTAAAGTTAGATTGGTCCCTCTCAACGGGGATGCAGAGATCCACTTGCAGCCGCTGGAGGTGCCCACACTGGAGCAGGTGGATGCCTGAGAGGAGGCTGTAACCCTGTGGGAAGCCCGTGGAGGGAAGGGCCCTGCTCCCACGCTGCCCCAGTTTGTGGACAACTTGCTTGTGGGATGGATTCGCATTGGAGAGGTTCATGGAGAGCTCTCTCCATGTGAGGGGGAACCCCCTGCTAAAGCAAGGGAAGGATTCCTCTCCCTGAGCAGCAGGAGAACCCATGGATGATGAACTGACCATTACCCCCATTCCCTCTCTCCTTTTGCCGCTGGGGTAGGAGGTAGAGCTGAGGAGGAGAGAACAGTGAGGGGAAGAAGAGCAGTGTTTGGGTTTTATTTAACTTCTCATTACCATGCTCTGATTTTGTTAGTAATGAGTTCAATTAATGTCTCTAATTTGAGCCGGTTTTACCTGTGACAGTAAGCAGTGAGTGATCTCTCCCCATCCTTGTCTCAACTCATGAATCCTCTGTTATATCTTCTCTCATCTGTCCAGCTGCAGAGGAGAGTGAGAGAGTGGCTTTGGTGGGTGCCTGGAGTCCACCCAGGGTCAACCCACTCTGGAAAGCTTCCAGGAGGCATAAGAACACAGGAAAGATGTTCCGAGTGGTTTACAACTCCCGCGTCTTCAGCACCATCTCACAGCTGAAAAACATTCCTAGAATTTACAGAGGAGATAAAATTTTATGTTATGAGTTCTAATGTGATGGTAAACCAGGGCGGGAGATAAAATATCAACTGGACTTTGTTAATCTCGTATTGGAACACAAAATAATTCACTTTCTACTTCACAGTGATGATGTGAACTATTTAATTACAAGCAAGAAAACCAAAAAAAATGTGGTGAACAAATCAGCTATTAATTCACTGTCAGTGTTATCTTTGCCAGAGGGATGGAAATCATTACGCAAGCTCCAGGTTATTTTCTTTTATGTTTTCCTTTGAAATAACTAAAAATAGATTTTTACAATAGTTTAGGAACCTAAATACAAGAATACATCTTGGAAAATCTGGGTCTCAATTCTCTTAAAAATCTGTGTCTGCCTTCAGAGGGGTCCCAGGAAAGTAGAGATTTTTTGTAATGTCCTGAACATTGTTCTATTGGTATTCAATCTGAAACATGATGATACACTTTTTCTCAATTATGATTGGAAACAATAATCAAAGATTCTAAATCAAATATCATCACTAACAATTACAAGGTAAGAATCTAGACTACAAACCTGCAATAAACATGGAAGTAGCATTTGTTTTCCTGCAAACACCTTATTCTAATCATGTCGTTGTATTCACGTTGTAGAGCTTTGTATAAGGGTGGAAGATAAAATCTTTGTAAGAATGTTTAATCTAACTCACTTTAGGAGAAGAATCATTTAAAAATGGAGATTTTTAGACAGCAAATAGCAAGTTCTAGTATAATAAAAGAAACAGTAAGGAATTCCACAAAATTTTCCTTCCTTCTTCTTGGAAAAATAATGGCAGCATAATATACCTGCAAAATGTGTGCTATATTGTAATTGTCTGTATAAGATGACTTCACTTCCCAGAATCACAGTCCCTATGCTCCAATCTGTGATGCAAATGTAAACACGGTGCTATAATGCCAAATTAAGCAGCCATATACTGCATTTCTTTCCAGCTTTTTAAGATGATATCAATCTTTAAAACTCATTCAAAAAGCTCTATATAAATTTAAAAGATAATGGAAAGGTTTCTGGTTACAATACAGTTTCTCAGCCTCTGCTATGAAGGTGCTAAATGAAAATTTAAATTTCTGAAAAAGAATTCTCTAAATAAGGTTTTAAAATATTCCTATATTATCCCTCTCAGTAACACACTCTATAGAGAAGAATGATGGGCAAACATGAAATCACCATTTTCCATCCCATTCGTTTCACTTTCTACAGCTGAACTTTTCTTCTCAAATCTGCTGTTTGCTACACTGATTTATTGAGTCACAATTGACAATATTGTCCAGGTTACAGCTGATGTAACACGAAAAGCAATAAATCCATGAGATAGCCAGAAGATAAAATGTGTGAGGAAGCAACAATCTGAGACCTCTTCTGAACAACTTGCCTAATAAGAGCAAACATTAAATCTAAGATGAAGTTTACACATGTGGTGTATTTTTCTTTCTACCTATAGAAATGATTCATCCTTGTCTATATAAAAAGATTTTGCCAAATAAGAACAACAGTGTTTCTAATTTTTACCAAAAAAATCTGCAAGTCATATATGGTTTTGGTATTATTTCATATAAGCCTGAGTGAAGTATCTATAAGATTGCTTATATTTTCCCTCATAAAAACAGTAACAATATGAATTTGGAATTTTGTTCTAGAAATGAAGAATTAATATTCTCTAAAATTTTTGTCTCATGTTAAAGCAATTTTAGAAATATTTTAAATTACAAGCACAATGGAGCCGTCTGTACATATTTTTAAACGTATATCCTTTCTTTACATTCTCAGGAAGGTGTCGGGAATTTAGCTTTGTGAGGTGAAGGACTTGGGTAGCTGAACAGCTTTATGGTTGGTGATTATTTTCCCTGGAACTAACTGCAGAGGAATATAATGTTCAAATCTTGACTTACCATTCTGATATATTACCTATCTAGTTTTTCATATGTAGTGCCAAATGGCCAAAATAAAAAAAAAAAGCCAGAGCAAATGAATGAATTTTTTATACCTACAAGTAGGCACAGACAGATTTGGAAAGTTTGCAGCATTACTGACCCTGTAATTCTATTCTTACTTAGAAAAGAATTTCATATGCCTGTAGGAGCTGCCTTTTTAATACTAACTTAAATGTTAAAACAACCGACAAAATAACCCAAATTTACTTGTAAATTTCCTCCAAATTTTGAGATGGTGACAGAAGCAGAATCTGGACTGCAAGTAATCTAAAATAAAAGAAAACTGAATTAGGTAAATATTTTATTATGTTAGTTGAAAACTTAAGACAGTTTTTTGAAAGCCCTGTTTTTCATTTTTTTTATTTCCAGTAATGTCTGGAAGAAAAAGAAAATAATTTTTTTATTATTATTCTTTTTTTTTTCTTTGTTTTATTTTGTTTTCTGGCTACACTTTAAATCCGTAAAACCCCATAAATCTTGTCTTTGAGATTTGGCTGCATTTGGTGAGAAATCCAGGTAAATTCACTAATAGTTTATATTTTCTGCCGTTTTTTGAAAAGAGATTAAGATCATTGGTCTACTTTAAAGAGCGAGAGAAGTGAAAGCCATTTAGGGAGGACACAAAGCATGGCCACTGTATGTAGTCCATTCCCTCTTTATTCCTTGGAATCCACGCTGAATTAGGGACAGAAAAGATACACATTTGCCTGCTCCTGCAAGTACCTCTCTGTGCTTAATTCTGCTTTGAATCTACTGATAGTGTTTACTCTGCAACACGCTGTCGCCACAAATTGCAGAAGTTTATTGCCCACTGATAAAAAAAATGGTGGATTTTTTTCCAATTTAGTCATGTCTCAGTAGTTTCAGTGGTTGCCCTCTAGTTTTAGTTCTGTGAAATTCAGCAAACAACAGTTCTGCATTTACCATCATCCCAATTTTGTAAGTCTTGATGGTATCCTCTCTCAGCTTTCTTTTTCTCAGCTAAAAGCTCCCACTGAGGACTTTAACTAAACCAGTCCAAAAAGGGTGTTCAACTATGACACTTCTGCATAAAAATATCTATAAGTGCTGAAAATATGGATTAAAAAAAAAAAAGTTGAGAAGATAGTTTTTCTAATACAGTGGCATGCATGTAGTGTCTGAAAGATTTTAAAATGAAACTTACTTTAATTCAACATTTCCAAACTCAAATCTTCTAAAATTAGAGAAAGAAAGGAAATGAGCAAAGATTGCTGAAAGGTTGGTTCTGTTTGCTGTAATTTGATTTTACTTCATTCAAGGCTAGGCATGCCTTCTGGCTCATAGGACTGCAGAAACTTCCCAGTCAGGTTTCCACTGTTGAAGCTGTAGTGCTTTGCAACACTTCCCACAATCCCAGTTCCAGGATGAAGCATGTGTGTGGGGCTGTTTCATATTTCATCGTTGCTTCTGACTTTAAATTTTGGCTCTGCATTAGTTTTACCCTCTGAATTTTCTTTGGTTAGTTTTCTTCTATTCGATTTTCTCATCCTTTACCCTTTCATTCCAGTTTTCTGCAGTGTCTCCTAGAAAATCCTTAAACTGAGTTTTCTTTTTATATTAGAATGCATCAGAAATGTAACAGAATTAGTATTTAAAAAATTAGTAATGCACAAGAAATTGATGACAGTTCTATACACACACATCTATTGTAGGTCATCGAGTTTCATTTGGCTCTCTAGCAGACCGGTGAATTCTCTTTGGAAAATATGAAACTACAGAGGACTAAAACCCATGAGGTCAGATCAGAAAAGAAGTCCCCAAGGCATTCAGCTGGTCTGCCACAGAATTTGTGACTGAAGAAAGGAATATGCTGTGCCTTGGTGGAACTGATCCCTATCCCTCCTGACTGTTTGCCTGGGACATGTTGCTCTCATTTTGGTTAGGATTCATGTCTGCCACATGAGAGTTGTTATGGTGCTTATGAGAAATTAATCAAGACTTAGGAGAGAATCCAAACAATGCACCATTGAGAGAAACAAAAAAAAGCGATTGAAACAAGCCTAAGGACAGAAAGGAAAGTCAAGACAAAGGGGCAAGGAAGGATCAAGAGAAAATCTTCTTTATCCTCTCCTCCTGCCTGCTGCTACGATCCGGCTGTTAGATGAGCAGCAATATAAAGGCTGAAATCAGCCCCCAGGGTTATTTTTTAGCCAAGGACCAAAATACAGATTATACATTTCTGGCAGCTTTCAGCCTTCTTTTCTTCAATACAGATACAGAAATAGCATATATTTTGTTCTAAAATTGAACTGAACATTTTTTGTTTGGATTCAGGTTTTTTTTTCATTTCCAATCCAAAACTTAATTAATTGTAAAAGCACTAATAATCACCCATTAAAGCTGTTCCTCCTGGCCTGAACTAGAATATCTGTTGCTGCATTTTAATTTTTTTTTATTCTAAATAAAAAATTGACTTTTTCCTCTAAAAGATCTACCTGAAACATAAAATATAAGGAGAAATCCCATGGCCCATGATATTCAGCAGCTCTAATTTGATCATTGTGACTACTCCAGTTTCATAATTTATGACTCTCTGATTTATACATTGTGCCTTAATTACAATGTCCACTACTACTCAACAAGAAAATCTATAAACCCTAATAGTTTCATATTATCTCCTACATCTGAACAGACTCTTCTAACTCTGAACAGAATGTATACATTTTATCATGAGGAAAGGGTAAATTGTCCTTATACTGTTCAGTAAATGAAACTATTAGGAAAAACAACACTGGGCCTTCTCTGTTGCTTGTTATTTTATTTTTTCATTTATTACTTTGGTTTGGGTTTTTTTTTCTAGAACTAGATGTATCTTCTCTCATATAGTCATTAAATATTTGATGTTGGTCCTATTGCTTTTCTTTATTTTAATCTATGTGTCCAAATGGTGGCTGCCCAGTGATCTTATTTTTACAGTTTATTTTTATGGGTTCTGTTTCATCTCTGTAGACACAATTTTAAGCAAACATCCATTTGCTTTTTTTATGGAGAGCCAGTAAACGACAGCTTTAAGGTAACTTTTCTCTGTATGGAGTGATGGTTCGGTCTTCATGCCAGTTAACTTCTTCTTGGAACTGCCAAAACCCATGACAATTAATGCCAGTTATGATGATATCTCTGATACAGACACTATTTTTGGGGAAGTTGGAGTGAGTCCATTATAATAATTTAATAAAAAAACTGAACAGGTGGTGGGAAGTTTTAGCCATGCCAATTTGTGTTGGTCTTTAACCAAGAAGTTAATTGCCTTTTAATCCATTACCATTCACTTAAGCTATCCTTTGGGAAAAGATTTTGTAGCTGCCTCAAGAGTGAAGAAGAACAAGCTAAGAAGGTGGAAGATATTTTCCCTCTGTTGTAGGGAATAAATGTTACCTAGGTATATTCTAGCAGTAAGAATATCAGCTGTGTGAAGTATAATATTTATTACGAAAAAAATTTTTTCTTTAAAATGTGTTAGTATTGACACATTTAGATTTGCCTACTCACATTTAATTATACTTTCTGGAACTTACATTCCATCGCTTTTGGTTTTGGGGTGGATTGTACTGGAAGCATATTATTTTGTCCTGAGAACACAAATTTCTATTTAGACATTAATTATCTATTTAGATGATGCAAATAGTTGACATTATTTAAAAGTAGCCTTATCATAATATAAATTAAGTAAGACATGGAATTTTTAAAGAAGGAGAATAAGAAATAAGATTATCGTTTTATAAGAGTAAATGATTGTTTTTTCTTTTAAAATCAAAATATCATTTGTCACTTTTAATGTTTGCATTTACTGTATCTGCAATAAAGCCTTCTTTATTTTTTCAGATATAAGTAGAATAAAAAAAATAACATACATTTCACATTTTTAATAGGAGAGGATGAAATAAATAGAAATAAAAATGATAATTTGTGCAGTATAGCACAAGTTATTGCATCAATAAAATAATGTCTTTATATATGGCCATCATTTTACTTTATTAAATCTACACCCATGATCTAAAGCTCTGTTGAATAGTTGTGTTGGTCATGCATATTTCAGATGTTTGAAAATGAAATTCAACTTCACTGTGTCCCAACCAATCATCCTGACTGCTAATACAGTTGCCAACTTTATTTGCTTGCATGTCACTTATACAGCACTGAAACAAGAAGAGAGGAGAAATGTAAGGACCATGTGGAAGCCTTCTTAGTTAAACTAATAGGAAGAAAAGGTATATTTTTAAGAAGAACAAATATTGATATATTGTAACAGGACAGGAAATGAATGTTATGACTTATCTTTTTAAAAAATGGACCAGTTCCACACTGAAGAGGAGCGAGGGAGAAGTCAAAGAAATAACATATTGTCGTCTTAAACACGCAGCACTACATGTAATACTTTAAAAATTCCTGATGAGCTACAACACTCACCATATATAGGGAACATTTATAGCTGACTCAACATTAAGTTAATTAAGGTAATTTCTTCAGCTTTCTTCCTGCCATCAGTATGAAATCCTACGGTGATAACAAAGCTACCACAATATTAAAGTAAAACAACTAATGTAGGATATTTTACAACCATTAATAATATCTTTAGTAACATCTGTAGTGGGGCAGTATTTGCTGGAAGAGTAATGTAAGATTTGCTCCCTGGGGTACAAGATTAGTAATGAAAAATTCAACTGTAAATAATCTATTTCCCAATGTAGCAATTTCTTAAATGCCTGTAGAACTCACTCTCTTCATTTTTTTTTTTTT
>VZRV01006384.1:241593-257747 GCA_013398115.1 Falcunculus frontatus | reverse complement strand
TTTTTTTTTTTTTTTTAAGTTAAATATACAAAGTTAATGTTACAGCATTGTACATTATTTCAAAACACGAAGAAGAAGTGTGGGAAGGAAGTGTGTTAGTAGTCAGAATACTAACTTCGGGGTAGTTATTCCATAACACTCCTCTCATGGGTCTTTTTTAGAAAACATGCTCTGCTACCAATTGACTACCTAAAAGCTTAAAAAAATCATGTAAGTGAAGTCAAGGTTCCCAGTAATTCCACCTATAAGTATCTACGAAGTATTCAATCTATAATTTACATTTGAGGTATTAATCTTCATCTATTTTTTTCTGCCTCTTCTATCTTCTCCTTCTCCTTTTCTTTAACAAGCTCTTAAAAAGCTGCAAAAGAGAAGACTGGTGAATTCAGTCTCCTTGTCCTTCTCTTCTGCTCCAGCCTTTTGTTGTGTGTGAACACATAATAGGAATTGCAGATTTTGAAAGGCTGATTCAATAGGGATGAGCAGACTTGGCTCCCTCTGCTCTTTGAAATGCTTTCCTTATTTCAGCACAATGGGACATCCTCAAACTGCAGAGATGCTCCTGTGTGATGAGGACTCGCCACCCACCTGGGACATTCAGGTAACTCAGGCAATGGAAAGAGGCAGGCAATTGAATTCCAATCATGTGGCATAGGCATCACAGGTGACATGTTTAATATCTATGGATTCTCAATTCTGACCTTCATATTTACATGTTCCACATTTCAGACAATAGTCTATTGGTGTTAAGGTCTATAACCCTTCTCCATGCCTTAATAAGATGCTTTTCACTTTTCTTTCTTTAAACTACCACTTTAGAATTATTACTCAGATTTTATTCTTTCTTTTCCTCGCTTCCCTGTTGCTGTGGATATAAATGTCTTGTACCAAGAAGCCTGGTGTTTGTAAATAAAATAACAGAATAAAATTTAACTTTAAATTATGTAAGAACCTGGATATATTCTTAGCCATTGTCTCTAATGTCTCTCATATATATATTATATATTATATATATAATATATTATATAATATGTATATATATATACACACACACACACACACATATATATATATATACAAAAATACATATAATTACTCTTACAAAAGTGAAATTTCCCTTACAAGAACCACAAGAGAGGGTTCCTCACTCTTGATCTGACTATGTAGCCAGATTTCAAAGTGAATTAAATTCCACGTCCCACATAAACTCTGCCTTGCTATTTTACGGCAAAGATGAGGCATTTATTCCTCTTCTTCTACTTCCAGATTTTCAGCTTTCGTAAATCATTGGAACCCTATTTTTGTTTTAGCAGAACTCCTTTCAGAAAGCAAAAAATATTGCTTAACACTAAAAGGATGAACTACATATCCTTCCTGTTGAATATTTACTCAATTTCCATTTATTACAATTTTTTTATGCCACATGGAAGATAGTTAAAAATTTAGAATTCAGGTAAACATCTTTTCCATCAGTTTTTAGATCTTTTATTAATGTAGATTCATCAAGTCTAAAAAAAAAAAAAAAATTACCACATCTTTCATAAGTAGGATATTCGTACTCCGACAACAAATGCTGAACAAGTTTCTACTACATAAGGAAGTAGTTTCATATGGTTAAATAACCTCAAATATGTACATAATCCAGTATAATAATTCCTGAAAAAAGAACGATGAAAAATCTTATTGAAATAAGTAGCACAGGGCAAGAAGTTTTGTTCTTGAACTTTGCTCTTCACAAGTAGGAAAGGTGAACAGTGATGGCCTTGTCGATTAGCAAAGTTAGTGCTCTTTCTTAAACTTTCTTTTTCATATTTCAGACACATTAAGTCAAATTTTGCCCTCGCATGCATCACTGAGCTCAACAGGAGATCTCCGTATGCTTTCAGGGTCAAAATTTGTCCTGTACTACTTTGGAACCCTTTTTAATATATGATTTCATTCATATTTGCTTCACTTTCTTTAAAAGAGATTTTTCATTTATTTTTGAATGCTCAGCTTTTTCTGTCATTATCATTCATGGTTTATTTTGGTCCCCTAAATTCATATTCTTCTCAGTTTTATCTAAAGATCTACAATTAGCAGATTTTATTTAGCAATGGGTGCAAATAAAAGTGCAATAACAAACTTCAATTTCTTCTAAATGACTAAGTTTTTTAGTTTCTCCATAGAAAAATATTTTCATATGCGAAACATAACTTGCTTAGAGTTCTTGAAGGATCTCTTACATTGCTGTATTGAAAGGACAACTAAATCAAAGTATATAAATATGTCTTTTTGATTATACAAAGCAAGCTGCTTCCAGAAGTAAAAACTAAGAAATTCTTTTCTTTGAACTGAAAGTGACATTCAAAGACATTTTTAAGGAGGAAAGTGTAATAAATATCAAACTTACATGTTTCTAAACAAGCAGTGATATCTATTCTCTTTGGAACAAATATGTAACAGAATATGTATTTAGAATACAACCAGCATTTCTGTGGTTATATGCTTTGACACATACAATTGATACAGGTAGCTTTACTAAAGCAAATAAAATTCACTCTCAGATGCTTATGATAAACATACAGCATACTAATTTGATACCATTTTCTGTTTGTAGGTTATGAAGTTTAACACTGAATAATTAATTTTGAGAAAAGCGTGCTGAAACATTTACACCAAAAAAAAAGCTCTCATTTGCTGCCTTCAACTTCTTTTTGAAAAAAACTATTAAATACACACAGTGATAATAGATTTTTTAATGCTTTTTAAAAGCTTTGGTGTTCTTTATTATTTTGTTTAGTTGGATGTCTCACTTTTAGTCATGTGAGTAATTGTAAATCGTAGGGGTTTTGCCAAAAGTGGGAGTTTAGACTTGCAGTGAACACCTCTACTAAAGGTCAAGACAGTCGCTCAGGGTTCAGTTCATAACACCAAGATACTTTAGACAGACTGGATCGCCTTATTTGACCTTGAACATTAACTCACCAAAAGCAGCTTAACTTAAAAATATCTGTGCCATTCTCCAACTGTTCCACAGAGTCGCTATGTAAATTTCTTGGTGAACTCTAGGTTATATATTCATTGCAATAGCAAAATACACTAAATAAGAAAAAAAAAAAGCCTGATTCTATGTGTTTTTATAAAAATCTATTTCACTCTTGCAGTGAATAGTGATCTATTATGCTATGTGGAACAGACAGAAGAATTTGGGTAAGTAGTAGTAGAAGAAGAAGAAAAAAAAACCACCACTTTTCAATTTCTATTATTTTCACAGCCTTCTATTTAAAAGCATAAAAAGGAAATTTCCAGGAGTTTCCTCCTTTTCAAATCTCCAAACATTTCCAGGTGTTTTGATGCAAAGACTACTCAGGAAAAGAATACAAATATCTCTCAGGCAAATCATTACATCTCTGCTTGGCCAAATGTAGGATACCGAGGATCTTCTTCCCTTCCAAAAAATGATGTAGGTAGTGAATAGCCTTTTACCAGCTCATTGAACATTTTGCAAGCCTCAAATAATGCAATTTGCACTGCATAGCATAATGCAAAAAATAAACTTGTCCAAAAGATTGCTTGGATGTAAAAATATTTTTACTGGAAAGCTCCTGGTGCCAACGGAGAAAACATGACTTTTATTTTCAATACTTAATGGTTGTGGACATTTGCAGGTAGCTGTAAGATATCACTGGCAAGACTGAATTAGAATAATGGGGTTAGGAAACAAAGCTATGTTTGCCTACAGGAACAGTTTTTTGAATATTTTACCAAGTATTTGACAGGGACCAGAAGAGATAGGCAAATGCATTCAGCTGCAGGACAAGCCATAATGTCTTTTATTTTAATAGGAAAGAAGTGATACATGCTGGAGAAATGGCACACAAATTCATCTGGCAGGGGTGTTCTGAAGAACTTCACTAACCCTTCACTAACACATGTTCAAGTCTGATGGTACTGGGAGTAGCAGTCAGAGATCATGAGCATCATTAGAATATTTTCTTTGCGGTGTCTTTATAGACAACAAACTTTTAGGTTGCCACAAGTGTGCCAGATGACTGTGATTTCCAACACTTAGTTTCAGAGTCAGATACTGGCAGAAAGCAAACTAAGGAACTAAGTAATACTAGCCTACATTCAGGATTCCTCAGGAGTTAGGTCTCCTGTACTACTTGTCTTTCATGACTTGTTTCTGTAAGCAGCAATCTGTGGGGAAGAAAAACCCACAATGTGCAATGCTTTTAATGAGGGTAGGAAATGTTAAGGTAAGACACTTACTAAGTTTGGTAATAAAAAATTAGAATATTTCTGTTTGGCAGTAGAAAAATAGAGTGTTCCCAAGGGTTTACACAAGAGTTGAGAAGTAGCACATGTTTCAATTCTTTTGGTTGTGGGATTCTTTTTTCTGCAAATATTATCAAATACTTTGTTAGAAGTAATGCAAATACTGTATTAGACACGTACAGTAACACTGCATCATGAGCTCTTAATCTTTCTCCATTAGAAATATGTTTACACAGGAGCTCATTGTTGACTTGGTTCTGATCCCATGGAAGTCAGTATAAATCTCCCCACTGTTAAACCAACATAACCAATTTGAAAGCTCATCCTTAATTAATTATCATTATCATCATCATCATCATCATCACCATCATCAAGACTCAATACCTGAATATTGACTTTGATGATAAGAATCTTCTTTGTAATAGCTTACTACTTCTGGAATTGGGAAGAAGCTTCTCTTCCTTTTTTCTTCCTCTTCCTTTCCTCATTCCTACCCTTTGCTTTTCCTCTTTGCCTTTCCTTTTCCCTTTTCTTCCTCTTTTTTCTCGAAGCTTAATTATTCCACTGTCAAAGTAGAACACTTGTCAATTGAATGATGTGAATGATCCAACATGCTGAAAACCGTGTCATTTTTCCCTTAGAATTGAATGTCTTTCTGAAACAGGCAAATGGGGAAACATAACTTTTAAGATCATGTTTTCACAGAAACATCACACTCTACAGCAAGTCTAAATGATAGATGATCCCTTTACTGATTACTTTCATAATAGTGTTTTATTGAAAGTTGCTCATGTAAACTGTGTCATTTTAAAATATGACTTTTGTATGTTTTATAAAAGTATAGACCATTTCATTGTTCTTCTGATCAAAGAAAACGTGAGTAGTCTGTGAGGCAAGAAGAAATGAATTTTGCAGTGCCTCATTCAGGAGGTGTCAGATATTTTACCTTTGTAGGCAGAGCAGAATGAAAACTAACAGCAAATTCAGAGGATGGTGGGCACATAACTATTAGACACTAAGGCAGGCAACTGTTACTGAGTCTAAAACAAATTAAGTTTTGCATTACAATAGGAAGGGATTACATTTGTGTGAAAATCCCATTTGTATAACTACTAAGTAAAGTCAGCGAGGAATCAAAATAACTAGGTCAAGAATGACAGAACTATTTGAGAATAACTGGTTTTTTCATATGACTTATTTGGCAAAGTGCAAGATGTGATCATTATATTAGTGGGAAAATATTAAACCAATAAAGTATTATTAGAAATTAATTATTGATTACTAAGGTTCTGTACAACAAACTCTTCTCAGGAGAAGTTTGAAGTGGAAGGCGACTGGCACTTTGATAGCATTAATTGTGTGCCTCCTATGAGCTGAGATTTACAACCCTGCTTTGTTCAGCAGATGTTTTAATTACAGCTTGGGGCTCTCTGATGCTTTTGTGCAGTCAGGGACAAAAAAACCTCTATGATGTCACAGAATCACAGGAGTAAGTCCGGAACTGATCTGAAGACTGACACAGTCTATCATCCACTGAAGTGCAGTTAGACAGGTACAGACTGCCTCTGATGGATGTTCGACAGATGTTTGTTTCAAAAAGACTTTATTAAAGACAAGACTTCATAACATCCCAAGGGAAACTATTTCCTCCTGCCTAATTACCTCTTTTCACAAAAAAAGGTTTTCCCTAGCATATAATGTAAATCATCCTCCCTACAAATCAAACCTATTTTGTCATACCCTGTCTCTTGGAGCCAGAAGTAAACATTTTAGTATGGGAACACTTGTCTACCCCTTCTTTCTCTTTTAAAATATTCTAAATTCCCCAAGCAGCTCAAACTTTCTGAGCCTGCAGACAGTTTTGATATGTGCTAGACAGCTGCCTGCAGCATCAGTAGTGCCCATTTTTGGTACAAGAAGGGAAATACTTTTTCTGGTAACAAATCTCGCCAATGCGCAGGTGCAATCTAATATGGAGAGAGAGTTAAAGAATTCCAGAAGAAAAGTAAGAGTACGTAAGCATTGGCAGTACATTTATCTTCTTTGTCCTTCTCTGTCTTAAAACTAAGGTGCTCAAAAGACAACCTTTCATCCAAATTGTTACAAAGATGGAAAAGTTTGCAGTAATGCTGCCAGTATATTAATCTATCACTTCTGTCAAATATGACTGAGTTATGCATCTCATCATAAAATCTTAGGCTACTTCCTTAAATTCTCTATGCTGAATTAAGGAACTGACTTTACTTTTTTACTTTAATTCATTCAGTGTGCCTTTCAGTGGTCCTGCTTGCCTTCTGTTTCTCTTGTTACCTATATTTGTTCATCTTAAGCAGTGAAACTGCATCTCTTTTGCCTTCCTTTAATTTCTCATGTATTTATGTGAGCTCTCCTGGTTGTTTTCAAGTTAGTTGTTCATTTTCCTTTGTATTGTTTCCTAGACTTCTGGTTATCCTCACATAGTTATGCTAGCCTTAATTTTTGTACATATTTCATTTGTGTCTACTTTTGCACGACTCCTTGGGTTTCCTTTTCAGATTCTAAAAGAGATCTTAGTGCTTTCCTTGGTCTGTTAAGCCTTCTCCTTTAACCACCATTTCCTCTTCACTTTCCATGCCGATTCCCCTAAAAGGCCACAGTTTTAACAAGTGAATATTGTGCTGATGCGTATTAGGAAGAGGACACTTCTGTGCAGTAATTGTAAGTGGAGAGGATGCTATCCCAGTTTAAATTCTCAAGACAGTGTTGAAAAATTTTTAAGTGAATTGTCCCCATCCTGCTCTTCTTGCTTCTTTTTCATTTCCTGAAATTGTGAACTGCATCATGCGACAATTAATTCTTGTCAATTTCCTTTCAGCTTCCACATGCTCGATCTGCTCCCCCTCAAGTGTGTAGTGGACACTAGATCACTGAGCACCTGTGTTGCATCCCAAGATAAGAAACTGGCCTCCACAATTTCAAGAACTTGTTCATATCTAATATGTTAGAAGTAAATATCAAAGCAATTAAAGGGCATCCTTGTGGTATTCTGAGCTTGGCTGGATGTCAAGTGACCACCAAAACTTCTCTATTACTTTCTTCCTCAGCTGAAAAGGGGAGATAAAATACAACAAAAGGGTTGAAATAGGGGCAGGGAGGGATCGCCCACCAATTACTGTCAAGGGCAAAATACACTCCAGTTGGGGAAATTAGATTAATTTATTACCAATAAAATCCCAGTAGGATAATTAGAAAATAAATTAAAAAAAAATGAAAACATCTTCCCCCTCTCTCCTCCCTTCTTCCAGGGCTTAACTTCATTCCCCGTTTTCTCTTCTTTCTCCCCAGTGGCATAGAGGGCCAGGAATGGGGGCTGCAGTCAGTTTATCCCAGGTTGTTTCTGCTGCTCCTTCCTCTTCAAGAGGACTCTTCACACTCTTCCCTTACTCCAGTGTGGGGTCCCTCCCATGAGAGACAGTCTTCCATGAACTTCCCTATGTGAGTTGTTCCCACAGGTTGCGGTTCTTCATGTACTGCTCTGGTGTGGGTCCCCTGTGGGGACACAAGTCCTGACAGCAAGCTTGCTCCAGTATGGGCTCCTCCCTCCATTGGACTGCAGATCCCAGCCAGGAGCCTCTTTCCATGTGGGCTTCCTGCAGGGTCACAGCTTCCTTCAGGCATCCGCCTGCTCCAGCATAGGGCTCTTTCAAAGGCTGCAGGTGGATCTCTATATCCCCATGGATCTCCATGGGCTGCAGGGGCACAGCTGCCCTCACCGTGGACAGCACCACAGGCTGCAGGGGAATCCCAGTTCCAGCGCCTGGAGTACCTCCTGCCCCTCCTTCTTCACTGACCCTGGTGTCTACACCGCTGTTTCTCTCACGTATTTTCACTCCTTTCTTCTCTGGCTGCAATTTTCTCTTGTGAAGTATCCTTTTCCCCTTTTAAAATCTGTTACATCGGAGATGCCACCACTATCACTGATGGGCTCAGCCTTGTCCAGGGGCAGGTCCACCCTGGAGCTGGAAGGCACTGGCTCCATCAGACACAGGAGAAGCTTCTGACAACTTCTCACAGAAGCCACCCCTGTAGCTACCCTGCTACCAAAACCTAGCCACACACAACCGATACATTCTCATTCATTAGAAGAGGATACACGCTTTGAATGCTGACCACAATTTCTCCAGAGCCCCATTCACCACTCTAATTCTGTGATCTGTAGTCAGTGCAGGACTCCTGGTCTTTTCCTTCTGTTTTTTAACCCTGACTCTATTCTACCTCAAGTAAACAAACTATTTCATCTCTCTGAGAATTTGCTTTAGTATTCTGGCTAGCATTAAAGGATTGACTTACTGACAATTATGCAATATATTTGTAGAGATTACAACTCAGGAGAGTGTTTCAAACTTGTTCTCCAGTCACTCCTGCTCAGTGACCTGCTGAAAAAGGATTAAACTCTTTCAGCCTACAAAAAGCTTATAGTTATGATCACGTTAGCAGGAATAAAACACCAAGTAGCCTACAAAGCCTAGGAATGGGCAAGGCCAGTTATCAGGGAACCCAGAACCAAAATGGTGCATTCAAATTTCTCAAAATATCACCAACAGAATACATTTTGCAATAATTAGTGTTTGACTTTCTCCTTAGTTTAGTTTAGTCCCTTTTAATCTAGTCCCCTTAGTTTATTCCCTAGAATATTTAGCTATTCCATCTGAGTATTCCGTTTTTCCAATACAAAAGAATTTCTCTATATGAGCTGACAATCTGATTCACTGTCGTTCCCTCCCCTACTGCTTACAACCCTCTCTCCCTAAATTTCGATTCTTCCACACAGTGAGCTCTCTAAATAGGTCACAAAGTGAATTAATTTTCATTTGTTGCACAAAAAGTGTCATCTACTCAGATTTTATCTACTAACTGTATCTCCACATTTCACTTCAGATGTCTTTAAACAGGGACCACCAGAAGCAATTTATTTTTTTCAGACTGAGTACAGAATCTTGATTATTGCTTAGAAAGAAGTAAAAAGAAGTATTTATCACATTATTATTATTAGTAGTACATTTATATGGAAGACAGATTTAATCCTATGAAGTGTTAAGAAGCTCAATAAAGGATCTGTCAAGTATTTTCACACGCTTTGATAAATGCCATTATGTGCATGCCAAATGAGGACTATTAATATGGATGATTAAAAAATTAAGAACTTACTTGTTCATCCTTCATCATCAAGCAATGAATTTGCATTTTGTCATTTTGCATTTCAGAAAGAAGTTTTTGTTGAGCTACAAAATCTCTAAACCAAAATGAAATGAAGCAGAAGAACAGCTCTGACCTTCAGATAGAGAAACACTTGATAGCCTTTTGATTCTTTCTGGATTTCCAACATAACATTTGACTATTGAAATTTCAATGATAAAAATCTACAAAGAGAAATAGGGCTGACTCCTATGAAAATCAATGAGACAGTAGCATCTAGCTCCTCCTGTATTTTTATCAGAACATGAGCAATCTTGATTCTAGCTTCTTTTGACTGAATAAAACCCCAGTCTTGAGCAGCCAAACCAACTGAATCTGTAGAAAAGGGTTCAACACAAATTTCAGACAAGGTAGATAATTTCAGCAGGAAATCTTAGCCATAACTAGCAAATTTCCTAATGTGAGATAGTAAAGTATTAATTAAAGAGCTGCAGACTTCTATGGGCTTTAAAGAGTCACCTCTCCAGTGGCAAGTGAACCTTCAGGTCATGGAAGACATTTTGAAACAAAGAGCTATGTGGCTTTTAAAGCCTTTTTTCCTTTCTTCCTTCCCCCCCTCCCCCCCATTATATGTAGCACATCTTGTCTAAAATATTTTCATTTCAGCAAGCTCTAAAAACTGCAAGGATACTGGTAGTTTCAATGACTAGCCACTTCATGGTTCAATCCATACTTTTCCAAATAGTTGCAATTTCACCTCGTGTTTTTAATCATCAATGAACAGAGACCTTATTAAAATGTTGATATTCAATGTTTTTAAATAACTCCACAGTATTGCCAGTTCCTCCTATGAATGCACATTAATGTGAGGCCAAAGTTACCTATCTAAAGTTGTGTTCAACTGATGGTATTGATATCTACCAAACAAGGTTGATATCCCTCTATAAAATCGAATACTCTATGGCCACTATGACTAAAAATGGGGCTGCACTATATTTTATTTGAAGAAAAAGATATATTTCCATACATGTAAGTCTTTGAATGTTCATTAAGTTAAAAAGCACCCAAACTTTCACATACCATAAGCTATCACTCAGACATGGCCTTGAACAGAAAACACTGTCAGCCACACAGGACATGGTTTTGTGGTTTTCTTTTTCTCCTGCTCTCTTGTTTTCCAGAACATGCTAATTTCTGGCATGGCAAAGTACCTCCAGTCTGCACAGTTTAAATGTTAAATATAGTGGTAGCACTCAGTCAAGCAGCAAAACAGACCAAAAAGTGGGAAATAGAATCAAATAGAGAAACACTCCTGCATTTTGTATTTCACTTATTCTTGTTGTAAACAACCAGTAGCAAAACACCTCAGATTAGGTAAAAATTATACTTTAAAGCAAATTATGTCAATGAGAACACCATAGATCAGAGCAAATTAATTTTTAAATAATAGTTTCTGGGTTATAGCTCCCATATCAATACTTTCTTTTAGCCAACTGTACAGATTACAGATGTTGAACTTGACTTGATACACACCTTATATCCACAGATAAAGAAAAAAAAGATTGCTGTTCTGCATTTTAAATTTGTTCCTTGGCAGACAAAGAAAGATGTCTATTTGACGGCCAGAACAACTGAGAACACTACTGATAGCTCAGTTATTACTGGGGGATTTCTAATTTTTTCTCATCATAAAAGTGAAATGCTTGACCTTAATTTTACGGTTTCTTAATTCACCAGGAGACAGTCAGAATTTCAAAACCAATATACATTTACTTTTCTGAGAAGAAAATAGAAATGAATCTGTTTATCTTTCCTTCTTCAATATAAATGGCCTTTCTATAGCCCTTCAAAGTTAAGTGAATAGTGTTTTGAATATTTTAAGAACTCTCTTTTATGCTGCAGACTAACTTGGCCTTTTGCCAGGTAAAATTTTGTTCCAGTGATCTATTGCTTTGTTTTCCCTAAACAAAAATTAGCATGGACCCAAAAATGCAGTTAATTCTTTACATGTTTAAACTATGAAATACATACGAGAAACAAACTGGTTTTAAACAAATTATAAAGATAGAGCTTTATAATGGTTTTCCTTCTTAAGAAACGTTCCCTGAACTTGAAGGTTCTTTAAAATCTTAGGATAAAGACCTTATAATTATATTATATAATCCAAGTAACTGCAATTCTAAGTTCACATGAATGCATAATCCACATGTTTTCAGGCAGCTAGTTTATCACTAGCCTAATAGTATAATACACACAAAAAGTTTACTCTTCACGTATGGATACAAACATTAGAAACAAATTACTTTGAGTGAGAAAGAATAAACCACAAACTTATTTTAATTTTCAGTGGGAAATACCTGCTCAATGCACTTTCTTCCTGGTTGTAAAGCAAAACATTTTTTACTACTATTAAAAGAAAAATCAGAAGAGACATCTTCAACAGCAAAATGAGTTTATTCTGTGATTATTAAAGAGGAAAAGGTGTCTCTGATAATTTACATTAACTTTCCAGGCAAGATTAACTTTGTTACCAAACACAGTCTAGTATTTCTCCATCTTGACTTGTTCTGTCAGAGATAAACCATGGAAAATAACATTTCTTAAGAATTTTGCTGTAAAATAATTTTTATTCTCATGCCAAGCATTTCTGAAGCAATTCTTTTTTTAGAGCAATTCTTTTTAAGAGTTTCTTTGATTTCAAAGAAACCAAAGAAACTCAGCTGAATTCCTTATTAAATTCCTAGAGTGGACAAAAGGAATCCCAGAATAGCCAACTAAAATTTATGGTATTCACGATGTCTTCTTGCCTTGACCGCAGCAGACACCTGTGCCTATGCCACCAGCAGTCTTGCAAAGTGCCTGGTGACACAGGGGTACCCTGACCTCCAGGAACTCTTATCTTCCAGTTGTATCTGCAAGAGCTCTTCCACAATCACCGTGGCTTTCTCAGTGTTCATCATCGCCCAGTTTCTCAAACAAGATAATTCTAATTCTCTCCTTTCTGTATTGCTCAGATCACCTGCAACAGCCAGTATACAAGAGTAATGAAGAGGTAATAGAT
This sequence comes from Falcunculus frontatus, assembly GCA_013398115.1. Lineage (NCBI taxonomy): Eukaryota > Metazoa > Chordata > Aves > Passeriformes > Falcunculus > Falcunculus frontatus. Next base: position 245,251 of record VZRV01006384.1, on the reverse strand, counting down.
GGCATAATTCTACCTTACTGTTCCAGATTTGCATGTGAATCCCTCTCGCAAAATACATTTAAAAGCAAATCAAAGATGGTATTGGCAAGGGAAAGGATGTGTCTGTTCTGATACTTCTGAAAGTACATGGAATAATTAATCCCCAAATAAATCACATTTCCTTCATTGCTTATCGATAGAACAAAAATATATTGATACTCCCGATGAGTGGGAGGTTTGAAAACAAAAGAGAAGTCACTATTTTTTATGGTCTGGTAACGACCTCTACCAGGCTGAGAACAAATGCAACCACCACCACTGCAACATTTACATGTTAATTTTTTCCCTTTTCCCTGAAAATGCCTTACTTGTATATCTTAGTTTATTTTTTTTAAGTTATTTTTTTAGTTATCTGGTTTCATCAGATAGGACTGAGATTTTTTTTTTTTTTTTGACACAACTGTGAGTCCACAGATATAGAGGCAGTGATAGAAGAAATGACTCAAGCAAAAAAAATCCTGACACCTCTACAACTACATCATGCGCTGGTTTGCCTTAGATCTCTTCCCTCAGTATTAAATAAGTCAAATTATGAGTCTGAAACAGACAAAGAAACAACATTCTGAGCCTTTGTGGTGGGGCTGTTTTTTTCTCCATATGTCCTCCCACTCTCCTTTCATTTTAGGGAACCAGTATTGTTCCTCAAATCTAAAATAAATAATATAATCTCAAGGCTGCCTCTACTAAAGTTTCGTGCAGTTAAAATATGCCTGACTAATCCTCAGCTGGAATCATAGACTGCATTCTCCAAAAATTTCCATTAAAAAACTATTACCCAGAGGGACAAAATAAAGCTGATATTAATTCCTGTTCAATTCAGAAAGAATTACTTTGTTATTCCATTTAATATATTTTTGGAGAGGTGGTTATTCCAAAGAGTCGGCATTTTTCCACTGTTTTTTTCACCATGCAGTTATACAAAGATTACCTCTGCAGAAATTTACCCACATCAAAATAAATTCCTTTTGTTGAGAGGATGACAGATCTTTCTGGATATGCTGTGTTTATGTTGTATCTTTGTACTCATTTGTATCGTAGTATTTCTTTATCCAAAATTCCAATCCTAAGTAGTTTTCTTTATCTGTTTTAATTTTTGGAGTATAATTACCTTAACAGATTTTTTTTGTATAAATACAAAGTAAATTTTAGCACAGAAAATTAACTCTGCATAAAGTGAGAATTCATTTTTCAATGTAGTAATACTTCTAAGGAAATTTTTAAAAAGAAAATATGACACTTTGGATTGCAAATCTTAGTTATGCGGATGTGTTAAAAAAGAACAGTAGTTTCCTGGTTTCATACTTTCTACCTGATAAGGGCTACATAAATATGTAAAATAAAATAGTAATGTCACCTTCATCCTGAGAGCTTGTGCAGGTTATCACAAACGGGTTCCCTATTTTCAGAAGTATCATCAAATTGCTTAACTAAATAAGGCGTGTTGCATCCATCATCTTAAACAATGATAAGAAAGAGACGCCAACAGAAAATATTTTTCTGAGTAATACATCCACTATCAGTTTCCTTCCTATTTGTCAAGCACACAAACACTATGCTAATTTCCTCTACTCCCGCCTTGTAATCTAAAGCCTGGACACTTTTCTAGAATTTTATCATCTTTTGTTAAATTTTTCTTTCCTGAGGTATACCTTTTGCCTGCTTTCATTGCTTGTTCATGTCCCCAAGTCCCAAGGTTCAGCATTAGTTCAAAAGCCCCACTTAAATCTGTTTTTCCACAGTACTGTAAATGTTATCCAGCTGTAATAAGTTCCTGGAGTGTTACGATATTTATTTTTGTAACATCATATACAGATAAATTCAGATACTATCAAGCTGTTGATTAATACATTGGGGTTTGGAGTTGTTTTATTTGTTCTTAATTTTATCTTCATAATTGACCTTAATTAATGTAATTCATCTCCATATATTGTAGGAACTGTTGATAGGCACAGAATTGTGGTATTATACTTCATATAGAGATTTGTATGTTCTAGGCATCGTAGGGACTATTAAAATAAATATTGAGCTTCTTCATAGTGCATGTAAAATAAACATTGCATCAAATTTTTGATTGAACTTACAACCTCTAGAAAGATACACTTTCCAGATTAGGATTCTGCATAGTGGGAAATTCACTTTGTGATCTATTATCGTCACTGGAAAAACTTTAATAATACTTCTAGTTTAACCAGAGAACCATTGGTTGTTAGTCACTTGATTTTGCTATGACCTTTTTCTTCAGAATAAACAGCTATCTGTACTCAAAAGTCTCTTTCCCTCGTGCTCATGCTAATATATCGTGAATAGATTACTTTCCAATATAACTTTGGACAGATGAAGTAGAGCAAAAGAATTAAACTCTTCAACCTGTGCCATCAGAATTTCTGATTGTCTGATCATTCTGATGGCTTTTTCCCCCCCTTGGGAATGATTTCTAATTTGTGAACTTCCTTCCTGTATTGTAGGTTCTATAGTCCAGTAAACGTCTCATGGACTTCTTTATCCACCTCAGCAGAATATCCTATCCACCTAATTTGACTTAATATTTCCTTCTCTTCAGCTCCAGGTTGACCTTTGCCTTCTCAAAACAGTATTTCAACAGCAATATCTATAACCAGGACATCTAAGACATTTCCTAAATCAGTATACAAGATAACAGTCTCCTTCCCTGGAATTCCATTCCATATTAGTCTGTTTATGCAACTATAAGTACAGCGCTAAGAAAGTCTGAAAGGAGCATGATAAATTCAGAGCTGACCTTCAAAAATTACTCAATAGTTACACTTCTTGGCAAGCTTCCTAAATCTTTCCTTTGGCAAAACATATTTGCCTAAAATTTTTAGTATTCTTAAAGTTCAAGCCTTTTCATGATACCTGTCTGTAAGGAAGTGGGGACTAAGAAAAAACAGGAAAGTTCTCAAGTACATGTGGTCATGCTTTGAAGAGTAAAAAAATAAGAAAGATGGAGACACAAGCCTTGATTTTTTCCTTTGTTTTCCTAGTAATAGAAAGGAGAATCTCTGGAATATATTCTCCTTCATACATATTGCTAGACTTTTCTTTTGACAGCTGTTCTGGGCAGTTCACTGTACTTTTCCATACACTGCTTTTCCAATGAGTTTTAGAGCAGACCAGATGTCAGAGAAAGAGACTCACAAACACCACAAGACTACAAGGACTTTCCTGTAGGAAACAGAGGAGTAAAAATTTCTGCAGAGGATGGAGGGTTTGATTTACAACCCTGGAAGAAGCTTGGGCTGGTTTAATGACAGAGACATATAGACCTTAAGCAAGAGAATTACAAACCTGTGTTTCTATAGTTATAAGTAAGAATATGTATTGGGTGTTATGGTGAAGGGTTTTAAGTATGGTCATGTGATTTTAGAGTTTAAGCTAAGAATTTAGATGTTACAATAGAAGTAGATGTGTGTACGTGACCCAAAGAATTATTGGTTAAGAGACAGTCGCCTTGCAGTAAAAAGTACTACAGGGGATAGGTCATAAAGTCAAAACAAAGTTTCATGTTGGATGCTTATTGGACTAGAAAGTTATAAATTGCCATGTAATCTCGAGTCTTGTGACTTTTTCCTCATTATGGCGACTTGTTAATAAATCTCAC
>VZRV01006384.1:24900-241132 GCA_013398115.1 Falcunculus frontatus | reverse complement strand
GACCGTGGTATGGACTGTAATATCAAACTGTTTTCTCCCTCTTTAATCCATTTAACATAAGGGGGGGATGAGAATTCAGTGTGCAGCCTGCGAGAGAGATAAAGGCTGTTAGCTGGTGCAGTTTGGGAAAAACCACGCGACGTAAAAGAGACCTCTATTTCCTCAAATTAACAGAGAGAGACTTTTAAGAATTTTGAATGCTGACCAAAATTCCATGTTTTGTCATTATTTGTGCTGGAGGAAGTAGGAGGGGGGGGTGTTTGGAGGAAAAAGGGGTTTTTGTCTTACTCTCTTATTTCATTTTACTCTTAACTCTGTTAGTAATAAACTTTCTTTCATATTCTTTAAGTTTGAGCCTGCTTTGCCTTTCTTCAAACCTCTTATCTCACAGAAGGTAAGAAATGCGAACTAAACCACTACAGAGAAGTAGAGCTCTACACTTTCCTGTGCTTGATTTAGAGACCAGGTCTGCTTCTTGTCTTTGTATCTTGGATGGAATGTACTTTAAAGTCTATTTCACAGAAGTAAAATGGTCCCTTGTTTTTAATAAGGAGATATTGTAAAAATTAGAAAAAAGTAAAGAACGTAAGAAAAAAGTTCCCCGTTTCAAATTCTTTGAATAATTAAAAATTAGGAAAAATTATTCTTTCACTTCCTTTCCTTTTCTCATTGCGGTGTTCTTTGAGACTTCCACTTTTAGATTACCTTCACTCATTCATTAAGTGCATAGTGGGAGGAGATTCCCACCTAGGAAGGGCAAATCAATTATGATCAACTACTTAGAAAGGGAAACTGAAAGTTTGAGTCTTGAGACATGACTTTTTCTTAACTTAAAAAGAAATGAAAAATCATAGCTTGTTTAAAAATAAAAAAAACCCACACCAATGCAAGAAAGTGGGGGAGACAGGAGGGAGGAGGTGTCCCCTTTTCAGGTGTTTTTTATCACTTTTTAGTTCTGTTTTAGGGGACAACTTTATATGTATTGTCTAACTTGCCCAAACAAAAGCAGAGCACAAGGCTAAGAACAGTGTAGTGGCATAATCAATCTTGCCTTCTGCATTTCTATGTATTCACTAGCCCACTAAACTCAGCAGGTGAAGAGGAAGTAACACTCCTCTGTTGTCTTCTATAGTTCACCACTGAAAAAAGAGCATTGTGCCGAAAACGAGTTTTGGGCCCACAAGGTTAATTTACTTTCTTTTCTGGATTGCTCTATGAACATAGTAGGTTTTGTTGCCTTCTCTGCCAGGCTACCTGTGAACCATCACCTGACTGTAACTAATGTACAGTGTTGCCATAAAGAATTACCTAATGTCTCAGCAGGAGACACAAATCAGGCTTGTCTTTCCTAAAACCAGATTTCTTCTTACTCACTTGGCACTGTCGATCTATAAGACATATTTGGCATAATTATTCCTCTTAATTATTATATTTAATTGACACACTTATTCATCAGATAGAAGAAAAAAATCCTTCTTTACGTTATGGCATTGTTTCACATCCCTGCTATCTGTGCATGTAAAGTAAATCTTTCTAATTTAATCTCTTTGAAGCAAGCCCTGAAGAAGTATTGTATCTTAATGCTATTTCTTACTAATAATTATTTTAGAAAGTGATGCTTCATTCTAGAAGAATGAGTTGAATTGCCTTTGTAATGACAGTGATGCAAGCAATAAGATCTCACTTTCAGCAAAATCAAATGTATCTCTTAGGAACACATTCTGTGAGTGTCTATCATGATTAATGTGTTACTGTTCAATCTAGGGGTTTTTGTTCCCTTTAAACAATCCACCACCCTGCCTATCCTCAAACACACAAGACCCTTAGAATGTCGATTTCCTCAGGATATTGGGTTAATGATAATTATATTGAATTATTGGGGGGGGGGAATGTACTTCCGCTAAACTGTAAATATCTACTTTTTTTTTCCACCCACTCATAAACATGAAATAAGGAATTAAACAAGGATGAACATACAATCAGTCTGATGAAGGTATCATTTTTCTCCAATTAAATTACAACCTTTTTGTATGAGTGAAGGCTGATTTGAGATAGATGAAGTGCAGCAGAAAGAGCTCAACAAGGGAGTAAGGCATAAATTACTCCACTTTAATTTGACCAATGAAATTCGGAGTAAAAAACTGTTATTTATTGTCCATTTTTCAAACTTATTAAATGATATACCTGTCACTATTTTTCTATGACTCCATCACAATGCAATAAAGGTCTCCTACACCTTGGATCTCTAGAATGGATATCAGAGATATCCTTATAACACAGGGATAAGAATGTGTTTTACAAAGGTTTTCATGTAAACTCTCCTCTCTCTTTGCTCACTTCAGTGCAAAAATAACATATTACAGACATCCTTTCCTTTACATCCCCACATCAGAGTTATTTTTAATCTTGAAAGCACAGGCCATAATTTTAAAAGCTCAAATTAGTCTCCAAAATCTATACATGGTTTTCATATTTATAATTTTATAGATATTATATGCACATAAGTTTGCACACCTGTATGCACATATATGAATTTGATAAGTTTAAAAAAATTATTTATATAAAAAACCTGAAACTAGGAAAGTTTCTCTATGAATAATGTATGCATAGATATGCTTAATTACACAACAGCTGAATACAAAGCAGCTCTCACTCAAATTAATACCTCTTTGAAATCAATGTAAATCAGTGCTTGAACATCTGTCTTGATCAAGTCATTCAAAGATAATAAGATCAGAACCTAGGACGCTAATCTCAAAATGTACACTTTTTAAAGCCAGTCCAGCACATAGTGAACTTACCTCGTCTTTTAAACCATCAAATTAGCGAATGTGAGCTACTCTGACCCTTTTTTAAGCAATATCACACTCCTTCCATTCTGATGTTGTTGTCTATGCCACCTATGAAGATTATCCCTAAGACAAAAAAAAAATTAATTGTTTCGGTTGTAATGAATGACTCAGTTAAGGTACAGAAAGACTTCCTTACTTCTTTTAACAAGGTAGCAATTTGGGGTTTTTTTCCAAAACCTTTTAAGATTTTTCCTTATATGAGAGAAATATGCAGCCAAAGAAAGAAGAGAGACTCAAATAAAACATTTGTGACCACTAAATACTACAGTCTTCATTTTTAAGCAGTATTCAAACTTAGCTTTTTTTTTCCTTGCATCATTGAAATATTACATGTATAATCTCAAAAATAAGTTTCTATAAACAGCAATGAGATCTTTACATTTGTACATAGACACGAAGTGGAATTTCTGTCTAAATATCTAACCTACTGTGTGCATTAGTTTCAGGACTGTCAGTCTGCTTTAATTAATTGCTGTCTTGAGAGCAGCAATTGAAATTATCACTCAGGGCTGGTTCCAGGAGTATCAGACACATAAGCACACTATATAGTTAAAAGCTCATAAAAATTTCTCCTCCCATGACCATACATAGTTTCTTCTACTCCTTCTATGTCCACAGCATTAGTATTTTGTGGATCTTTAGAAAACTTCACAAAATTGAATTATACAAGCCAAATTTCTTATAATCTGTAAGGTCTAAGGTTTAGTATTTCAACACTGAATTGATTGAAATACCATCTAGGAGGAAGCTTCTAAAGGATAAGTGGTAGAAAAAAGCTGTGAATGTATGTTTGTTTCAAGAGGTTTCTGTTCTGAGTCTTTATTTCTCCATCTTCTGATTCCTCAGACCTTGTTTTATCTTGATTACAGAGATTAAGAGAACTTTAAACTTCCTAAATTTTTATCCTCAACCCATTCATAGGCGTTTTATCAAAGTTGCTTGAAACACCATATTTAAAGTTCCTTTTGCTTCAAGAACTGCATAAGATAACTTTGAGGGAAGGTCATAATATTTTCAGCAAAAGAGGACCTTGGAAATTCTAAGAAGAGACCAAGGAAATTTCTGAGGCTGCTATGTGTTACATTACGGCCTGACATTTGCCCTGGGTTTAAGCAGTAGATGACCCAGCATTACACAGAGTGACACAGGCCATCTTCGATGGGTAAAAATGGATGTCAATCACAAACCACTGGACGAGACCAGAGCCTTTCTCTGTGAGTGACTGGGATTTTACAGTGTGGAATGAAATTGGAGACTTACAGAGGCACAGCGTGGAGGGGAAATTCACAGCATCATGTTGAAAAGGAGAAAGAGAACAGCCCGACTTCCCAGGATGCAGAGAGAAAGGAGAGCAGTCTTCACTGCTGCTCTGCCAGTCTGTGTGGAGACTGAAGAACAACACAGAGGGAGCCACTGGAGTAGAAGAAAACAAGAAAAACACGAAAATACTTAATCTACACTGAGCACAGGCAGATTGGAAAGGTTTGTTTTCAACAAGAACACTGAAAACTGCAGTGAAACTGATTTGTTTTTTGGACACTTTTGATTCACAGAGTATTTTTTAGCAATATCACAATTGCATTCTCATCATATGAACACCTTATCCAGATTGGATTTTGAAGACAACATAATTTCTTTCCTTAGCAGAAATAAATGACAGGAGTTCTGGTATTGTTACATCCTCTGCACAAGGATTGTTTGGTTTTTTGTGTTGGTTTTTTTTTTTTGGGGGGGGGGGGATGGGATTTGTTGTTGTTGTTTCAGGTTTTTTTTATTTTGTTTTAATATCTTGTCTTTTTAAAAACAGTTAGTTGTGGTTTAAGCCCAGATAGAAATTGAACACCATGCAGCCATTCGCTCAACCCCTACCTCTCTTCCAGATTTTCACAGGGCTTATGCTTTTTAGATTTTTAAGTCCTGTAAAAAGCAACTTAACAATTTCTGTAGGGTTCAGGTTTTTGGTGTTTTTTTGGTGGGAGCTATGACTGCAAGAGAGCTTCCATAGTAATCATCCACTGAATTTTAAGTTTTCAAGTTTCTATGTACACAATTATCAAAAGTGGTGTTGAATCACTGTTGACTTTAATAGAAGTACAATTTTGTAAGTAATCACTTAACTTGCTCCTTATCTTTTCTCATAAGCAAATTCAGGCATCAGCATCTTTTGCTCTACTTTCTTTCAATGACAGCTCTTAGCCATATTTTCAAATGCATCTAAAGTGTCTGTTCTTTGGAAAAAAATGTTTCTAAAATTAATCTAGGAAAAATGCAGTGAGTTATTTCTTTACTTAGTTAACTATAACATTGTCAACAAGGTAATGCTTTTAAACTGTATCTGTGGCAGAACATAACATTATAGGATTATACTTGTGCTCAAGTTTTATCAGTTTTTAAGAAAAACTTCAAAAAAACCAATATTTCAAAGAATGCATTAGCTAAAGGATGAAGAAGATAATGATGCAGAGATCCTTGGGCATGGGTAAAGATTTTAAAAAATTTCCTATCTGTTTTCTGATAGATCTGATTTTTGCAATCTGTATCGCTTCTTAACTAAAACCACAGTGGTTAAATCTTTGGGTTATTGAAAAACTAATTTCTTAATTTCTTTTACAAAACTATCGACAAAGACTTGAAAACACACTTAAGTAGCTGGTGGATAACAGATCATCTTCCTTAAGGGTTGCACTATCACCATTTACAGATATGGTTTAAAAATGTTAGAAACCTCCTATGTCAGTCCAAAAATACTTTCCCATCCTCCAGTTACTTATGAAGTTACTTTCTGATAGAAGGAATTCCAACTCCTACAATATATTAGTGTATCTTGAGTTTTGAGCACCACAATAAAACAAAGAAATTAAGTGATTAGAGAGTGTCCAAAGGAGGGCCATGAGGATGGTGAAGGGCCTTGATGGGAAGCCGTATGAGGAGTGGCTGAGGTCATTTGGTCTGTTCAGCCTGGAGGAGACTGAGGGGAGACCTCAGTGTGGTCTTCCACATCCTCACGAGGGGAAGTGGAGGGGCAGGCACTGATCTCTTCACTCTCCCGACCAGTGAAAGGATTCAAGGAAGTGGCCTGAAATTGTGTCAGGAGAGGTTTAGGTTGGATATCAGGAACAGGTTCTTCACCCAGAGGGTGGTCAGGCACTGGAACAGGCTCCCCAGGGAAGTGTCAAGGCACCAAGATAGAGTTCAAGAAGTGTTTGGACAACACTCTCAGGCAAATGGTGTGACACTTGGTGTCCTGTGCAGAGCCAGGAGCTGGACTTGATGATGCTTGTGGGTCCCTTCCAACTCAGTACAGTGTGTGATTCTATGAAGGAAATCTGAGAGCTGTTCTCTGATAAGGTCCAAGCATTGCATCACTCATCCCTATTTCACATTTCTTGCCTCACTCTGTGGAGAATTTCCCCCCTTTTTAGGATCATTTAATGAAAACCAAGTTTTTATCTAACTGTTGTCTGACTCTGGGCATTTCTTGTTTTCAAAGTTTTCACTCCTGAGACATAGTACTCACCTTTGGTTTTACAGAGTTCTAAGTAAAGATAAAATAACCAATAGAAGAGATAGAAAAAAAAATCCACATTTTGAAATTTAATATCAAGTTTGAGTTCATCTAATCAAGAAATATCCAGTGCATTTGATTAGTTAATTTGTCTTGACTGACTCAGATGTAATGGCCAGGGAACAGATTTCCACACTGTGCTGAGACATGGCATCCCTCCTCCTTCTCCCTGTTATTAACCAGGGATGTAACTAACCCAGATACTTTAAAATTAAAAAGAACTGCAATTTAATTTGTATTGATTGGAACTTCTTCTTTGGTAAGTTTACAGAGGCTGGTTTTCTTTGCCTGACCTGCTTACACTGAAAAAACCCACAAATTTTGTCAGTATAACACACAGTACCTTGAACAATATAAGTTTAATAATACTTTTGCTTTCCTTAAGATTCCTCTTTACTGTTCAGTCATTTCATTCCCTTTTAATTTCACAGAGAAGATTCTGTGTTAGAGCAGCCTGGGATTTTTTCAGGCTGTGTTTTCTTTTTTTATAAATATATAAACCCCCTCATTCTATGGAGCATCTTTTCAGTTTCTAGTACTTGTGTTCAGAGATGATGTAAATTCTCACTGGTTTTATGAAATAAAATATTTAAATGACATTGTTACCTTTACATCTTGACAGCCACCAATACCTAGGCTCCATTAAGCATAGGATTCTATTATACTAACTACATTACAAACATATAATCTCTGCCATAAAGAGATATCTAACAAAAATTTGCTAGAGAAAAGCTGCAGGGGTGGAAGGAGTTTAGGAATGTGAGAAAAAAATACAAAAAGCTTACCTTACATGACTTTTCAGACAAACTCTGCTTCAAAGAACTGAAGTTTGAGATTCAAACTGCTCTTTTTCTCCAGGTAAATGGTAATCCTTTGTGGTTTAATTTGTGCAGTAAGACAGTAGAGACTATGTTTCGTTTGCATTTGTGCAATAACTGGCTAATCAAATGTTTCTTGTCAGAGATATCTCAAGCTGCAAGACAAAATTAAATTGCAACTTTATACAGTGAACAAAATTACTCACTAAGGGACCCAGGCCTTCTCTCCTTTCTTAATCCTAGAAAAAAACACTTTAGTAAAAATAATCTATTTGATAACAGCATAAGTAAGAATGTATAGAAGTAAAATTCCTAAGAAGTACATATTTGGATTTTTTTCACATCTTGTGAGCATTTGCTTTGTTTTCAATTCATGATGGTGTGAAAAAAAAAAACCCAGATAAATGTCCTTTGAAATAGAGACCATAATTCTTAACTTTTCTTTTAATAATAATTAAAACCCCCTCTTCATTTAATTTGATAGCAGACTGGATACATTGACAGTTTAGATTGCAGATGGGTAAAAAAAGAAAGTTATTTTGCTAAAATGTAAAATTCAGAGACCACTGGCTCTTATTCTCACAGAGTTGTCCACATAAACTTTCACAATATTATTTAAAAAACCTCATAACCCTTAGTTTATTCAGGCAATAAATCCCTTGTAAGAGGTATAAATCCCTATCACCACTAACTCCTTATTTGATCTTGAAAATATAAGTTGTATAATGTAAGATTCAGTTCAACCTACTCAGAGAACTTTTCAAATATTAACTGTACAATGGACAAGCTTTGTTTTTGAAGTAATGTTCTTCTGTAGTGATTTTACAGTGGCAGCGGGGTTTCATGCAATGTAAGAGGGCATCATAATTTGCTTTTCTAATTTTTTTCACAGAATCCCTCTCCCACTACCCCATGATTACTCTCCATAAAGGTATGACCAGTCTTCACGGTGTTTCCAAATGTGACAAAAATTTTGTGGTTCTATTTTCTTTCCATTTCCTTCCTTCTCCTCCTACCAACTTTGACTCTGTTGCTACAAGGTGGTTCAAGATTGGTCCTCGGACCCTCTTGTCCCCAAATTTCATCAGCCACTACAAACAGCATTTGGTCATGAAGACACCCATCAGGGTTTTATACGTGGAGTATGGTCCAAGTGCTATGCCTAAGGAGTCTGTCGTAGGATAAGCAAATTTATTATAAATTGTATTACTACATGAAATTTAAATTTCATTGTTTTATGCCAACCATCCCTTAAATACATAAATAAATAACCTGGTTGTTTGGTCTGTTTCTTTTTAAGTACAAAATATAAATTGGTCCCATCACAAAAAATAGCTATTTCTCAAAAATCAAGCTTTATAAATACTCAGGTGTGCCCCAAATACTTCGTGTCCTCAGAAGTCATCAATTTTCAGGTATTTCTCTTTTCCTAGAACAGCTGCCTCTCTTTCAAATTTAAGCATTCGAATAGAGTTGGATGTTCCACCACAAGATTAATTTCTGCCCAGCTCTTCACAATGTCTGTGAAGAGACCAGGGCTCTAAGAAATCATGCATAACAACAGTGATGTGGGTAGTGTGGAACTTATCAAATAATCACGTTACAATTTGAAATTCTCCAAATGCCAGCTGTGGATAAACAATTATTTCACAGGTTTTCACAGTTTTATTCACTTGACATTGAAATCCAGTAGAACCACAGAAAACAGACAGAGAAACAATAAGGAACTCAAAAACCCATAAATGTGAAATTTCACACAATTTAAGATGTTTGGCAGATTTACCAAAGGAATACTTTGATATGTTTGCAACTGTTAGAGGAACATCTAATTTAGGATTGCAAATTAAACGCCTTAGTTGCAGAGTGTGGTTTCTATGACTGCTGGTTATTCTTTAAATAGGTTTGGAAAGCCAAACCACGAACTTGATTTAGAATCACAGGAAACTATCTATTTACAGGGCTTTCCTTGAGATTCATCTTCCGAGAGAAGCATTACTTTTGTTCCACCTCATTGAACAAAAATTTCTAAAAGAGGTGGTAATACTCTGAGAATCCAAGTAAAGGAATACTGATATTCCTATTCGCATTAGTACTTTTCTTATTTAGTAATAGCACAGGGAGAGAAAAAAATTCAAAATAAAATGTAAGCATAATTGTGATTTAACATGGTTGTTTTCTAGTCCCCTTAATCAAAAGCATTTTGACACTCCTTTCCACTGGAAGCACAAGTTCCATGGAGAACAGAAATACGATGCCTTCAATGAGACAATGGCAGCCTCAAAAATACCAATAGCAATTGAAAGCTACCGTGAGGATGTTATGTTGCAGAAGTGAGATTGTGGAGAAACACAAAGCTTACTCTATCTCTGCTAATTTGTACTAAGTAGATAATAATTTCCTTTTATAAGAGTGATTTTTCAAACAAAAGTTGTTTTGCCCAGGAAAAAATAATTACTTCTTGGGTTTCTAAATTCTTTTTCTCATTTTCAAACATCCACTTTCTAAGAATAGTGTACATTTCAGAGTACATTATTGTTGTCTTTTGTTCACATGAAAAACACTTCTTATCTATCATGTACTCTTTTTATGAACCACATAAATGTCTTCCTGATGTTTAAATGTTCAAGATTTTAAATCTGAGAGTATTCCGATTGCCAAGCTCAGAAGGTTTCAGAACACACGTAGGCCAGAGATAAACTTACATGCTTTATAACTGGGGTGTTGAGTGGGGTGGTGGTATAGTTATTTAAGTCCTTCTTTAGAAAAGCTGTTCTTTGTATTTGATATGTAAGACCAACATTTACATTATTTCCATCAGCCTCATTTAGATGCAGAAGTTATACCACATTACTTTCTTCATTTAATTCATTTGAGATATCCTTAGGATATGAGCCCACTTGACTTACATTCTTGGCACTGATATACAAAGAAACAATGCTTATTTCTTGGTAATATATGCCATCGCTACAGACAGCCCTTCCCATCTTTCTTTCTAATTCTTTTTGTTTTGGTTTTTTTTGTAAATTTGATTAACTTTTTTTTTTACAACTTTGCCTATGGGTTTGGACACATCAGTTGCTTTCTTTCAATCGTATTCTTATGTCTGTCATTCTTCTCAATCTAATTTAATCAGTAAGACAGTGCATTTAAGCATTTAAGCATTCTCCCTTTAATATTCTGACCTTAATGCTATTATAAGCATAGGAGAAAAGCTCACATAATAGATTCCTCTATCATTTCAACGCCATTTATGTGTGTGTCTATGCAAAGGTGTATGTTAAAATATTTCCAGTCTCTGCTCTTAAGTCAATTTATTGATTTTTGGACAAAATTTTCAGTATCCTTTTAGTCCATTAAGAGCCCTTTTGAGTACAGCACTAAACTACATTTCATCTTCTCCTGTTCTCTCGCTCCATGTTCAATGACGACTTGGGTATTGGTTTAATAACAATGATAATAATTATAATGATGTTTGAACCCCCCCAAAAAATAATACAGAATCAGCCAATTGTGTTTCATTCAAATTCTGAGAGAAAACATATCTAATTAAATTTTGATGTGGCTGTCCCTTCCTTTTTTTCCCCAGACATTTTAAAACTGATGAACACTGAACACCTTAAAAATTATCTCACTTGCTCTCCTATTATATGGTAAATCCATATAATTTCCACATATTATACATATTACATATACGATGTTGAAATGACTCTGCAGATTTCATGTTATAGAACAATTTTCCTGAAATCAGGGCTTTATTGGTGATGAAGACAAAGCAGAAACTTTAGATTTTTTTTTTTAATTAGGAATTCAGGAGTCCTGCCGGTATTGGCACCAACTTGTTGTAAATTATGAAAACTGTAATTCAACAGTTTTCAAACTTAACATTTTCTGTTTCATTATTTCACTGCCAATTTGGTAATGGTTTTGCTGCTTACATTGCACTGACAACTTCAAACCCACATACTAGTCAAATTTCACTAAAACCTTCTAACAGCTTACTTTAGTTTTGTCAATTCAGGAAAAGATCAGAACAAAAAGTACCAAACAACACAAGAAATGTTTTAAGCACCAGATTTCTACGGAGTAAGTGTGTATCAACTTAATCTCCTTCCTTCAACATGCTGATTTCAATTCTGTAGTGTCCTAGCCATGATTACTTAGTATTTGATACATTCTGGTGCTGCAGAGTCTTGTCCACATGCCTTGAAGAAAGGCCTATTTGTGTGCTTGAAGTCTTGACAGTGTGTGTTACTCAGCCAATGGCCTAATTCATAAACTGCAAAAGGAATGAGACACCACACACACTGAAATTTTTTCCTGGGTTGCTTTAAGAAGCTTTTCAAATGTGTTTTTTTTAAAAGAAACCTCACATACAGACTTGTAAAATGCTCAAGGTCTTTCATTGTAAGATTTTGTATTCCAGAAAATTCAACAGCATGGTTTTAACCTGGTAGTCCCAATAGTAGCCTGAATATGCTTAGTTCCTGAGGAGGACTTTGAACAGAAGTATAGGTGGCCAAAAGAGACTGCAGTGAGGGACCCAGTACTTGTCAGGTGCTGTGCAGCAGACCAAATCCAGCTCTGTTTGTAGCAGTGAGAAGGACAGGAGCTATCACTCACCCTGCTGCAGCTTTTTCTCATTGCCTTTTTCCCCCAGCAATTTAGACAGATTTTAGTTTATCCAGCTGATGCAGGACCCTCAGCTACATGTACCCATCATCACCTCTTTGTCACCACAAATGCCACTGTAACTTCATAGGATGACAGCTCAAGAAGTTATTTCTGGATGAAAACTGTCATCTTCCCCCTCTGACACCGACACTCTTCAGCACTGCACCCCCAACCTCCCCACATTTTCAGCTGAATCGATTTCCCAAACTGCCTCACAGTGCACTCACACAAACAATGGTGCTAAGACATGCTGCAGGATGGAGATGCTCAGGGCCATGAGAAGTCCTTTAGAAGCCCTCAGCTAAACAGTCTTCCATTCTGGAGGATTTTATTGTTAAACATGTTTTTGCTGCATCCATGAGCAACTAATCCCTGCACTTCCCCCTGGAAAAATTCATTGTTATATCTCCCAGCTTCCTTCCCACCCTAAATTCTTATATCCAGTTCTAGGACTTTACTTAGAAAATTGTTTCTTCACTGGTAAATTTGGGGTGGAGGTTAACTCATTCACCCTTACAGCAAGGAGCACAAAAGAACTAAAACATCTTGAACAGAAATGGATTCTTTGAGTTATTCAGTCACATCAGATGCACAGGTCACAAAATTGCCTTCATAAAACTATTGATCCCTGTCTTAGAAACCTCTTATTATTTGCCTTTTGCTTCCTGTATTTCTAGTGAAAGATTCCAGCTTCTTGTATTTCCTGCAAATTCCTGTATTTCCAGCTTTTACTTCCTAGGAAGTTTTAGCAAGATATTAAGGGCATTCTAATTTAGTTTTTTTTATTAATGAGCCATTTATAACTATTCATAGAATCATAGAATCCGTCTAATTTCCATCAAATCCATCTCTTTCCGATTTAGAGAGAAGGATGATACTGTGGGGGACCGTGTCACCGGCTTTACAGAAGTCCAGATAAATTACATCTGTAGCCCTTCCTTTATCCACTGACGGACTGACCCCAACATGGAAGCCCTCTGGGTTGGTCAGGCAGGACTTGGCCTTGGTGACACCATGCTGGCTGTCCCAAACCACCTCCCTGCCACCTCCTATATATCTTCTTATTTTATTTGGTTCTTCCTCAGTGAGTAACACCATTTACATTTACATACAGCAGACAATCAATCCTCCTTGCTATGTCAACCATGCCAAGTTATTAATGCTTTCCTCTCCTTCAAATTTTTGATAAGAACTTGCACTTTTCTGTGTTATCAAGATTCTCTACACATTTGATGTACTACATGATATATCTTGATGCAGTGAGATGGATAAATCAACCACAAGCCGCTAATCTTGGTGCTTAGACACCTCTATTTAGAACTTTGAGCAAATTGCTTACCCAGCAGAAATGTCACATCTCACAAGAGCAGTGCAGGTGACAGTCAAGAAGGGAGACTTTATGAGGGAAGCCAGGGAGCAGACAGTATGGACTGTATTCCTAGTTTCAGCCTGCTCTCCTGTAAAGGCAGGAAACTCTACTGCTGTCAGTGCAAGCAGCAGGCAGCTCCTCTGAAGGCCGTTCTCCATGTCATCAGCCGAGAAAGGCAGCCACAGACTCTGAAAGTCACTAAAGTGCAAAACCCACATAGTTATCTCCTTCTCATAACCACAGCTCTTCATCCAACAGCTCTTAATGCACTAGCATTAGCAAGCATACTTGTGTCAACTTTAGCTGGCCTAATCTCATAAAATTATGTCAGATTTTATAGAAGTTCCATTGGTAAAAAATACATATTTTTAATACACATAGAATTTAAAATACCAAACAAACACAAATATTTTTTTTCTTCCTCAGAGAGGTAGAACTTGCTATATATCTGTATTCAGAACAGAAAAACTTAATTTTAATATCTCTAACCAGAAGTAGGGCATGACTAGTATTTTGTTTTGTCATAAACCTGATTCTTTCAATGGAATTTCTTATTTAAAAAAATCCCCCCCTTCTTTTTAGTAGAAATTTTCAACAATTATGATGATAGAATATTTCTTACTTTTTCTGATTATAAATCAACAATAAACAAGTTTTGATGCATTTCAGCTCTCCAGAGGTACAAGTGCATTACTGAGAATAAATATTGTCCTGTTGCTACAACATGAATAATTCATCACAACTAAGATCTCTTCATCTTTATTTTCTACTATGCCTCTTTTGAAATGCAGTCTTGGGAACAGAATTTATAGAAAGTGTATATTTCTTATGTACTTTATCTTACTCTTTGCGATGTCACTATCTAAACACTGAAAATGGCATGGCCATTAAATTTAATTATAAGGTATCCATTTTAATAAATATGCTCAGAACCTGCATGTTTATCAATATGTTATTTGTCATTATCAGCTGGAGCAGTAGGCTATTTACAAACAGGACTATTGTGTTTTGTACCCTTTCTTTACTGGCAGTGTCCATGACAAGCACAAAGTCATATATGATGCAGCAAGTAAAACAATAAACATTAATTTATTCGCCATCTAATACGTATCTACCTAAATGAGAAATGGCTACTACTTTATGTTAAAGGTGGTTTTTTAATAGTCCAGCAATGGAAAATAGAATGAGTTTTTACCTGTGCCATTATTTTAAATTCTAACCATATTTTCTGGAAAGTCAATTCTCTTCTTTGCTTAGTGAGATGTTTATCATAGATTAAATTTGTTCACTCTCCAAGTCAAGGAATTATTTTTATTGAATGTGTGATTTGTATTGTTATTCTTTACTTTAAAGATCAAAGACTTTTTTCTCATACAACACAGTCTGTATTTGATCAGAGGACTATTGCTAAAATGTGATTTTGTTTTATGGAAAATATTTGCAGTCATATATAAGGTCAAAGCTATTTAACTGTAAAAAATTTGGTCTGAAATAAAAATGGGGTATTTTTAATATAACAGATAATCAGCTTTTCTGTGCTGAATTAAGAATATCTGGATTCTTCATGAAGAGAGAAAGAAGATATTGATCATTATTTAACATAAACCTTCAACCCAATATTGAGTCCATTTCTATGGGGTAGCTTATTAAGTGTTCAACTGCATATCCTCGTTTCAGGTTTTGTGACTGAATAAAAACCACGGTTGATGATAATTGCTCAATAGCCTTTACCATTTTAGGCTTTAAGTATTTAAGCTCATGCTAGAATATTGGATAAATATAAAGAAAAATTTACTCTAGACTTCAATACTGGACAATTACCTGTACGTTTTTACTCATGAGAAAAGAAACCTAATTACTTCACATACTGACACATTTGGAAAGTGATACTACTTAACAAGCGTATATAATAGAAATAAGTGAGGAAAGAAAGTGATTGTTGCTAGAAACAGTAGGTTAGTGAGTTATCTGCATAGTTTAGAAGTGTTGCCATATGTTCAAATTTGCCTTTTGTCCCTAGCAGAATGTACTGATCTCACAGCTGTCCCAAGGAAGTGAATAAGCAGGAAAGAATATGAGTGTGACATTTGAAAGTCAAAGCAGTTTATTCAGTGTAGCTCCTGAACAAAAAAGAAAAAATAAACAAACAAACAAACAAAACAAAAACCAAAATGAAAAAAAAAAAGAATGGAGAGGGAGAAAAGAAAATATCTGTGTGAAAAAAAGTGCCAGAAAAAATGAATTGAGATATTTTAAGATGACTAACTACTGATCAAAGCACTATTGGGTGTATGAAAAGAAAAAATGACATTTAAATTTGAATAAAAAACAAAATTAAATCTGACAATAGCAATGAAAGGGATGAAAAAAGAAAATATGAGAAATAAAAATGTATTGGATGGTCTAATGACTAGGGAAAATCCAAAAAGGAAAATTCTTCAAAATATTTCTTTCTACAGTCATTAGCTGTGAATTTTAAAGCACCAAGGTGGTGAGCAGTGGTTTTTTTCTTTGTTTGTTTCATAGGACAGGTGTTTAATTCTGAAAGTGATTTGAGAATCAGCCCAAAGAATTTTCAGCGTGTGCAAAACTAGGACCAGAGTAACAAAGAGCTCGTCAGTGGAAACAATGACAATACTGAAGATAAAATTACTAAAAAACTCCCGTAACTGTGCTTAAAGCTACCTCAGTAAGTGTACTTAAAGGTATTCATAGCTGAGCAGAACTAATTTTTGTGTATGATAGTCTTTTATTTCAGGAACTCAGCTTGCACCAAAGAAAATCAGAAAATCAGGTTTGCACTAGCAAAGGATAATTTCGAAACTAATTTCTTTGCAGCACTTCCAAGTTAGCTTATAGTCACAGTCTACAAGTTTTATTGCAATAAAAAGGATGGGGTATAAGTCTACAATATGCTCATGCATACTTTTCCCAGGGATATCACTATTGTTACATATTAAATCTGAATGTGATCTTTTATTTGTGTTACTGGAGAGACTCCTGGTGATTATAAGCTCTTTGCTTTCAACAACTATGTTATCATGCATTATAGGATGGGGCTATGGCTTGCAGCTGTGTATTTGATAAAACAGAAATCTGCACTTTCACCAATATAAGCAACAGTTTTACTGCCCACACAGCAGTGATGTTTATCATGATTTGTTCATCTGAGCCAATCAAAGTCTCATCTGTGCCATCAGAAAAGCAGAACAACAACAATCAATTATCAAACCCCATTAAAAGTGAAAATGAGGATTAATCTCATGTTACAGTAGCCTCCCTGGCTCTCATATTGTTAATCATGTTTTATAAACAGCCATCAAATTTATGGTCCAGTATGGATGTGGAGACCTCCTCACAAAATATTCAGTATGCTCATTAATTCCTTTCCTTCTGCTCTGAATATAGGGACATGTTCATATTCTGTGTTTAAATTATTTGAATGTAGAAATCTGGAAAATCCTGGGATAAAATACTAATTTGAGTTAATGAACCAATAAACTGTTTATTCCTCCACAACTAAAAAGTGTGGGTGGCATAATTGTGTTTCTGTAGATAGGAATGTTTTTTTTTTAACTGAAGATTCTCAAAGGGATCATAATACTACTCTTCTTTTGTCTTTTCACCACATGAGGCTGTTTGGATCCTTGATATAACCACCTGTGAGCTCAAATGGCCTCTTCCCAATCTTTTCACGCTTAAATCAACAAGAGGACATTCTACAGAATGGTAATGCTACCAACATGCTAATTCCAAGTTGGAAGAACTATTACACATAGAAGCAATTGTATCACTAGTACCAGACAAAACATAGAGATAGTGAAGGGAAGAAACGTCTCAAAAAACTATTTTTACTTGCTCTTTTCAATTTATCAGGAATAAACCAAGGGCAGAAGTTTTGCTCCTATAGGAATTATAACTTAATGAGGATTTAAAGCCTTCTTCTTCTCCCTCTGACATTTTTCCCATTATATATAACTCTTTGAGGTCCTCAAGTTCCAAATCACCTCCTTTGGCTAGGGCTTTTCCAGAGACAGCCTCCAAAAACCTATATGAAAGAAAATGGAATGCAGATGAGAGTCACTCATGGAATTAATATTGGATTTTTAGTTCAAAGCCAAAAAAATTTTTTTTTTGGTGTACATCTTGATGCAGCCATTCCTGTCCAGCTGGATGCCATTTAGAATCACAACCAGATTGCCACAGGGCATCCTGGCAATGGGTATTTAAAAACTCATTATGACAAACCTTTAGTGCAACTGAGTTTACGGAATTAAATTAAGAAGGAAAAAGGCTCACTTCCAAATTAAAACAGCAGAAAAAAGATCTTACTTTAAAATTGTTCCAAAGAAGTTTGTACAAGGCCATTTGACTATTATTTTTTATTATTCTTATTTTTATTATTGTTTTACAGTTGTGGACAGTCATTGTGGGAGAGCAAAGTGAAACAAAAGGAGGAGAAAATAAACCAAAGTAGTAATGTGATCCTGTTAAATGAATGTTTGTCAGATAGAAATAACATTAAAATTCAAAGAAAATATGCTCAAAGTTGACTATTTAATTTTTAAAAGACCTGCATACAAATTTCAAATTTATAATTATTATTTAAGTCAGAAAATACCCAGAAATGTATCATTAATTGCTAAGTATTTATTTAAATGAAAGAGAAATATTCAATTATTCTTTTCATGAAACTATTGGAAAAGCCATGGTTATATACTGCTTTATAAGCTTCTTTATAGGCAAGGCATTTTAGATAGTTACTGGATGAAAGGCAAGTCAGTAACAAACAGAAAGATGTGGTGGAGTTGCATAATCAAATTTTGTACATGTATGATGTGGATTTCTAGCACTGGCAGTTTGATCACATTTTCTCCTATAATATTTTTGGATAATGTGGATAAAAGAGCATTCTGCAGGCTCATCTCTGGAACTCAGACAACACAAACAAAATTACATACATAAAATAAGCAAAGAAGGTCTTAACATACAGACCTATAAAGCTGACCTGTTTGCACTTTGTTATCAGGAGTTTCCCTCGTACCACATCTGAATCACAGTAAGAGATCTCTTCAGAGTACCTTCTTCAGCCTCACCCTTCTTGATTTTATATTTCATAGTAATGTTTATCGCAGAGGTATCTACTTATTCACAGATAGTCTATAAGCTCTTTTTTTAATAAACAAAGGAATTCATGGGAAGTAGCTTGTCAGGATCAGACTTCATTACCACGGGCTGCATATGGAGAAATAGGAGTGTGAGACGTAATATTTACTATGATACATCAGGGGAAAATAACGATGTTCAGTTTATGCTCTAGAACTTTGAATAAACTCTGCTAAGTACAGAGGGAAACTATTAGGTCAATAAATTGAAAATTTAAAAAAACGCATTAAAAATATGAAAGGATAAAATACCAACAAACCACTGAGCTTTACAGTGTAATCAAACAAAAACCATGTCATTTTATTTAGCCCTGATATTTAATATTTCGCATTAAATCCTCCAAACTTACTTGAAAATTATATATTTATTCTAAAGTATGTGTAAAACTTTAGAATGTCTATCATTTTTGTCAGAAAATACTAAATTAATTTGTGATTATGGCTAAAAACAGTCAATAATATGAAACTGAACTGGCACTGTTTGAAAATTTTGTTAGCTATGTCATTGAAATATATTTCAATTAAATATAACAGGTTGAATCTCATTCACAATATGAAATTTCTTTGCTTTACATTATGACTCTCTGTGTGAAAACAAGTGTGTCTAGGCCTACTAATTTCAGAAGCTGCAAACCTGGTTTTTAATTTAATTCAACTCATTAGGTACAGAAAAAAGTAATTCATTTCTTGACATCTAAAACTAAAGTATGGAAATTCTTGGATAAGCTTATACTGGTGTATGTCGTGTCAAAGACATGGGATGTCACAGCTTAAAAAGGGATGTGGAAAACATGAAATATCAAGTATCCATTTTACATTCTCAAACACATGTTTGAGTATTCTCTTTCATTATTTTCAAAGTGAAACTTAGCTCTGTATCTCAAAACCCCTTCTTCCAGATCCTGACTTGTGTATAAATAGCAATACAACATGCAAACAAACCAAACAATTTTAAATTATCGGTCAAATACAACCTTTGAGTATATCCCCTCTTTTCCTTTTTTTCAGTAGAACTATCTTTTCCTTCTTTTAAAAATCACTACATGTCCTGCCAAAAGTATTTCCCAAAAGTATTTTCATGCCCCCTCTTTTTACTATAACCTCAAGCCTTGGCAATTCCTCATCTACTCAGTTCTCTAGCGTGTTTGGGATTATAGACAAAGAAATTAATCAAAGATGAGCATTAAGTGAAATTTTTTGTAATGACATGTAGATTTTTTTTTATACTGTGACTTACAGCATTCTAATAAATGCCTAATTTTAATGCCTTTTATATTGCCCCTATTAAAAAAATGAACCAAAAAATATCAGTATTTGTCTATACATCATTTTTTAAAAAAATCTAATATATCCCATCTAAACCTATGCTTTATGAAATTAAGTTTTCATTCCTGCTGATTGTTTTCATATTCATTTAAGAGTTTATCTTTTATTATTTGAGCACACTGCTCTGAGTGTTCAAAGGCTATGTATAGCTTTCATAGATGGAGACAAGAAGCAGTGAAGCATAAAGAGAAAGCAGGAGAGATTCTCACATGACTGACTCTGCTCCGCTTTTCATTTCATGTGAAACATCCCATGATAACTGAGAGCTGCAGAACATGCACATCCATATTTCACTTTTGACAACATCAGTATTTTGATCAGGCAACAGAATATTTAAATACATTCAAGAAACTGGATCCCTGGTGACCTGAGGTGCAGTGTCAGCACGCCTGCTGTTTATTGGCATAAGAGACTTAGCTGAGTAAATACAATCTGGTGTTTTCAGCAAAGGAGAAAAGCAGAAGGACAGACAAGTATATTTGGCACTTGGGACATATATTAGGCCTAAACCAGGGAGGCTTTTCTCATATGTTTAAAGAGTATGAAATCAGATATTGGTATTAATGATGGTAGAGATGAATAACTAAGGAATAGCTAACTTGATTCAAATGGTGAGATTTTAAGCCTTTGGATGTCTCATTACAGACAGAGTGGAAGACATGAAATTCCTTTTACTTTTATTTGACTGAAATGAGTTCCCCCGTACACCATTTTTAGGTACAAAATGAAACGGTGAAACATCTGCGACTAATGCAGGATGAGACCCTTACTTCCAGCTCTTTCAGGGGTCACAGTTCATTTTGAAGCCACTTGTTTTCTCTTTAGAGTGTTAGTAAACATTTGGTTGAAACCAAAGCAGGACTTACTTCACCACAGAGAGCATTCAGAAAAATATGGCTACTGCCCCAAGGAGCCTGTCCTCTAATTTATCAAAAGATACAGCAAGTGAGAAGGAAAACAGTAATAGCAACAATATAAACAAAATTGAGAAATAACAATAAACACAGGTAAAAGTTAGAATCAATGATAATATTATGAATTACATCTAAGGCAATAATTTACCATGTACTGGAATATGCTTCAGCTACAAATAGAAAAATAATGTCAAGCTCTGTTTTTCATTTGTGTAACATCATTGTACATCTCATTCTCTTCTTATGGACCACAGCTTGAGCACTGAAGCAGCAACCTCATCTTCTACCAAAATGACTTTACACAGTCAAGTAAAAAACTAATTTTCAGGGATAGTGAAGTAATAATGCAAGTCTTCCTACATTTTTACAATCGAATATGACAAATTCCACTGTCTTTGCTGGAAATTTCTTTTATCATCCTTTGCCATACTCCTGAGAAGGAGACCTTACAGAGTTAGAGACATACTCTATCTCATTTGAAGGAATCCCTCAACCATTTCTCATCTCTGGTGATCAGTCTTTCTTGCTATCTGCATCCTCAGATCTTCGACTATACAAAGGGAATTTCTTGAATTTGGATCATTTTGCTTTTTTTGTATCGCTCACCTATAGTATTGTCTCCTTATCTTACAGCGTAGCTGAATGACAAACAGCAGAAGAGTTAAAGGCAATATAGAAAAAGAAATCTTGACTGTAAAGGAGTTCACCAAATGGAAGTCCATCAATTATTGTGGATGGATTGCATGACATTTTAAAAACCTTACATCTGGCTTCACATAGGTACAGATATCTGCAGTTTTTTCACTGCCTTATTTAGACTGGCAGTGAGAAGGGGAAGCTGCAGTCCTTCAGTTTCTGTTCATCAGGAGATTCTTCCTGTTCTCTGAAATTCAGGGATTGGTTCATTAGACTGAAACCAGAAAAGCACTTTGTCTGGCATTACCAAGTAAGAGTCTGATCCTGATGCTTTCATAATTTCTTCGGAAAAAGTAGCAGGGGACGAGTACACATGACAATGATCATCTGCTTTCACCGAACAATGCCTTCCTGGGTAGAAGTCAGGCCCAAGTCTCTGATGACTTTCAGGTGGATTCTTTAGATGGAAAATATCTCAGGGAGTAGAGTTTAGAAAAATTAACAGGAAAACATCTAAGAAAAATTAGCAGGAAAACATCTAAGCTGACCAGATCCATCATCTAAGGTAGAAAAACTCGGAGACTCTAAGAATCTGAAATAAGTTTATGGCGACTTTCTAGTATGTGATGAAATGGAGTACTTGCATGAATTGTCATGTTAATACCATATTTCAGGTATGGATAATTATTGAATTTGGAATGATGACCACAAAGGATAATTCTTCATTATTCATTCATAAAATAAGACCCCTAATTCTAGCACATTTTGAGAAGCTTCAGTCATCAATATATTTCTCAGTTGTATTAATGATAAAAAATACACTGACTTAAATACAGAAAATAGTTATAACCATATGTTAGAAAAATGGTTCATACAAAATGCACATATCTTACATAGATCAAAGAGAAGTGAGGTGAAGCGTAATTACAGCATTATGCATTCAACAGCAGAGTAAACTAGTTTCGTGACTAAATCAGGTGCAAAATCACCCTACTCTCGTCGAAATGAGTGCCTTTAGTGAGTTAAAATGCAAATTTATCTTTTCTAGTGTATTTTCTTGTTTTGTCTTCTTAACATGGAATATGCATACATAAAGGTTTCTGGAAAAATAGGTAAACTAAAGTCTACTATTGCACGTTCAATTAAGCATTTTCAGAAGTCTTACATTTTTTCTGCCTGTGAATGGGTCCAGTCCACCTGGCACAGAAAAATTTTTTCTCACAGCTGATAAGAGAAAGGTTTCTTTTACTAAATGGTGACTAAGCAACCTATACTTGCTTATCCAGTAAGCCTTATTCAGGGTGGCAACAGTTGTTCCAGAATTGGTTTTATTCTGATTTTCATATAAGAAGTTTAGGAGTCAGAAATTAAACTTGTTGTAGCAAAGATAATCCTTCCTATCCAATCTGTGACAAAGAATTTGTGAAATTCTCTGCTACGCAAATTTCTCCTGATTCCTGACGGCTTAGCCTTTTCCCTAATGTTCATCTGTTAAATTTAATAAAGTACTGAAGTCTTAGAATCGTAACATTTTTATCATTAATCATTCAGACTCTCAAATACCCCTTTTTCCTCTATCTTCTCAACATCCTCACCCCATTTTATGTTCCACAGTTTTGCTTCAGTTGCTATTGTTTTCTGGATTCCTTCATATTTCTGACTACCTACTCTTATCTTCCATACAGCTCTGGTCTGCTGAACCTGATGAGCCACATTGACATGTTGGAATGAACACATATGGAATGAAACCTCTCCTCCTCTGAGCTGATTTCATTCCGTTTTCTTCCACGTGGCCTATAGTCCAATGTTTTTCAAGTCTAATTTCAGCTGTTGTAGTATTGCTCAATAAAAACAACTAAAAGTATTCCTGAAAGGGAATAAGAAACGTATCTGTAGAAATTGTGGAATGTGGAACAATACTTTTGCAGCTCAGGATTGATTCATCTTTGGTTTGTAATGTCTCTGCAGGAAATGTGAGAAAATAACCTATCTTAGCCCCAGTTAATAACTTCTTTTCTGTTTTGGATTGGTTTGGTTTTTTGTTTGTTTTTTTGTTTGTTGGTTGGCTTTGGGGGTTTTTTTGGGAGGGAGTTGTTTGGTTGGTTTTGGTTTTGATTCTGGTTTGGTTTTCTTTTGTTTTTTGGGAGGGTTTTTTTTCAGTGAGGTTTCAGTTTTCCTATTCTACCTGACAAGATAAGAAAGGATAGCTGAAGGATGGAAGTAAACATACTGTTCAAGACAGGAAAAATACAATGGAGTACTGCTTTGGCAAAAGAACTGTTGTTTTGTTGACAGCAAGTATTACCCTCTTTGAAAACACTGACTAGCAAGATAACAGAAATAAAATTATTTTGGGCTACTTGCTATTTAGATGTTGTGTCCTAGTTTTTTCTAACCGCTTCACAGGAAATCCCAGACTTTCCTGCATGGGAAGGAATGTCTGTCTTCTTACACCTATATTTGGTTTACTGAGCTTTTGACCCTGGAGCTCACCACTGTATCCTGAAGCACAGCAACACAAACCCCATGTTTTTCATATTCAGGCATCACACTGCATTGTTTTTTAGGCTTGTTTCTGCACTCAGTGGAATGAGCAAGGAGAAAGAGTAAATACGTAATTATGAAGGAAGAATCAGGATTACAGGTAAATCGAAGCCTTATGGAATTAGCACATTGACGTGTTCTTTAAAAAGTTGCAGAAAAAAAGAAACACTGGGCTTTTAGATGGAGATGGGAGAACTACACACAAAGCAGGGAGGAAATATCTGGTACTCTGAAGGGAGTGAGGAAAATTTCAGCAAAGAAGATGGGTGGGGAAGGCTGCAAGGATTCCCTGAAAAAGGTGGTGATGGAAAGATTGCATGCAAAGGATTTGAAGAGGGAGAAATGCAGAGGGAATGATCATTGGTGTGTATAGACAACATGGAAAGAGGAATTAAAAACCTGTACCTTTCAATAGGTCATTTATGTTTACCAAAAGGCTGTGACCTTCAATCACATTCTATGTGAATATGAAAGTGACCAAATTGGTTTACTTTTCCAAAATGGATATATAATTATGCATGGATTTTAGGGCTCTATATTCTGGAGAAGTGGTGTTTTTTGATTCTATCATGTAATTAGATCCATCCAATATTCAGGTACAAATCCATTTTCCCCTTTTAATATTTGTACATTCATTTGTGGAATCAGTGGATGCAGCAGGATTTTATCCAAAGGCAAAGTAACATTATTAAAAAGACTAAGCTGTCATAGCCTGGAAGGACTGTTGGAAACCACAGAAAACTAAATAAGCTTCACTGTTTATTCATTGGGGTCAAACCTGCAGGCGTGAAAACTGTATTAAATTGCATCCTTAATTTTTGATTTCTCTACTATCTGCCAGTACATTAAAAATCTCTTTCTGGAACAACAATCATATAAATATATAGTAAAAGACTATATTTAAATGTTAGTATATTTAAAATGTTTAAAAATACTGGACAGCAAAGCAATTTTGAAAAAAAACCTAAAGAAACAAGGTTTCTGTGACAAAATAGAATCTGTGACAAACAGTTTTCATTCACATCTCATGAAGAGATTTATATGCCTTAAAGTGCAAAAAATATGAACAAAGCAATAAAGTTCAGCTCTGAAAATGTCCATTCTTTTGTGACTGTCTCCAACAGTAAAAGAAATACCTTTCTTTTTACATTTTAGACTAGTCCTTGTGACCTGCACTCCATCTTGCATCAAGAAAAGAAAATGACTGGAGTGCAGCAGGCAGAAAAGCAAATGCTTTTTGTGTTTTCACTGCAGTGTACTGTACAAAATTTCTGAGGTCTCTTTAATTGCTAAAGAAATTGACTTAGAGATTGTGACAACACTGCAGCCTTTTTTCTCCCATCGAGCACACTGAAGTTATCAAACAGAAGATTTGAGATTATAGCTGTCTGAAAAAGAAAATGAAAGCCTTACAGAGAAGCAGATGCTACAGCATTATATATTCCAAGTGTACACTGTGCTGGGCATGGCCAGCTGTAACAGGAAAACTGCTTATTTTAACATTACACACTGGTCTTCAGTGTAGTGTCATTGCATTACAACATCTGCCTTTTCTCCTCTCTGCACTATTTACTACAGCCACCTCACATGCCTACTTATCGACATTCTCTGCTCTCTGCAAGTAGCTTTTGCTGAGGGAATATGCATAGTTTTCTGTTTGTTTACATGCACTAAACACTTCATAAGCACAGTTGCCCCTCAGCACAATTCAGTTTTCTCAAACAACCTTAGTACTTGAGTTACCAGTCACTGTAGAGATCATTTTCACTGCTTATTGGGAAAAAAACCAAANTGGATATAATATTTTAGTATCATTTGGAAAAAAAAACCAAAAAAAAAAAAAAAAAAAAAAAAAAAAAAAAAAAAAAAAACAACAAAAACCAACCAAAAACAAAAATGAAAAAAACAACACAACTTTATATGAAACCATAATATTTTGAGTAAGTGTTACAATGGGGAAAAATCTACATATGAAAGAATGTGGGAGGGAGAGAGTTTACCCATTGTTTTCAATAGTCATAGGGAAATTATTCTGCTATCTTTTTCTGCTGTAGTGAAATACAGAAAAGAACATTATGCATAACCCTGCACAGCCTGAAACAACTGATATTTATAAATTCTAATTTCATCCATGCCTGGATAAGTGCAACTGAAATTTTCTGCCATATTATGATTTTAAATAGGAATTTGAGCCAAGCCTTATTTAAATTAGGTGAAGAACGCCACATATTCATTTTGTCTCAAAATTTCTCATCATCTTATTCATGTCCATACTTTTAAAAAAAAAGATTATCACGTATAGATATTGTAACCCAAGAAATAAATAGTACGAAAAGCTTTGCTATTAAAAAATGGGATCATTAGCCCTGCACATTTTAAAAAAGACCCTTTTCATTATATTTGCACCAAGCATCAGGTTGGATTATGATTATAATGCTTGAAAATGATACGGTGCCAAATTTAATCTTCGGTATTCCTTCTGTCAAATGAAAACCTGTCTGTTAAGGGATGTTAGAGCAGTCCTGGCCCAGGACTTCCTCCTTTGCCCAGCCTCTGGAGCCCAGTGCAGGGCACTCCCAGGCTGTGGGACATGGCAGCTGCTGATTTCCCACGTGCAGGTTCAACCCATAACAAAGCTGAACGTGGACTCACCAGCTCAGACCCATTCACATCCACTCCCTGCCAGAGGATGGCACCCAGATCTTGCAGTGGTCACATGTGGGATAGGCAGTGAGACTGTGCAGAGACCTAGTTAGGAAAGGATTAACAAAAGATAGGACAGACTGTGGTGATCAGGCACAGGTCTTAATCAAATAAGCAGAGTGACTGGCCCTATTCATATGGGACCAGCCCTTTCCTCCCACTTTTCTCCTTTGTTTCTCCTCATTCCCTTTCCTTGCCTTTTTCCTCATCAGTTTGCCTAGTCCTGCTGAGCTCCTTTCCTCCCCATTTTGAACCCTCAGGTTTCCATCCTTGTTGACTGCAATACCCTGCATGCAGTTTCCTGATAGCCCATCAATTAGTGTGACTGACAAGGCTTGTTTCTTGGTTTTGTCTCTATGTTAGTCTATCAGGTTTGTGTCACTTTGTCTATGGCTTACCTGTTTTTCCTTATTATCCCATTTGACAAGGTCCTCAATAAGATAATCTTACTGAAATAGACATTTCCACCTCCCACACCTAGCAAAGGAATAAAAGGTTGGTCATGTGCTTTTGCTGACACTGTCCTCTGGCATCCAGACATCACAGTGGAAGATGTCATTCACTTCAGCTGTAAAGAATGAAAAATTTGATCCTGGGAAGGAACACAGAGATAAATGGGATCTACGTGAAGAAATCCTATCAAAGAGAAAGGAAAGGAGCAGGGAGCTGATGGGTGAGAACTGAGATAGGCTGTAGGGGAAGAAAGCTGACATTCAGACTAAGGAAAAGCAGGGGAAATCATGAAGTCAGTATGAAATAAGTATTAATATAGCCAATAAACATAAATATAATAAAGCCTTCTTTCCCAATCATACGTATAAGCTTACTCAAAGATCTGTAGAAAATTAATTTTAAAGTGAGAGTAAAACTGAGATAATGTCCCTAAGTAAAATTTAACCTCATTGCCCATATTCGTTATTAAATTACTTGCTGTTGTCAACTGATATCCCATTCTTCACTTCAGAGAATCACTCTTATTCCCACTACCTTATTCCATGTTCTATATTCATATATATCTTTATACCATCTATTTACTTTTTGTTGGATATGTTTGAAAGGGAAGAAGGACCTTCAGAAGCAAAAAAAAGGCAGCTGTATCTGCACTGCAGATCTGGATTAAATGTTAGCCTTTTCCTTGGCAGCCCTGTGAAAAAGTTTTATTTCAAAATTTGTGATGACTTTTTAAAGCCTAGTTTTTAACATTTGTTTTGGAGGTTTTTCCACTAGAGATGGCAAGTCAAATTCATAACTATTTAGAAGAAATAGAGAATTCAGAAGGGTTCATATACTGAGTTTGTACTGAATTACACTATGCCAAGCACACCGAAGAATAAGAGGTTACAGGCACCCCAAACTGGACACCCAAATCTAGTGAATATACTTAAACTTAATTTCTCTGCATGGCCATTACCCATATGTAAAATGAAGATAATAAAATCTCTTAACCTTATGAAGGTTTTGTGAATATAAATTAATATCTATTAATGAGTTCCATTTAGAAAATAGCACAGAAAAATCAATAATTTCTACTTAAAGAGTGCAGTCTGATTAGTTTGAAGCCAATAAGGTATGTCCACATACTGAACAAGGACAAGAGAACAAAATACTGAATACTTCTAATTAAGGAAGTACCATCTCTGACTGATGGAGCCAGGGATCCTGTATGAAAAAAATATTCTGTGTGATGTAATTAATGACCATTGTAATGCATATGTCCAAGTGACCCAAATGAAAGCTGCATGGGGAATTTTAATTTTAATGTTTTCTAATTTGAATGCTTGATTATGTGACCTTCATTTTTTTAAACATAATTTTCTGGATATAATAATAATAATTGAGTAGGAAGAAAGAAATTAAAGAGTATTTTCATTTGTGATCTAAAAAGCAATGGGCCCTAGACAAGAAAAAAGAGTCTTGAAGCTGGCTGACATTTCAGAGACACTGATGAGATAGTACCATTTCTGTGAGAAAATATGCAAAGGGACAAGTATAACACAAAGAGCTTTTCAGTCTCCTGCTTTTTAAATGTATATGACAATGACCTATGAAATATATACTATTTTTTCTTCCCAATCACATCACATTTGGCCAGACTCCTGGTGCTCCATTTGAAAGTAAACAAAGTTACTCACATCCCACAGCTTCCTATAAACAACGTGGTTTTTAACAAGGATTTTCCTGAGGAGGAACAATTGTAGTTCATCACCAATTTTTGTTACCTTTTTTAATAATGGGACATTGACAAAGCTTTTTCTTGGAACTTAGAATGCTCCTTAACAGTTGATAATTGGATCTTACAGAGAAGCTTTCAAGAATTCATGACTAGTATCAAACTTCTAATATATTTTAGGGGTTTTTTTGTAACACCATAAAAATGTGATCTCATTGCAAAAAAAGGGAGGTAAAAAGGGGATCAGCTCACTTTTTAGTGGCTGTTATTTTTCCAGTAACACAGAAAGTGAAAACATCTTAGTTTTAAATTGTCTTATACTTTTCAAGATAAAGAATTGTTCCTTTGTGGGACAAAAAAAATGAAAGCCACAGTTATTTTACTCTGTGGTGCTTAAAATTCAGATGAAGCTTTACACAGAAGCAGATATTTAAAAAAGGAATCTCAAAGCTATTTCTCTAATGTGCCTGGTATTTACAATACTTTCTATGTTTCTAGCACCTTCAAATGCCAACAGCATATTGTTTTTTCCACTTGTGTCAGAACAGTACTTCATCTATTAACTAAGGATGTAGCCTAATGTTGATTCCTGGCACACCGCTGCTAGCTCCAGACAAACTGAGTAGATCATATAGCTTAGAAAACAAAAGGCTGTGGCACATCTGCTCTCCAAGCATAGTCAGCACGTGACTGACTGTGTGAACAGTTGTGTCAGCACTAACACAGCGGTGCTGCACATTACATGAAAAGAAGCCTGGAGTGCTTTTTGAGGTACAAAACATACTCAAAACCTCTCTATTCCCTGCCCTGCATCCCTCACCCATTTGCTCTTCCAATAACCAGTATGACTCACCCTTTATGAATTCTCCACTCTAAAATACACCCCAGATTCTTGCACAGTGAATCTACCCTCAGCAGCAAAGCAGAAGGACTAGGACAAACAGTACAGAATGAAAGCTACCTACCTCTTTGATCAGGCAGAAGGAAAACCCAGATTTGGGTTGGGGTGGTCTCAGTCTAGCCAGGAACAAATCCAACTCCAAGAACCACCTAAAACATAAAGTCCACACCTGAATTAACTTCTGTTCACAACATGTGTCCCCTAACAGTTCTGTACCCCAAGATTAGTACTTACATTAACTGACACTGCTGAGGTAGGAGATTTCCCTAAAGGAACTGACAGCATACGCTGAAGAGAATATTGTATTTGAACATCCACGTCTCTCCTGGTTCTAGAGGCTGGAAAAGAGGGCTTGGGAAATATCCCAAATATTACAGAAATAATATAGGGGACATAAAGACCCCTATGTAATTATATACCTACCTGTATCAATGTAGATATAAATTTAGGTCTTGTGGCTTTGGACAAAATTAATATCCAAAAGACATCTTGAATTTCCTCCAAGTAATTAAATATTACTAAGATGTTTAATGTTTCTATTCCAGGAAAAGGGCAGGTGCATCTTTCAAACTTCAACAGTCATAAGCAGTTTAGAAAGTCCTTGTAAAATATAATAATTATCACAGTGAAATCCTTAGCAGTCATGTCCTCAAGAAAAACCACCATATCCTCAAAAAAACAAACTCTTGTTATTTTGACTTCTGCTAAACAAATTCCATGCTGATCCACATGAGATACATAGAGAAGAAGATAATGTAGGAATTGTTAAGGATAGCTGAACTGCAATTAGATTCAATATGATTCAGTAGATCATATTGAGTGATTTTGACTTTATACTGCATGGAAGAAAGTAACAGAAGACTTAAGATGCTGTTAATTAATCTCTTAACCTAATCTGATTATCTTCATGAGCAGTGTGAACAAGGTAGAAAAAGACTGGACTAAAAGCCAGAGCATTTAGACTGATAATCCTGGTTTTGTTAATAATTCCCTGAATAGCCTTAAGCACTTCTCTTAATCTTTTTTACAACTCAGCCTTCCCATCACTTAAAAGATACCAGAATACTTGCTCATCTGCTTTTTACGCCTGCAATATGGCTTTGAAAACACAGTGTTACAACATAAGTACTATAAATTTCCTTTCACGTTTCTGTACTGTTTCCTGTTTAGGAATAACTTCTTTTTTTCCATAATGGTAAAAATTATGTGACAGCAGATTTGTACTCTGTGAATAACTGAAGACTCTAGAACACCTGGTTTTATTTAAGTGAAATCAAGAAGCAGTTCTTGTCAAAGTCATTTAATGCAGTTTGTAAGTTAAGTATTAATGCAATTAAAACCATCAAGAAAGTGAGTGGAATACAGTTTTCAGAGGTTTTTAAAGCCAAAATCACACAATATACTGGAGGCAGTTTTAAATCTTGGAGTGACTATCAGAATGGCAATGTGAAGTGCTACCCGGTCTTCAAACACAAACTTTACATCTGCACATTTATTTCTTGCAGTCTTCTCTTTAAGAGGAAGATTTCTTTATAATGATATGATACAGAAATTTTGCAATGACTGATGATTAATTCCAATTGTGTTAATTAGGAACACAATCATGTAGTTAGAAAACCAGCTAAAAGGATATAGTGCTAAAACCTGAAAAAGGGGAAAATGTCTTGCCATTTGTGTGAGGGTATCAAAATTTGTTTTAACATTTAAAGTCCTATAATTAGAAATGAATAGTATATTTGTGACATTTTTAATTGATACCAGGCTGCAAAGCTCTGTAATAATTACTGGAGATGAAAAAACTGTATAAGAGATCTGGTCACACTGGAAACCAGGGCAGATAGAGAAATGAAAATTTCTTGTGAGATGGTGCACCTACAGAATATTCTCCAATTCTAGGAAAAGATTTTTTAGAAATATCGATTTATTAAAGGTCAGATGTGATTTGCATAAGATTGGTTCCAGATACCACTAGTTGCTTCCATTTGCTTTTTCTCCTGTTTATCACTCTGATGCATCCACAAAGGTTTATTTTAGCAGAAACCAATAGACAAAGCTATCCTTAAAAAAAAAAAACAACCAACCAACAATACAAAATAAAAAACAAACCAAACCAAAAATCTCCATAAAATGTCCTTTGTTATGGTTCCAGCATTCAAACTTGGTTATAGAAGATGACTAGATCAGGGTAGCAAAATCACCTTAACTATGCTTTCCATACCTATGATCTTCATCTTCTTCAGGAATGATACATATCTAACTCTTGCTGCTTACACAATCCACTCAATTATAATTATGTCAAAATTTATCAACAAATATGATGAAATTATCACATTATTAGAATTTAATTTTGCACTTATTGGCCACAATTAATTATAGCAAACAGAATACATACGACCTTATAAAAAGTATAATTCCTCATTTTCTCTCTCCTAATAAATGAAGGTACTATATATTTTTTTTTTAATGTATATATTATTAAATTAATTTATCTGCAGCCAGCTATTTGGATATCTATTTCTTTTACTAAAAAATAATAAAATTTTACAGGATCACTAAGAAAATTAATAGTCATCTCTGAAAATAACAATGGGATTCAAATTCGGAATACAAATCATCAAAACTAACTAGATGAAGTCTGTATATTTTCTAAGGTCTTATGTGCACAATAAAATCAGATTGTGCATATTGGGGTGACAAGCCCAAATTGAGTTTTTTAGGGTCTTCCTCTAAATGTGTCTTTTCCATCCTTTAGGAATTTAAAGCTTAAGTAATGGCATATAACACTGGTATAATGCATATAATACAGTGGCATAATACAGTGTGTCATGTTGGTCTTTCCACTCAATTGTATGCTTTAATTCTTGTTCTCATTTTGAAGACATTTTGAAGATCATTTCATTTTCAAAACACTAGCTGAGCAACAATCAATTACATATTTTGTGTTTACTTTTGACCAGAGTTTTGGACTTTATTGACAGAATTTTGTTTTCTGTTTAGCAAAGAAGGTAATCAATTAAGGCATTTGTTGCTTAACAGCAACAAAACTGATTGTTTTCCAGCTTAATTTTTAAAATGTCAGAGAAACATTTGAAAGACATTATCTGGATTACTATTTTATACAGGGTGCTGGGAGATTGATGCAATGTCAAGGCAAGGCAATCAGCTACATGCTGTTGATTGGTTTTCTCAGTACCTTAGGAGAATTTTGACTTTTCTAAAGCCTAATGCTTAGAAGAATTATTGCATTGTTTTTTTATCAATTTATTAAAAAGGAACATTTTTTTAATTAAGTATGCTGAATTTTGATACAACAAACATCAAAGAAGCAAGGAACAATTGACTTCATTGTCATGAAACTTTAATTTCACAATCTGCACGATATTTCTTTAAGATTGTTTCACATTACATACCCATAAGATGGTAGGGTTGTTTCAAATGATTTTTTTCTTTAGGATTTTTTTGGTTTTTAGCAGAAAACCTTTTCCTTATTTATCCTTTTTCCTGTGATGTAAATGTATCCTCAAATTACTATTTCATTCACTGTCGTAAAATTATCTCTTCACATACTGTTTCATCAGATGTTACTTATCTCAAGATAGATAATTTGTCAGGAAAGAATAATCAGGAACAGAATACTGCTAGCACAGCACTGTTATATGTCCCCACCTGAAAAGCTGTGTAATTTATTATAAAAGCAGGTAGACTGCAAAAAGCAATCTTCAATTTTGTCCCAAAATCTTTAATTTATATGCAAAATATTTGCAACTTTTCATAGTTATAATGCTATCTTACTGTAACTGCCAGAAATATCAACATTTGGATACATAAGGGATTGCACCTTATTGGACATGCTGGACTCATCAGAAATGTCTTTCAGAAATTAAAGTTTTCAATTAACTGATACTTATATTCTATTTCTGATACCATTGTTTTCCACAATAAAGTTGTCAAATCACTCACTAGTAAGAAGTCTGTTATATTTATGCTGAGCTTCAGATTTGATTTTTTTAATAAAAATCAAATGTAAATTGCTGAATACATTGATCCAGTGGTGAAATAATATTATTTACTTAGTTTTTAAAATGCAAATTAAATGTCTGGGTTGTACTTGATTCAGTGGCATTGTATGAATTTTTTTCCATCTGAATGGATATAAATACAATAAGAGTGTCACTTTCAGGAATATTTCCTAAAACAATTATAAAATATTTATTTGAAATGTATTTTGTGTAATATTTTTTTGTATACATTTAAAACAAAATATATATGGATCCATCAAGGGAGTATTTTAAAGAAGCAAGGCTTGTTTATTACTTTTCACTAGATTAGGAAGATGACATTGAGGAAAAGCTAAGTCCCCATCTTCTGAAGTATTTCAGTGGCTGGTTTAAACAATTTTTGACAACTGATCTACCGAGGGTAGCTTTCATTAAAGAAAGCAAGCCTAGTAGTTCTCCTGTTTGAGCTCTTCCCAACACCATTTCTGCCTTTTGCAGTAATACAAAATTGGATAAAAATTCTGCCAGTAATACAAAACTGGATAAATCTCAGTATCACAAACAGGATCGGAGTGTAACACTTGCCTTCAAGATTTTAATACAAGACTCTCACTTCATAAGGAGACCATTTCATCTCATTAACAAGATGTCTATTACCCAGACCACCAGCATTTAAAAGGGCTTAGGGGTTCTATATCTAATGTGGCTGGTTAATAACAGTTCCTACAGATTATATTAACTAAAAAAATACATCTGTTTTGTCTTCTGTTAGTCTGGGAAGAGAAAAGGGCACTGTGGTTTATAGGATTAAGGACTTAACACAGGTTAACTCAAAATCTTGGTTCTAAGGTTTTTGTAAGAAATTGTGTCACCTTCTTTCAATTTTTTCCCATGTGATTCTAATTTTACCAAGAGGACACTTGGACTATAAATCCCCTTTTAGCTCTGTCTTCCTGAAAAAATTGCTATGAACTTCTGGAAAAAAACCAAGTAGATACCACGTAATGATGCCTTTACATCACTTTTTTTACATTTACGACAGTACTTCCTCCTCAGTAATTTAGCCTGGTAACTGAATGTACTAATTTGAAAGCAAACCAGTAGGAGATCCCACGTCAGAATCACAATTTAATAGGAAAATTAAGATAAAGGTAATAATACAGAAACACTGACAGAGTCAGGATGTGACCTGACCTGTCAATCAGGGTGGTGGTAGCGTTTCGATTAAATGGTGGCTGCAATCCTGTTGGAGCGATGAATGTGATTCTGTTGAAGCGGTGATCCTGTAATAAAGTCTGGTCCTTTTCTGAAGGTCCAGTGGTGACTATGGAGCTCTTCTCCTCTAGGAATCCAGTGGGTAGTGCTGCTTGTGGTGTTCCAAACCTCAGATTATATCCGGATAGGAATGCTTGGTTCCTCCCCCTGGGCAGAGCATTTCACAATGGGATGATGTAATTTTATGAGTCATGCGGTGAGACTTGATGGCCCACAAGCAGAGATATCTCCTCGCAGAGAATTATCAGGGATGAGTCATGGAAGAGATAAAGAACAGTGCCCCATCTGGTTTTAAAAGCTTATGAAGATGATAATAGAATACATGCTTTTGGTTACATCTTACATTGTAACCTAAGACACAGAAACCTTGATGTTCATCAAATTCCATGGTAAAGACCTTCATTAGTCCAACTACATCAAAACTCATATATCATTAAGCAACTAGATGAACTATTGGAAACACTTTAATCATGAGCAACGTGGGGGTTTTTTCTGAAGTTTGGATGATAGAATAAGGATGTCTGTCTTGAAAAAGCTTTTAGTATTCACAATTCTGCAGAAATATCTAAAAATATTGGACAAATGAATCTCATGTATTTCCTACACACCATTGTAAAGCAAGTGAATAACCTTGGATGTCCAAAATCATGATTAATCTTTAATATCTGATCTCAACAATACTCTGTTTTGATCGTCTGCTATTACCAAAGACACAACCAAATAACCCCTACAACAGTGAAAGGATATATTTGCTGAAGGAAGTAGAGTGTGATTGCTTTAAACAGGGATTATACACGTTCATTTCAATGCTTTGTCTAGAAATTCATGGCATGTCATTTCTTGAACAGTCAACAAGACATGGTTAAAAAAAATCACCTTTAAAACATCTATTTATTTTATCTAGCCATATAACATGGAAAGTTACTTTCACTAAAAATACAGTAAATTTAACTCAATTTCTTCTAGATATTCCTCGCTAGCTCTTACTCACAACACTTTTTTTCTTCCTAGATACTAATAATTCTCATAAATCATATTATATTGACAGCACTATAATTTCCTTGTGGTTCCTTTAAGCAAAAAAGATTTTTTTCCCATTTTTCTGGAACCTCTCCTGTTATTTTTTTAGAGATAATCAGTCAGCCTCTGAGACTGTTTCAACCATACTTTGGAAACCTTTGAGTCAATTTTATCTCATTTAGGCCATTCAAAACACGATTTGTTCAAGTATCCAAATCCATCTTTCTTTAGTCTGATAGAAAATAGTTGTGGTTAATAGTAAATGTGTTATTTATATTGACAATGTCCAACTGCATACACTGGAGAAGACTTGAACAAATTGAATTTATTAGTTTTGTTGTCATTATTTTTCAGAGAGCTTTCCTAGACCACTTAGCAGCAGACAACACTTTCCTTAGTTTTCCTTTTACTGCTAATGCACTCATAGCATTATTTATTACCTTTTGTGTGCCCTGGTAGTTTTATTTAATTTTGTGCTTTGGTCTTTCTCTGACTTACTTAAAGAGAATTCCAGCATCAAGAAGAGTTTTACTATTTCTATAGACTCTCCTTGAATTTAGGTGGTAGTAGAGGGAATAGCTGTTGATGAGATGGGACAGCAAAGTTGATGTCCTGTGAAAAGGGGAGATTTTCTCAAACCCTTTGTGTTTTGTTAGTCTGTCAGTGCCCCAGGAAAGCCAAGACCCTTGTGCCAAACTAGTCTGTCAGTGTCCCACTGTGAGGACCCCTCACTGAATATTCCAGTGGGTTAAAGGGTGGTTGGACTGGCTGGTTGAGGGACACACACCAGCAGCATAAGGGAGACCCCCTTCCAGGTCTCCACAGCCAAGTATGTTCCCTGCTGCTGGCAAGTGCCAGCACCCTTAAGGACTCGCACTAACTTACCTTTATACTACATTTTATGTTTAGCTGGAGCTCGAGTGATTCCAGTCATCTATCGTGTTCAGTGGAGGGTACCTCAGAGGTGGCTAATGTCAGTATTACACCTGAGGCAGCCTTTGGGATGGAGGTGTACACAGTGCTACATCTGTGATCTTACCATGGTTGCTGGTTTAGCAGCAAGACATCTTTTATACTCCTCGGTTGTGAGATGCAATGAGGCTTACCAGCTACAAGGTACCACTGAGTTCCCCTTCTTGCAAGGATTTCAGCAGAGCCTGGCTGTGGTGTCTTGACTCTGCTCCATCCTCATTTTAGTTCCCCTTAGCATGTCTGGGAAGTGGGACATGATGACCAAGGCTTATCCAGGGAGCAGCAACTGCATTTCACCCAGGGAGTAGCAACCAGTTTCATCTTATAATTTCCTTACTGTTAGATCTTCCGTTAATGTGAATATAACTTCTTGGTTTTCTCCAATTTTGCCATTAATCATTTTCCCACACTATATTTGCTCTATACCTCACTAAAAGTTCTCTAGCCTTCTGAAACAAGATAGTTGTATTTGAGCTACTTACTACAAATAGTCCTTGGCCTATGCCAAACACTAATCTCTGCATGGCTACTGAGGCAATGGCCACTGACACAGTCTGTAACCATGGCAGGAAGAGCAGTTTACCAGATCTGGGTGTGCTCAGATCACCCTGCACAGTTATTCTGGACTGTTCACTAGTGTAGAAATAGGAATACTTATTATTCCAGTATTTAATGTGAAGAAAATCAGAATTGAGATACCAAAAGACTTTTTTATTTTTAACTTATCAGGCATTACACCTTTCAAAAAAGCCAAAGGACCACTCTGAAGATCTCCGGTATTTACAAATCTGCACTGTAGAACTGTGTGATTTCTGAGGCTTTCTCTTGAAAACCAAGGCTGAACGGCCAATCTGTTATTTCCAGGTTCAATTTACAAAATCACTTATTTTATAAATTAAGAATAGGGAAACTATTTACCTCTGGTGTCTTAAACTCAGTATCTTAAAGAACATTTTAAGGTAAAGAGAAAAATTTACGCATCTAACTTCAAACAATTGCTTAATACTGAGAAAAGTAATATCCTTCTGGTTTACTTCCTTTTCCTATTCTATATCCATAGTACTGCAAACTCACAACTGTCATTAGACTTCTAGCAGAACAGTGTAAGAGCAGAATAAGTTCTATATATACCATATGTATATGGTATATATTCCATAATGCAGTTCATTAAAAGTTTGGCTTTCATCATTATTTAACTCACAGACAAATAGAAACCAGCCCTGGACTTCAGCTTTAGGGGGAAAAACATACAAACAAAAACCAGGAAAAAAAAAAATAAAACCCTCAAAAGCTAATTTAAAAGTTACATTGAAGGAAGTGGGTAGACATAGATCAGATTCCATGGTGCCCATTCCGTGGTGCCCATGGCCTCCACTGTCACTGGATGGATCACTGTAGCCCTGCTTCTACTTCAGAATGGACTGCTACAGTTGGGAGGGACCTACGATGATCATTTAGTCCAGCTTCCAGCCACTGAGATACTCATGTTTCATTAGGTACTCTAAAAATTCTCCAATTGTCAAAGTTTCCTCCAGGCAAAACTACATGATTCTCACTTCTGCCACTGTTCATAGGGATATTATGGCTTTATCCTGCTGATATTGCTGAGCAGCCTGGCTTAGCCTCATGGCTAAGGCTCAAGAAAGCTTCAAAAACAAGTTACCTTTAACTACAGCTTGAACTATTTGACCTGAAGAGAGTATATTTAATGTTTTTCATCCCCGTCTCCTTCTCCAGTCCCCCTTCTTCTCTAACAGTTGGAATTTACATGTCTGTTCAAAATAAACCTCCAAGTAATTCTCAAGCCTAGCAACAGGGAGATCTTTTATTTGTTTTGTTATTTCCAGGTACAAAATTAAAAAAAAAATAAATCCTTACATTAAACAAAATAATTTCACTGGGGTGATTGTTAAAGTGGGATAAGCACCTTTTGCATGCTCAAGAATGAACTTTATCTTTGGAGAATGTCTCCTCCTTACAACTGTGTTCAAAGGCTCTCCAGTGAGCTGCTTGACATGAATTCTACTCAAGTTTCCTGTGTAGTGAATAGGTGAGTATGGGCTCCAAACATAAATTTTAGGAAATAGTTGGGCACCTAAAATTAAAATTTGTAGTGCAGCGTTTTGTTGTCATTGTCCTTTGTATGGAACAAGTCCAGAGCATCTTAATACTTGATTTGCATAGATACAGGCTTATAGATGGAAAAAAGTGCACTCTGTGTCTATATCTGTAGAACTGCTCTCTATCAATGGAAGTTAGAGTCAGACAAAGAAAGTGGCTGTAGGAAAGAGAATTGAAGCATAAGCTCCAAGTGCATTGAGAAAGGCAGACATAAAGTTGCTAAAGGAAAAGAACTTCGATAAAAACAAAAAAGGCACCCCACAAATGAGGGGAAAGAAAAAAGAAAAGGTTTTAATAAGTTAAGCAAATGAGAGTGAAAATGGTGTTAATTATGCCTAGCACCATAAATGGCAGTTTAAAAAAGCAGAAATGCTAGATGCAATATAGTGGGATTAAGTTGCTGGTGTAGCTGAAACTGCAGCACATCCCATCATCCAGGAACAATTACCAGCTGCTGCCATCAGGGATATCATCCTTTCTTCACTATGCTACTGTATAAA
Source organism: Falcunculus frontatus (assembly GCA_013398115.1). NCBI lineage: Eukaryota > Metazoa > Chordata > Aves > Passeriformes > Falcunculus > Falcunculus frontatus. The sequence continues at coordinate 201,612 of VZRV01006384.1, read as the reverse complement.
ACCTATGTCCAAAACAACCAGCTGTCATTTCAAGGGTGACTGGAACTCAGAATACATAGCTTACACGTTACTGCTCTTTCTCAGTGTTCTACCATCAGAATCCTATCTTGTCTTTTCTTTTCTCTGATACTTTTTCCACACATTTCTTCCCTAAACTTGTGTTCATCTCATCTGCCTTACTGCTAGCATTACATTTCATTCTGTGTGTAATTTTTTGGACTGATTTCTAAGAATTAAACATAGGGGAAATTAAACAAAACAGACATATTTTGGAAATTATTCTGGGGGTTTTTTAACAGGGAAAAATATGCATCTAGTGACTGGAAAGATGGTAAATGGAGAGGGCAGACTGTGGCCAAGAATAATCCACTTTCTGGAGCTGGCATGGACCTTGGTAAGAATAAAAACTGCATTTTCTCTTAGTTTTAGTAAGTAAGAATCCTTTTGAGGACTATAATCTATGATGGTATTTTAACCACTACTCAGGAAGATATAGAATAGTATAACAACATAGGGCAGGATGTCCCTCATATAATCAGCAACATTAATACCATGATTATTTGACACTAAATCAAATTGGGAGGGGAGCTTTTCATGAGGCTGATTTTTTTCTTTGTTATTGTTCACTTAATAATCTCATCTGTGATAGGAATGTTTACTCCTACAGACTTTGTGTCTCTGTGCTGCTGAATGGGAATCTGACTTTCAGACACAGATCCAGCTGCTTCCATTTTGATCTAATGCAGACAAACCTAACACAGTTAAAGAGTAGGCTGCCAGCAGCCCTTTCAGATCAATTTATGATCTCATATGGCATTATCTGAAAGAAGATAAATTTGTATTCTTTCATTAAACCTACTTTCTAAGACTAGTGGTTTATTTTTTATGTATCTCTCTATATATAAACATATACATAGTAGGTTAGCAGAGAATAGCTGCCAAAGAGTTTTTTACATTAGGGGGGGTTGCATTTGAAGATTTATTCAAATTGGGAGATACTGTATCAGGCAGGCATAAATATAAAAGAAACAATCAATAAAGAATTTCCCAAAAAGTAGTCTCACAAAAGAACAAGTTTGAGAAGAATACTGTTTAACATAGACATGCATATTTTATTTTTTTAATTAATATAGTTAAACTTTGGTCAGGAATTATACCTGCTGCTTGTTTACATTTCATTAGTACTAAAGGTTAAGGATGTTTATGTGTAGTAATGCATATAACAAGTAACAGCCACAATATGCAGATGAAAATAAAAGAAAAAATATTTTAAATAAATGCAGAGTCAAAAAAGTGAAACACATAGGAAATTAAGCAAAGTTCTTAGAAATAAAGAAATCTGTGAAAGAAAAGAAACAGATTGATTATTCAGGGACCTTTAAGCACAATGAAACTCACCAAGATATTAAACTCTGTATCTCAGACTAGCAAGAGTCAGTCTGCTCCTAAAAAGCAATTTAGAGTATTCTGATTGCTCTGAAAGAATTTCGTCAGACAGCCAGGGATTTTCAGAGCATAGCTGTGAGCTTGGGCAGTGATGTAAAGCTGGCTATATTGCATCTGCAGACCCTTCACAGTCCCTTCTGCCAAAGAATTTCTCAACCAGCTACAAGCTATTCACCTGAAAAACCTACAACCCATTTCCATTTCTATCACAGATTTCCTCTATGATTGTGGAATGCTTGGTCTACAGGGTGTGAGCTAATGGCAGAAAATGGGAGCATTTCACAGCTGCCAGTTTCAGGAGCATCCTGGGAGCTAGGTGGGATAGTATTGACTTGTTGACCCTCTGTCCTTATCATTCAGCCTGACTCTCAGAAGGAAACCAAGTAGGGAAGCTTGGAGGCCAAGGGTCACTGTGAGGTGAGGAGGTGAGGAAAGCTGTGTGTGCTGGCTCTGCAGCCTTTCCTCACAACCTCAAGGTCATATTTCAATGCATACTTTATGGGGCAGTTCCCAGCTACTTGTTGGCCTAAGCCACTTCTTTTTCATAGTGCATCATGTCTTCATTGCACTTACAGAGGGACGATGTAAATGGGATATGTTGACAAAAAAAAAAAAAAAAAAAAAAAACAGATTGAAGGAAAAAAACCCAAAAACATTTTCTCCAATTTGTTTTAAACTTAGAGCATGTCCATGTTCAACCACACAAAACAATGTGCCAACTCACCCAGGGTTAGAATGAGTTGTTTTACAGGACAGGGCTGAAAAAAGAGCAAACCTAAGAGACCTTAAGCTCTCCAAAGACCCACTGCCACAAAAAAAAATCGCCTCTCCAGTGCTTGTTTTCCCCAGATTGTCTCAGTTATTAAGTTTTACCCTCTGGAAAAAATGTCAAATTAATAGGCAGGTAATAATACAGAGAAACAAAATGGGGTTTGTTTGACAGGTTGGAATTTCCTTATTATCACCAGATATTGAATAGAATAGAATAGAATAGAATAGAATAGAATAGAATATTTCAGTTGGAAGGAACTTACAAGGATGACCTGACCAATTCAAGGCTGTCCAAAAGTTAAAGCATGTCATTAAAGGCATTGTCCAAACACTGTATTGGCTATTTTCACTGTTGCAACAACATGACTCCATAAATACTTGAAAAGCAAATATGAAACGAAGAATGGCCAAACCCCTAAATTTTCCAGAACAATTAAGAGGATTACAAGCTCCTCAGATGTACTGAAATGCATTAACATCCACTCTGACAGGCTCGCAAACATAAGGCTGGATCTGTGGAAGAATTGTACTCACCTGTTCTGTTGGTGTCTAAAAGGGACTTCTGTATCACATGAACTGAACATGGGTACCTACCCTGTGGCATCCACACTGCTTCAATAAAATCCTAATCCCAGTTTGCAGTATGGTGCTCAATTAGGCTAGAAAGATATAATTTCTTATGTCTAAATCATTCCAGGCGATATGATATTTTTAAAGGGTAATTTTTGTTCTATCCTTTAATTACCATCACATTTTCTCTTTCAGCTACTCCAAGACCAGTTATACCAGACAAGAAACAAAAAGCAAAAGTTTACACTTTATGGGGCAGATTTTCTAAAGAACCTTTATAAATTGCAATAGAATAATACTAACATTTTGATGTAAACATACCAAATTAAAAAGATTTTTTTTAAAAGCTATTTTCTGGGTTGGCTAACTATATCATTTTACATGTTCCTGGAGAAAATCAGGGCTAGGCTTTCAATCTGCTTATGACTGAAATCCACAAAGAGCTGAGGTTTTTCAAAGGAAACATCTGTGTAATGCAAGAAGTCTCTCATCCTTGTTTCAGCTGCTCTTTCTGATTATTTTGCAAGACACCACAATGATTTTTTTCCTTTTTTTTTCCTTCTATCTCCATCCTTTTTCAGAGGCGCTTCAGGTAATCAAGTTTTACAGGAGGGGAAGAACATTTTGGGACGTAATCACACAATTATATTCACACAGGCAAAGTCCCTTTGTAGATGATTGTTTGCCTACACAGAGGTGGAGCTTTCCAATGTGCCCTGAGTGGCAGGATCTGTATTTCTATGGCAGGGTATGCAATCTCACATCATGATATACAGATCCATGGCCTAGCAGGCATCAGAAATTGTATTTATATGCCAAATATTCTACAGGAGATGGGAAATTACTGCTTGCTTTCAGAGCACATCTGTTTGTCCTGTACTGTATTCAGAGGAAAGTGATTTCTACAGTATTTTATTTTAAAAGAATATTGGCTTTATTCTGAAGTACTAAATGTTTTAGTTTTATTGCATTTACTGTAAGGAAAACTTTGGACTTCAAAAGGTAATTAATGGAATTCACTAGAAGCATTTTGAACTGTAAATTTTCCCAAAATCCCTACAAACCAAGAAGAGGGAATAATAATCATACTAGAAGAATGACCAAAGCTGTATTTTAATGGATAGTTCTCTGTAAATGGAAACCCTCAGTTTACACATATAGGGATACTCAACCATGTGGAGAATCACTAACTTCAATGAAACTTTCCCCACTGAAAATGGGATTGGGAGATCAAGGACTGCTTTGTGTAGGGTGGGGCTAGTTGGGAAATTTTTTATCCTGGAGGCCTAAAATGAGGCCTAATAATCCTAGTGCTTGAATAGTAAACAGTTATTTAGAATTTTACTTGCTTTTCTCCAACACACCATCCAGTTTTAAGCAATTAATTACCCGTTATCTTGATTAGACTAATTAAAGTGAGGATGAAATTATGCTTTCACTAGAGTGGGTCATTTGAAAGGAATTTACTAATTCCCCATTTTAATCACTTTTTTTTAAGTCAGCTGTTATTTTCCCTTTTCCTTGTTGCACAATTTTGATTATGCTGCAATTCATTAGGGTCTTTTTGAAAAAACTGACATTTTTCACACGGTAAATATTTCTGAGAGCTTAAGCTTCAAATTCATAACTCGGCATAGGATTACATTTCCTCGCAAAGCCAGTAATTTTTCCACTAGAAAAAATCAACCAGGTAATGAGAAAACGTTCTGTTAACTTGAAATATCTCACATTTGCCACCATATAATAGCACTCCACTACTTGTTGCTGTGAATTGTTGGTTGATTCTTGTTGACTTGATGTTTTGGACAGCTGAGTATCTCCTGGGAAAAGGTGAAGAAAAAGTGGAGAGCTTTCAGACACTGGGCACCTGGACTCATATTGAAAAGACTGTTTCACCTCTTCCAGAGCAGCAGCTCAGATTTTCCACTGCCTTTAAAAAGATCCAGAATCAGGTGTCCCGTAGTCCAGAATGTCCTATTTCAAAAGGAAACAGCTATCTACTATTGAATGATAAAATTGAAAGGTTTCATCTCTGGCACAGATTAACAATAGTTTTATAGTAGAGAAAAAGTTAGTGTGACAGACAAATGATTTTGTTCACAGCTCTACTGATCATTCTTTTTTTTTTTTTTTACTATGATTAGTAATAGCTCAAGAGTACAGATTACAAGGTAAGAGTTCACGAGTTGCCTATGCTAGCATAGCTCAGATGCAAAATTACACAAAATTACACAAAGACTTAAGAAAGATGTATAAGTTTACTTAATAAAAGTAATTTTTTATTGCTCTCTCTGTAATTTACACATTGATATTTTCTGTATTGTTTTGGTTGTGCAGTCCTACTTAATTTTACAGAGTTATGATACGTATCACACATGGCTTTTACCCTCTTCTGTGTTTAGAAAAGTTTACTCATTCAAAAGTAAAATCTCAAACAATTTTCAAAATATAAATGGTCTTCTGATGCTTACCTCAGCAATTACATTAATTTGATTATCTGTTGCAGTGAATTTGAGTTATACTTCACATTTCCACAAATATTTTGTGTCTGATTGCTTTTAATGGTTGCCTTAGGCAGTCTCAAGTTATTTTCAGTCTTCTTTCCTTCTTCTGATTTTGAAGTCTCACTAGTTCTCTTTTTTTTTCTGTGTTTTTCTTTTGGACTTACAATTTTAAACACTGGCCACTGAGGCAAATTTATTTTTCTTTGCTTTCTATAAAGTGCTTTGATGGGTTGCCTGTGCTATCTCTGGTTGGCATATTATGTTAAATAGGCTTTCTGCCTTCAAATTAGGAGATCAGAATGTATTTCTTAATTTGGTATGATACAGACTCTACGCTTTGAAGCTTGTAGAACATAGAATTTATCCCCCTGATTTATCTCCTTCCACAGGGGTACAATCCTGTCGAAGACAGACAGCAGCAAAATATCTTCCTGATATTTTTCCATGATGTTTTTCCACTTGCCTCAAAGCTTCCTTCCAAAACCAGACACTTGCAAGGAAAGTTTTTATGGTACTCATACAGTACTTCAGTGGCCATGAGGGGAAGCAAATGCAGGGAGATCCTGCAGGTATTGACACTCCAATTCCCACTGGCTCCTGTTCCACTGAGAATGGCAACCAGCTCGTGTTTGCAGCTCTCCCCTGAAGCACAAGGCTGAAATGAAAGTTCAGCTGGGTTGGTGAGTGCTTCTGAAATTTATCTGGTAATAAGGAACAAAGGCATTTATACTTTTTTTTTAATCTCCCCAGCCCCCCTGCATGTTGAGGCACGGAAACACCTGGTACCATCTTTCATCAATGTTTAACACAGTCTCTTCTGTCTAGGGCTGCCTTCCCTTCTCCTAGCTCAAGAAGTGCTCTTAAAGCAGCACCCGGTTTCTCTCTCCAGGTTCTATTATTTACTGGTTGTGTCTCTTCTTTACTGCAGAGCACAATTTCTTGGAGAAGAACAGAGTTCCACCTGACCGACTATCACAACAAAAATCTAATACTATTCTCAATCACATCTACTTTTTTACAAACGATCCCACTAAGAACAGCTATGTGAATTTTAGTGCCTTTCATACATCCTAGAGCAAATAGATAGCTTTAATTGTTGCTAAGAGACCTCATTGTTGATAGTTCTAACTTCAAAAACTTCTTTTTTCTGTAGAAAATACAATCATTTAGGAACTAGAATAGCATGCATACGACATAAAAATAGCCAAGTTTCATTCAGATATACATGGAGAAAAAAACATTTTAACATTTCTTTTATCCTTGTAAGTAGGAAACTTTTCAGATCTTTTAATTTGAGATAATTCCACAACACAGCCTGGAACCTTTTGGATAATTCAGAAGAAATTAAGTGATACTATTAAATATCCATATTTACAAATATATTATTAAAAACTGCTAAGCAAAGTAATTTTTCCTGCAATATTATAATTTTTAATGAGTAATAGCCATTATGATATTTGTCAAATGCCAGAATTGAACAGGGAATCAGTGTTTTACAGCCATATATAAAACGAGGACCTACCTTACCTACTGCTTTCTTTTTGATCCTTCTCTCAGTACAAGAATATAAAAAGACTGCCCACCTTTTCAGGTAATGAAAAAAAACCAAAAACAAAACAAAGAAAGACATCAATTCTTACTTGGTGATAAAATAAATGAAAATAAAATAATTAGAAAGTCCTTCTTACCGTGTAAAGCTTGTGAACATACAGAGATTTCTCCTATTAAGTGGTTCTGGAGAAAAAAATGGAATTGCTGCTCATAATACATGTTAGCCAGTTTAAGCAATTATGTTTATGTATGTCTCATACCAGTTTCAACTAAGTATTTACATACAGAGGTTATTGTATTGTTCTTGTATTAGGTAGACAGTGCTTACCAAACTTCCAAACTTTCTTCTTGGGGGCAAGAAAGAGTTCCTTCTGATTCAGTGTGCCATGAATTCAGCTAACCCCATGGATTTATTGAAGGAAGCAACATACAGCTGACTTCTCCAGCTCACTGCAAGACTGAAACTGATGGATGCCTCAAGCACAATCTCCAGATCAAACATGGTCTTGTCCCAGTATGGCTTAGATCCCCTTTTTTTGACTCCTGAGATTTTAATTTCATAGCATAAAATATTTTTAAAATGTTAAAAGAATCAAGTTATTATTATGTTCCAAATTCCATAGGCAAAATTATTTTCAAAAATTCAGTGAGAATTAAATTTATTTTCCAGTCTGCTGAAGCACTTTCTCTAAGAAATTCTCTACTTCAAGCCTTTTGGTAACTTACATCGTAACTGATAACATATTTGTCTCTATCTTCACGCCACCAAGGTGTGATTACTGGTAAAAAAATCCTATAGGTACAATGGAGATTTATAACTAATTTTTTTCCTGCAAATGATGCAACCGTAAGTATTTGAAAATGTAATTTCTAGATGAGAGTATGAATTCAGATGAGGAGCCCTAGTGAAAAACCCCGGAGAGATATATTCTATCCATATGTCAGCACCTGCAAGGAATTTTCTAGCATCTGTATGAATATCTTTCTATTTCTCTGTTAAAATCTTTGAAGACAAAACAATGCTGTGGGATCCCTGAACATCTTCAGATGTGGGAATAGCAAGGAAGAAAGGATTAGAAAAGACTTCATTAAAGTAAAGTTGACTTTTATATAGCTCCAGACTAATTCCTTACTATGCGGTTTTATATTTGAGAACACACTGTAGGCAAAGGGGCTTTCAGGGACTTATTACAATATGGGTCTAGTTTAAAGATTGCTCAATCCCTGCCACAGTTTTGTAACATCTGGCCTGAAACACCTCAGGATTCAAACTCACTCTCAGAGTCACTTGAATCTCCCTTACAGGTTCTCCAGTTACTGTCACGTTTGTGGGATAAAGTAGATGAAAGTTGTTGAAGAAAAAGTTTTTTCACAAATTCAGTGCTGTTGTGTAGTTTGTGTAACCCCACAAATTATCTAAATTCATAAAAAGCCAAATTTTAATTTTTTTCTATTTTCACACTTTTAACACATCTTCAAGAACTATTGTGTAAAAAACAACAACAAAAAAATCATAATTTCTCTTCTATGACTGTTGATAGCCCTCTTTCTGTAATTCCTGTGGGAAGTGTATCAGACATCTTTTAGATACTGCATATGATGGCACCATCATTGATATAGACAATATCTTGCTGACTGATCTACATTACATTAGGCAGCATAACTTTATAATGCCCTCAAGAAATGATATTTAGAAAATCTTCGCAAGCCTACAGTTGAATCTTCCAGGTATTTACAACCATTTTCCTTTCTAACAAAGGAAAGGGCTGAAGAATAGTTCTAGACAGAAGGTCAGTTAGCTTTAACCCCCAGATTTCGCAGAAGAGCTTTACTGTAGCTAAAATAAAAATGTCATGCTTGGAGTGCTATTAAATTTATTAACAAAGTATAATGCTTAGGTGAGACAGACATTGAAACCCTAAGACATTTTTAAGACTCCAAGATTGTAGCTAATGCTAATAAAATAGGAGTGCAGCCTCTGATGAAATATTATTTTAAACATTAAATTGACAGATTGTTTGAGAAGAAATATCCTTGATTAGTTCTCTCTGATCCACTTTTGTTTGTATAGAGCAGAGAAAGCAGAAAATTTGGGTATTTTTTGAAAGTTTTTGGGTTCTTTTTTTGTCACAAATTTTCACGTACAGTAGTATTTAGTAAAATAGTTAATTCCTCTGGGGCTTGTCTCAATTTTGTGTGTAACACAATAGTAAGAAAGGTAATTTTCCCTTTAAAAACAATTACAGGGTTATTAGAATATAATATAATGCAGTTGTAATACATCTGTTCAATACTCTCACTTAAAATACAGATATGCCATCACCTCCATTCGCCATAAACGGAGCTGCACATAAAATGGGGTAAAGGTTAACTACATTTCCTTACATTTCCTTACATTCATTCACTGCATTGCGGCAGCCACTGGGGTGCCCATGACATTTAAACACACTTTCTTTTCATTTGGCTCTTGAGAATACCCAAATCCCATCAAGGAAGCAAGCTGTAAACAAATTCACAGAACAATGAACCAGCTTAGCTATTTAGAAAGGTGAAGATATTAAGAGCACTAATACATTGTAATGACATAAAATCCATATGATGGAGAGTAAAATGATCATAAGCCAACTAGAACCGTGGTCTAGTGGTAGCACAATGTGATGCCTAATGGGGAGCCACAAACAGAGAGCAGCAGTGCCAAGGAGGTCATAGATCCCTAAGGAGGGAGATAGAGCACTAATGGGAATCCAAAATCTTGCTGACTAAAGTGGTGTCATTGACATGCTCAGGGAGAAATCAATCTATTTTTAAAACTAATAGTAAGCATAAGAACTATGATGTAGGGCCTTTGAGGTACAAGCGGTAAAAATGAGTTTTAAAAAATGGGATGTCTGTTACTCTCCAAAGTAAATGTGTACTTTACTGTAGTGAGAATATTTGTATTTAGAAAATTTGCATATTAACAGTGGCGATTAGAATTGAAATGGTCTTCATTTGGATAACATGGTTTACAATTTGTCCCACAGAGCTTGCAACAGGGACATAACTACATAAGGACTGATAGCTGTCATTTTACTTTCCTCTGCATTTTCTAATTTCACCCACCAGTGGAACAAGCAGTGTTTTATTCATAAAGCAAGGTCACAGAAAGGATTTTCACAGCCTCATCTTCCATAAGATTTTAACAAGCAAGACTACCCTCTATCCCTGTTCTGTTTCTGTAATATTTTATCTGAGAGAAATATCTGTAGCTTCAGAATATCTGGAGAGGCATTTAACATGAGCAGTTTTTAATAATTTCATGGAGTCCAGCAAACCTACATGCAAAACAACAACTCTGTGTTGGCACAAGACCGTAAAATCTATTAATCTATTACTTGTTTTCACTAATGTGTGGGATTTTGTTGCAGAACTAAATATAGCAGCATTCACACCCTAGATGTCATATTTAAAATACAGGCAGCCTGAGGGTTGCATTGCATTCGATACACTAAAATCACACCTTTGATCTGCTGTGAAGTTGCTTACAAGCCTTTACAGGAATATTCTTCAGATTAGACAGTAAAGTCCATGGACCTGTCCATCATTCAGTAACAGAGCTTCTGCGTCTCCCCAGAAGTTCCCAGTATTTCACAACTTTGCTCCCAGAACTACTCCTTGGCCACTATCCATGGGAATGGCAGGTCTGTGGACAAGGCTCTGTAAAAACACGTGAAAGAATCTTAAGAAACATGACCCTTCTGGGGAAAGACTTCACTCCTATGGCCAGTGAGGCAACAAGTTCCTTTCCCCAAAGGAACTCATTTTCCAAGAGTCTGAGATCAAAGTCATCTACAGTGGCTTCTGATCCAGCATTATCAGTACAAAGTAGTGACAGTTTTTTCAGACCTGTGCTATCAATGGCCCGCTCAGAGAACCTGTACCTGAGCACAGGTGGAACAGCTCTGTAGGAAAATCAGCAGAGAAGACTGCACTGTCTTTGTCACCCAAAGTCTGGTTCTGAAGGACAGTGATGATTTCTCCTCTGAGACCAGCCCTATTATTCTTTCTCTTTGTGTTTTTCTTTCCTCTGGGGATCTGTAGAGCCTGGAAAAACAGGTAAATGGAGCCAGCAGAACACAGCTTTGATTCTGGAGAGTGGTTATCTGGGTTAATTGCTACAGTGGGAATTACTGTTAGGAAGAGACACAAATAAATTGCTGGTGATATGATCTGAGATAGAGTATCTGGACTGTCTGTGATTCACCTTTAAAAAGAAGCTTTCACTAAATACATTAAAAGCACAGTTTGTGCTCCTCCTAAGACTGCTTGAATTATGGGTGAGAAGAAGAGGCATCTCAAAACCCCAGCACTATTATCTGTTAGGTCACACAAGAACCACTTTAGCAGAACTTTTAGGGAATTACATCAAACCAGTTGCTTAAGGATAAGACAAATTCCCTTAAGCATAGCCAAAGAGTAATTTAGAAAAATAATACAATCTTTTCAGATCTTTTGTTGGTCCCTTTCCTGCAAACTGTCTGGCTTGCAAGACTCATGAGTAAAACGGGCAATAAAATCAGATAACCCATGATTTTTGTATTAGATTCTTATAGAGCTATCTTTGCAGTGAGATTTCCTATTGGAACCATACAGTTAAAGAAATCTGTCTTTAGACAATGCGTAACTTGTGACAGCAAAGGCTCTGCGTGTTTGGTTGACATAATTTGCTGTTTTTCTAACATCTGAAGTCAGAATGTCACATCAGAGTGACAGTTTCTTTGTACTTACAGCTAAATTAATACAGAAAGTAAACAAACTGTTAGGCTGAAAGCAAACAGAAGATGTTTGCTGTCCTCTCGTAAAGCTCCAAATCAGTATTTTTAAATGCCAACAAATAAGGCACACATGTAATGCAGTTAAAGATAGATCAAGACTGACCCTTTTTATGTTCCACGGAATTTTGTTGAGCTTTATCTTCCAATTTTGAGTGAGGTTTTATATAGTGACTTTTTAGAACAATAATTTTCTATCATTGTTATTCATGTGTCTTAAACCAGTATGAGATGATACAATAAACAGATTAATTATTGTGACCATGGTACTTAGAACAACAATGCCAAGCATTTCAAAATGCTGATATTTTGATTAGATTGGTGGGGAGAAAAATAATATCATTACATGGGTATTATCTTACTGAATATTCTTCTTCATCATAATATGGAACTGTATGCATCAGGTGCTTAGCTATCATCTTCAATAAGCTGATCACAGATTTAGAGAGAAGATTACAACCATTTAACTCTTCCAAAGATCCGACACAATTGCACTTCTGACATTTCTAAGACACAGATAAATCCTGCTAAAAAATCATGCTAGATCTCCAACAATACTCTTTGGACTGCCAGTATCAAGTTTCAATTGTACAGGTTGTTTTTCTTAGTTCTAAATGTTAAAATTAGAAACTAAAAATGCAAAGGTGTTTTTTGCTGGTTTTTTTTTTCCCCACCTGTTCATACACTGATGTAGCCACAAGAGTTACCTCCTAGTTTATCTTCATCCAAAAGGAATCCAACTCAGGACATTCTGTCTGCAGCAGGGTCTAATAAAGCCAGTCCTACTGGCTTCTGAAAAAAGGGCCCTGGCACAGAATATGTAATTTCTGATCAATCTGGTAACACCTTGAAGTATCAAATATCCTAAAATATTGAGGAAAGACTTTTAGATCATTGGCATGTATCATCTCTGCTTACACAAATATAATCATCTGTGGGATTATAAGTTGTTTTGCAACTTGTCCTCTGTAGAACTACAATTAGAAATGATGAATATGAATAGGTTGTCTGCAGAAAAATTCATCAAAGAAAATGGCAACTTCTTGCCATTTGACACCGTTCTCAAGCAGTTTCTATTTCAGTTTTGAACAAATGGCAAATTCATAGTGATATGAAATTTATAATGAAGTAAACACATAAAAAACTTAAAGTTATTGACTAATGTATCTATTTTCCTGAGTGAAAATGTTCAATACATGCAAATACATGCAAAAACGTGGAAGAAATGACTGCTTATTATTTTCAAAAAATACTCTAAAGCTCATTTTAACAGTCTAGCATTTTCCCTGTTTTCTTCTCCAGCAAGAAAACTATTTCAAGATTTAACAACAAAAGGAAAGTTTCAGTGATTTCTAGAGATGTTAATTCTTTCCAGATTTGATTAGCAATTTGTAACTACTAAAACACTTGCAATTTTATATACAATACTGGTTTTGGGATCTACATACATGAAATAAAAAACTCATTGATTTTTCTTATTAATCAGAGACGTCCAAAATTATTTATAAAGCAATTTCTCTTAAAGGCAGCAAAGTGATTGGAAAAGTTATCTATATGCATCACCTCAGCAGAAACTCATTGATTGCTACATATAGAACCACTTTAAGAGCAGAACAGGGTACCAAGATTAAAATACTTACTTTTTGAAAAGTAGAACTAAGAATTCTTTGGAAGTCAATCAAATAATAAAAAATATATTCTATACCCCTGTGTAGAACCAGGGTACCGTTTTAAATATTGCAACTTTAAATATTTCATTCTTTAAATACAACCAAACAATCCTTAAGATAAAAGGTGCCAGAAAAATATAATCAGTATATTGCAAGTATTCAAAATTTAGATGCTGTATCTTTTATGTCACTTCTTCACTTGTCTTAGACTATATTGAGATAAATTACATCTATTTCAAGACTAATTTGGAAAAAACCTGAGCTGAACAATAAATAAATTGAGCAAATTATTGAAAATAAAAATTAGGTCCACCAAGCCTTCAAATGAAAATCATGTTCTACTTTGAAGGTCTGGTTGATCCGGAGCTTCCTCTGTGTGTGTGTGTGTGAAGGCAGTGTAGGGGAAACAACAAATATATTCAGCAGCTCCAAGCTAGCACGGAGATCTTTCAAAACATGCCAAGAGGAAACTGATATAACTGTGTGTAGATTACTGTTTGTTATATTAGTAAGTTCCCTGCCTAGAATTCAGTCACATTTATCGAGACAATTCTAAGGCTACTTAGTTATAAATCAGCCATACATCAGAATCCATGTAAAACAGACTGTCTTCAAGCTAGTACTGCATGATCATGGTTATGGGAGTCCTTGAAATCATACTCAAAGTCATGCCTTAATTAATTGATGGAGGTATATGGAAACGGGATGCAAAATCCTGAACGAAAAAACACTATTACAAAATTCAAAATACCCTGAGTTTTGTCTTAGAATCTCAAATACACTCTGAGAAGAAGCCTTATGCAATTCCCATATATCATTGTCTTTCTGGGAGCATAGAAACGACAATGCAATTCTGAAAATTGCATACATTGAGCCTCTCTGGTTTAGTAGTCCGCAGGAGTTGTTAGCAGTCAGTCTGCACTCAGGACAGGTGAGTACTAATTCCCACAATAGAAAATTGACTAAATTTCCATGGATTTTTTCCAAGGATAGCTCAACCACTCTCTTCCCCAAGGTGCAAAGGACACCTCTTGTCAGCTCTCACTTGTTACAGAATGATTATGTCCTCAAGAAGACTTGTGACACCAAAATGTGTGTGCACACTAATTTTGATGTGTCTCCAGACCAGTGACAGGTTTTCACTTGTAAATGTGTATTGTAAGTAAATATGGGATTTAGTAAATGAAATATTTGTAAGAATTGCCAGCATTATGGAGCTCACATCTGCTTTCAGCTATCACAAATCATTTGTAGTGTCAGTTGTTTGGTTTGTTCCTAAGTTTTAATTCAGAGCCTTTTTCTGGCTCAGCTTAGTACATGAAGCAGGCTTGCATGCCAAAGCTGTGATTAACTTTATAGATGTAGTGGAATTATGGAAATGCATCATGCAAAAGTGCGTACTTGCCAAAATTATTCCATGACCTTGTGCTTTGCTGAGTTTTAAATAATTCAGTGATGTATTGAATGAATAAATTTGTGCTGCTTGTTACTCTAAACAGTCATGCTTTCACTTTCCTTGCCATTTTTAATAAAGCCTCACTTTCTAATATTCATGAAATATTGCATTTCAATTAAATTACATACGTATTGAGGAAATAGTTTTCCCTAAGCTGTTTAGTGTTGACACCAACTGTCATTTGCCTTTTCTTTTTGTATAATAACCATGGAGGTTTTATGTACAGGCAATATAAAGCACTGTCACACTTTAATGAGAAACTTTTTTGATCATATACAGCACAAGAGGGAATAAACCCAAGCTATCAATAAACCTAAGCTATTTATGTAACTTAAATAGCATATACTCAGTTCAAGCTTAAGTTTTACATTCCACTTTTGCAGGTGCTCAGTAAAAACTGCAGAATTCAGGTCTTTGAGCTGGTTCAATTCAAACCAGAATCTGCTTTTAAAGTGCAAAGATAACAGAAGAGCCACAGTTAAAAGGTAGGTATTTTAAACAACATAAAAAGTAAAGGGGTGTGAAAATATAAAGTTATACCACATTGAAGAAGCAAAATGTTCTCCAATATGTCATTATTTCATTGTAGGTAAATTGATTCAAATTATTTTGGTTAAGTGCATTTCCCTTTTGAAATGGGACTTCTATCCCTTTCTTATTTATAAGAAATAATTAAATATTTTCAAATTAAAAGTAAAGTTATGAAGTGGTAGAATGAGAGGAAACAGCCTCAAATTTTACCATATGAGGTTTAGATTGGATATTAGGAAAAAATTAATTACTGAAAGGGTTGTCAAGGATTGGAAGAGGCTGCCCAGGGATGTGGAGGAGTCACCATCAGAGATGATATTTAAAATACATGGATATATGGTACTTAAGGATGTGGTTTAGTGATGGGTTTGGCAATGCTGGGTTAATGGTTGGGTTCAATGATCTTAGAGGGGTTTTTTTAACCTCAAGAATTCTGATTCTATGATATTGTCCTTTCCAGACTACCTGATTTAATTCCCCACCATTTGGCAAAAATCAGCCATTTTTTAACAAGACCAGAAAGACCCCATGAAGCACATATTGCATATCACCCTCTATGACTGACGTAGAGAGAGAAAATCTGTCACAGAGCTCAAACAGAGCCTTGCTCTCAAGTGAAAGCTGCAAAGGCTTCTCTGATTTCAAGATACAAACCATTGTTACTGTGCAGCGGTTGCAGATAGCAGATACCATGCAGATACCATGGGAGTTTATTCCTAGAGTGCAAATGAATATATTTTGAGGAAAAAAAGCAAAGATGAAATAAATGTTCCATTAGCACTTATTCAAAAGGCCAGTAAACGCCTCACAACTCTTATCTGTCATTTCTTGCTGTTTTCAAATAGCAGGGGCAAATGTGTTTGTGAGCTTCACCTGACAGATTTCTCATTAATGTCTGTAACCAAATGCAGATAGTTAATGTAGGAGATCTCCAGCTGTCTTAACTTTAAATTGGCCTCAAAATACTGATAATCTCGACCTGATAGTGAAGCTATCACTAGCCCCATTTGTCATAATGTTTTCAGCAAATTATCTCAAACTGTTCTGGTTGCCTCAGTGTAACTAGCAGGCCACAAATGTTTGCCCTGAAGCACTGGCCATCAGTCTTAGAAAGACAGTAGCAGGATTACTGTAAAGAGCTAGACAAAATGAAGTACATTAGAGCAGCAAAAGCTTTTGATTCTCTAATGGAAGCTATTTTGCAATATATAGAAGAAAGTTTTAAACAAACATCCCAAACATTCATTTCTTATAGTCTTAGGAAAAGAGGTTGTCTGCAGCAGAAATACTCAAATTATCAGTTCAGAAGTTTAAAGTGAGACAGATCATGATCCTTCTCGCATAAATTTCTTCTGTTTCATGCTTTTGAGAAAATGTGGGTGTTTACTCAGCATGTAGTTTCCTGTTTAGGTGTCACTGACACAAGTATGTGATGGATGAAAGAAAGGCTGCACACAAACATTCAGTGTTTTTTCAGCCTTAACTCCACTTTAGCTTCCTGCAAGTAAAGGGGAACATTTTAGTTGACTTCAGCAGGTAGAAGAAGTGCTCAAGACTGAAAGAAAGAATTGGTATTTGTGCCGCTTCCTTCCACTTTTCCTAAATCAAAATGTAGGTTTATAAACTATGCAATGTTAATATCAGCAATGCTATCTGGACTAAGACAAAGCTATGGTTTTTTTTAAGCAGCAGTATTTCATTCCAAATCAATAGGATATCTATCAATATTTAAAACCAAAACAATACAAAGCAGAGCATACCTAAGGGTATAATCACATTAAAAATGAAGATAAAATAGGTTCTTAATTTGTTTTCTTTCCTTGAGATCACAAATTTGAAGGATTTTAGAATCTGCCTTAGTCAAGTAATTTGAGCTTAGACATTGTTTCCAATCTTTGATAATTCTACATTAGATCATTAATTTTACTTTCAATTTTTGTTAACCCTTAAATAATTCCTTATTATTCAAATACAATAACTCATATTATGTGCCATCCCTAGTTACACAAGAGGTTAAAACCTTATAAGAATCACTGTGATCTCTAAAACGAATAGTCATTCTGGTTATTTTTAAAGTATTCTTAAAGATTTCTGGTTTTCACTGTATGGTAGGGGTTTCAAAGCCAGTATATGTCCTTAAATCACTGTTGGAAAAAATTGTGAAAAAAAATTAAGAGAGACAGACCAAGAAAACACATACTTAAGCAGCTAACCTTAGCGACCAGATACTGGTAAATCACATTAGTGTTTATGACTCAAACACCCAGTCTAAGCTCATTCTTTTCTCTCAGTCTTCTCTTCTTTCAATCTTTGTACACATCACTGAGACTGCAAAATAAGTCTCGCCTTGACATAAATGTCTTGGAGTATATGATCATTTTTGTGTGCTGTAAATTCTTTTGTGTGAACACTCTGCAGTGTAGTGCACGCTTTCCCCTCTCTTTGGTTACAGCCTCACTGTGTACAATGCCTACAGCAGCTCCCCTCAGCCTTTTTGTGCTGCCCTCCATTAATATATCTGTCAAAGATGCAATGCAGTTTTGCCTGGTCTATGGGCTGATGATGCCCAAGCACTGGGCTATGAAGATGTATAACAAAAATGCACACTAAGTACCCCAGGCATGCAGCTTCTTTTCTATTCCTACCACATAACTCGTGGCATTCTACTACGTTAGTGCTGTCCTCTGACTTCCCCGTGCTACCCACAAGCTCTACAAATGCACAAAAACTGCAGCCAGCAGCAACAAGAAGTTATTCTGCCTAGTGTGGGATATCAAAGGCCCTGATGCACTGAGGTAGTGCAGAGAAACACAAGAGACCAGCCTTGTGACATGGGGCACAGAACACAGCACAGAGTGCAGGCATGGGAGATCCCTTGGCTGTAAACAACTCCCCATGCATACCTAGACCTGGATACACCTGGCTTTAGGAACAACAAAGGGAACAAAGAAATCATAACATAAGTACAAGGCAACATACATAGCAAATTTGAGTGTTTATATATAGAGCTGTGGACAAATGAAGAAAGAGGTAGGTGCAAAAGCAAGTCAACGAACATCAGAAAATGATCCCGAAGGGAGGAAGAACTATTCCTTGACATGCACATCCTATGCATAATAGTGGAGAACCTCATGTGCTCCCCTCACGTGTTCCCTTCTTGTTGCTGTCTACCAGCATGAAACCCCCAACATTATGGCTCAGAGGAGCTGGAGAAGGGTGAGCATAGCACCAGGTAAAGGGGTACAAACTAAGTTTCTGAAGTATATTCTGCATGGATATGTTCTTCCATGTTCACTTCTAATTATGTCTGAACTAATTATGATTCTTTCAGTAGAGTATTAATGTTTCAGTTAAAATATTTTTATTATATTTTTGGGTTTCTATCTTACATGTGTTTCATGTATTTCCTGTGTTACATATGTTCACAAGCTACAGAATGGAGGGGGGAATCTGTATTACACAGACATTATTTAAGAACTTTTTATCCATGTTTTTTAATTTTTCAGTCAATATTGAGATGTTCCAAAAACCTGTAAATTATCTGGCATCACACTTTTATGGCAGCCTCATCTTGATTGTAACATTTCCTACAGGATGGACTAATAAGAGATGCTTCCTAAGGGACACTGGAAAGATCTTCACAAATTTCCTCTATCGATCACTACTGGAAATTTTATGTATGGAGGTAAGATGAGATAAAAGACCACTTCCTTTGATAGCAGAGACTTCAAAAATACTTTTCTGTTTAAAATACCTCTGATGCCAGAGAATGCCAAAGGCTTCTGTAGCTCACTTTGACTTCACAGAGTTGCATTTCTATAATGGAACAAAAAGGATGAAGGAAGCCCATCTGAAGTACCTGTATTTTATGAAAAAAGATATGCATATAAACTAATAAGGATTGTTAATACAGGCATTTCATTTTAAGATCTGGGTTACACTAAAATAGGGGCTGCTTTGGAAATGAAATAACTAATGACATCAATTTTAATTGTAAAATATTGGGGAGACATAAGCAAAACACAATGTTATGCTTCATGTAAGTGCCCTCCAAAGTATGATTCTGCAGACACACAAATCAGAGAAAGGGCTGAATATGTCAAGAAAGGTGGCAACTGCCAAAGTTAAATTCTGACATATATGTCATGATCGTGGAGGATCTGTAGAACACATAAGACCCAAGGTGATATTTGTTTGTAACTCAAGTCTGTGTAAGATGAATATTGTGGCATGGTGGCACTTGTTAAGTCAAGTTCAATATGTTCACTTTCATGATGTTCAAGTAAGACATCTGAAGGGATTCAGCATGAATAATAGGCATAAAAACAGATCAGTGTTTTCTACATGTTAAAAAAGCTGCTTGTATTTGATGTTTTCAAGTCCTAGAACATAATCTCAGTACTTGTTCAAATTTTTGTTTTATTTACTAAGATGAGCATAGATAGGACAAGCTACTATATAACTGATTCACATAAAATATGGAGCCATTAGTAAACCAAAATGACAGAGAACGCAGCATCTTAGTCAGAGAGGTACAAATTCTATTGACACATCACTTGGGTACTGGAGTCTCACAAAAATGACAGAAATGCTATCGGAGAGTTCTCACATTCTGTGTTATCACTGCATGCAGGTATGCAGGGTTGAATCACAGCTACATCCATAGCCTTTGGTGCTTTAACACAATGGACAGATTTGGCCCTGTCTCTTAATAAAGTATAACTAAGAACAGTTTTACCAAACCAGGCCAAAGATCCACTGAATCCGCCACCCAACAGTGGCCACTGGAAGAGCCTGAGATCCAGGAATGCACACAAATTTCTTCAGGGCACTTCCCAAGTCTCTAGTGTCTCCACATTCAAGATATCTTCAGCCCAAAATACACAAATTGCAATATTTTCTATGTAAATATTTCTCAGTTTTAACGTTTCTCAGTCCATGTGGTATATGCTAAAATAGCAAACCAAGAACAACTGCCCAAAGATACACTTATCTGACACCAGCAAAAGAATGTTGGGTTTTACTGGTAATTTCTTCTCTGGATTTCAGTGAATACTGATTTTCAGCACGCAAAACATACTCTACAGAGGGTTTTTTCAGTTGTTAAAGTGTAATATCTGCTTTATCAGAGCACTTGTAACACACATATCTAAGCATGCTCATATATTTGTGTCTTGGGGTGACTTTATGATGTGTATCCCCCATCATCGCTCTATGCCCGGATATGATTCCTCTGCCTTTCTGTGCCTTTAAACCGAGCCCAAGAGAGGGGAGAGAAAGAAAAAAAGGGCCAGACGAACTTTTTCAAAGCAGTCTGTGCTCCAAGGTCCCCACTCCTCTCTGTGTCTCTCTGCTGTGGGGCGAAGAGCAGAGGAAGAACCCTTCCTTTTTTTCCAGCCAGTTTTTTCAGCCCTGTTTCTTCGGAGAGAGACGGAGAGTTAAACCTTGTTTTTTCTGGGACTTCGGGTTCTTTTTTCTTCTCTTCTGGACTGGTTCAGAACACCAGAACATTAGAACCCTGCTGGGGGACCTTCCCCTGGCCTGGAGGGAGCCCCCCAACACTGACCTAGCTCCGAGGAGGAGGAGAGAGACCACACCCACAGAAGGACTCTCAAATCTTCCGGGTTTTCTCTCCACAGCAAGAGATTTGATTATTTAGCATTATTATTCTTTTCCTGTGTGTTTGTTAAATAAATAGTTTTTATTTTCTCTTTCACATTCCTCCGAGGAATATTTCTTTCCCGAACCTGGTGAGGGAGGGGTGGCTATAACCTGCCTTCCTTTGAGGAGACGTTCCTTTTGGACGTTTCCCTGAATTTGGCCCAAACCAGCACAACTTGCTTATGTTGAATATTGAAGTTGAAATGATTAACTTTCATCCACGTTTGGATGACAAAAACCTTCAACATGGTAATAAAAAATGATACACTACTGCAATCTAAAAATGTGTGGGTACGGTAAAAATAAAAAATATTGAAAACATAGTATTTTGCAGATAACAGAAAAAAATGAAACAATATGAAGGGTTTGGAATTTTCAGGGACATTTCAAAGTAAAACACTTGTGACTTGAGTATTTTAATTAGAGACCCATTCAGTTTCATCATTTGAACCTACTTCTTTCTTTCCTGAATCTGCACTGTTCTTCTTAAGATGAAATTATAGAAAATGATTGGCTTGGCAAAAAAAAGAGCATATTTTAAAACTACCTGTGGTGACGAATTCTAGGAATTATTATTTTTAAAACTCAATCTTGCCCTTTTTAAATTCAATGGCATATATTCAGTTTATTCCAGGGGAGTGAGAGTGAGCCCTTGATTCATTCATTTGCATGTAATCTAACAGAGCTACATGCTTTTGAATATAAAGTAAAAGAAATTAGTTTCTTTTTGAAGTAACACAGGATAAGGACTCCCAGGGCAAAGAACTGATGAATAAAGTTAGCTTGTCAAAAATTAAATTACTACAGGAAAAAACATCCCTTAAACTCTTCTAGGGAGGACAGTCCAGCAAACATTACTTTTTTTAAGAACTCTGTGCACTCCAGGTATACAAAGTTCTCAAAAGTGATTTTCACTGTGACACCAAAAGCTTGTGACCCATTAGCAGATATAAAAGCCTCTGGTCTATTCTGTGGCACAATAGAAAAAACCATATTGTTTAGAAGTAATAACTAAACTAATAGAAACTGAATGATCTCTATTTAAAAACTTCAACTAGATCAAATAAAGTTTTTATATTCTCATGTTTAAGTGTGTGAATAGAAGAAAAGAATCTAAGGAGTAGAATATCCATCATTATGCTGAAAACAACTCAAGTAACTACTTAGACCAAAGCCTATCATTTAGTGTGTGAATGAAGTTACAGAAATTGAAGTTAGTCTCTTGCATAAACATTTCTCTCAGTCACATCTAAAAAACCCCAAAAAATGGGGTGCAAGAATAACAGATCCTATGAATTATTTCATAAAGCAAACCAGAAAGAAATGGAAGTGTAAATTTGCATGTGTAATTCATTTTTAACAAAGTAAACTAATATATGAAAAAGTCACATAAAGAGGTGTTAGATATACTTAACCTCAAAAGAAATAAGGCAGATAAGGTTCCTGGAAATTGAGTTACACAGATTAATTAACACAGATTGGTAATATTAATTTTAAAAATCTCAGTACTAGAAATAATGCTAACCCTAACACTAACCTAACCCTAACCCTAACCTAACTCCAACCCTTCCCCTAAGTGTAACCCTAACCCTAACAACAGAAAATTTTTAAGGGGTTGCATATCACCTTTACTTAGAAAATTCTTGGTCAATTTAAAAAAAAAGAAGAGGAAAACCACTTCAATTTTGCTTCTTTGGGATTTCATAAATAGAAGTAAATAAAAAAGTTTTGAAAAATATAATTTTAGTGCGATATATTATGTGGGCAACTGGATTTCTCATAGAGAAAGCATTGCATTCCTCCCATTTGAAAATATTCTCTAACTTTTCGATACCAAGCACATGTTCTGTCTTTTGAAGGAGCACTGAAAGATATAATTGAAATGAGATGCTCACTGATACCCTGGACAAGCTCTGCTGATTTTTCCAAGTGGTTTTTATTAGTACTGAAGAGTCAAGGAAGGTGTCTATATCACTGTTAGGTTTTTTTTTTTTTCCTTTTTTTGAGCAATTTATATTATTTGTCCATCAAAATATTGCAATTTAAGGAAGACTGAAGTAATGCATCTACAAGAATCAAGACTTCTTATATAAAACATATTGAACTTTAAACCCAGAACTCTAAACCGTGTTGAAATTGAATTTATATACAAAAAAAATCCACAAAGAACCAAAGCGGGTGTTGTCTAGTCTACTCATAATGCTTTACATTTTATCAGTTTTATTTCTACACAGAAGTGTGGGAATTGCACCCAAATGGTGAAGAAGTAAATGAACGCAGCTCTGTCCCGGCTCCAGTAATCCCTCCCTTCTGCATCTCCTCACCATCTCTATCATTACCCACACACACACCCAGTCCCCCATAGTTTGCATTTATTTGAAGCTTTTAATCCTCACCTCTGAAAGGCTCTGAAGCCTGCTTATCTTCATTGCTGTTCTGAACTCCGTAATTTTCTCCTTTTCTTTACACATTTACTCCTACCCAACCAGCCCCCTTGCCATTCCTATCTTTGTGCCTTGTGTGTCAAGCACTAGAACTGGTTTTGTTCTCAAAAGATACTGGTCTGTTATGAAACCAACTTACAAAGAAGTTGCTAAATCTATATGCACAGATATATCTTTAAAATATGTATGTATATGCAGACACAACAATCTTTATAAACTATCTGTCTCCTGTAGAATCAATGCATTGAGCATTATTGATAGATTAGTAGATCTGCTCTTGGACAAAGAATTTGTCTCCTCCATCTGTTCTGTACAGAAATAAAAAGTCCAGTCACATTCAACTGATAATTATATACTGACTTTAAAAGTAGTCACCCCAACGTGCCCTAGAAATTACTCATGAGAAGGATTATTTGTGTATTGCCCTAACATGTGTCACTCAGACAGAAGTGATGCCTGACTTAACTGAAAGTATTGATTTCTTACCCTGAAATTAATTTTTTTTTTCAAAAGTCATTTATAATGTATTCCAAAGCACCGGTCACAGAACTCAAGAGCATTTGAGCTTTAATCAGCACTTAAGTTCCTCCCTGCTCTTCTGTCATTCTATCATTCATAGATAACTAAACACAAAGATATTTTCAGGAGCCCTTGAGGAGCGTATGGTTGTGTCTTTTAGAGTCTGCTCCACAGAGCAGAGCAGTTTTTAAATGAGTGAACCATCACGGACATGTGAGGATGTTTCAGGCATCCTGGAGACAAAGTTTCAGCAGTAGGTCCAATTACAGTTCAAGAAATTATCAAGAAAAGACATAAAAAATCTGGAGCACAGACTTCACTCCCAAATAAATCTGCTTGCAGTAAAATAATGTTATGAAGAGAAATCATCTTCTATATAGAACTAAATATTTTTTTAACCAAGTCCCCTGGGGTCTAGACTGATGACTATAATGAACAGCAACAAATTCTTCTATTTAACTCATGTGTGCTGCTTGTTTTAGTGATTTACTAGGTAATGAAATAAATCCATGTCTTAATGTTTACACCCTGCCTTTTTAGGTTCTAATATACAAGTTTGCAATCTTCAGAAAAACACAAATAAGTTTTATTCTCCCTACACCACACAGGAAATGTAGATACCTTATTTTGGGTTTTGTCAAAAAAATTTTAATAGTTGTTCTCTGTAGCATTTTTCCCCAGCTCTGGTCTCCTGCCCATCAAAAAAACTATGCCCGGTTGTAGTGCGCTGTGGTGTTTTTCATGTACACCCTGAGTTTCTATCCATGGAAACACATCATTAACAGAGACTGGAGAAGGACCAGGACCCACACTGAATAGAGACGTTTCACATA
The DNA here is from genome assembly GCA_013398115.1 of Falcunculus frontatus. Classification (NCBI taxonomy): domain Eukaryota; kingdom Metazoa; phylum Chordata; class Aves; order Passeriformes; genus Falcunculus; species Falcunculus frontatus. The sequence goes on along the minus strand of VZRV01006384.1, from coordinate 176,845 downwards.
CACTGCAGAGTGCAGCTTAGTCAATGTTACTCTTGAAGCAGTGAGCACAGATCTCTGATACAGGGAATGAACATCTCCTTGGAACTCAGCTCTGGCTAATTACTGCAGTGAGAATGGGCATTTTGGGAGCCTGAGAGACAGCTGAGAAAACTTCTTTTAATGTCTTACCTATATCTGTTCTTACCTGATCATTCAGATCAGAAGCTACAGTTGGCAAACATGGTTTTAGCTTGCCAACAAGCCAGAAGCTAAAAGCTGATTTAACAGAATGTGTGTTAGTGTTAGCCATATTTCTCAGGGCAAGGAAAACTTACAAGAAATCACATGCTTTGGAATGGTCTCATTCTGGTCATTGATCAGGTGTTTCTTCATCATGGAGCTATCTACAGTGATAATACAGCAGCATTCACCAAAAAAGGAACGCACCAGGTACATATATACCCTAACAGATTTGAAAATAAATCTTTGATCCTAACAGAAAATACTTCCTTCCTATGAATATTTACTCTGTGGCAATGCATATCATGTTGATATGGCTTTTATTCAACTAAAATTTTTTCCTTTATCACAATATTAAAAGTACAGATCACAGATATTCATATTAGAGATTTTTTTTAAAAATTTAAACCCAAATGATAACTTGTTTAAACATGGCATAAAATAATTTCTGGCCCAAATACCAGCTTTTCTTAGTAATTTTGAAGTAGGATAAAATCATAAATGGTAGTTGAATTAATTAAATTATCTTATCTTACACAAGTCTATTTCTTTACTTCCTTACTACATCTTCACCTGTTCCCAGGCACAGACGTCCAGGTAAGGGAACATTGTCAGGATTGAGAACAATGTGTGAACATTTTACACTAAATTACAATGTGAATTTGGGGGTTTGTATCACGTATATCCTTGTCTGGTCCATAGTTGTCCTGATTCTGAATTTCATGGTTTGCTGTGAGTCAGGCAGAGTCAGTGCAGGATAAGAACACGATTGTCATTATCACTCACTGGAGAAATTGCTCCTTGATGCTGCTCCTGTCCTGGTTACCTCCCACCCAAGAGTGGATTCAATTGTGAATTCCCCTGCCAGTTCCACAAAAACAAATATCAGCAGTTTCCTGTTAATTTCCTTGGAGGCAAATTGAACCAAGACAACCTTCAGTCAGGACCTTCAATCCCAGATTGATGACAGCAGATCATTAGGCTTAGAAGTTAAAGCCCAGCACCTGAACTTCTAATACATATGTAAGGTTAGGCACAAGTCAGAGGGGTTTGAATAAAGTTGCATCACTCATCCTTATATATTTTGAAACATCCTTGAAAACAACAGAAAACCTCCAGGAGAGAGAAACAAGGATGCCAAAGAAGCCTAATTTTTGAGCTGCATTTTCACATGGTTAAATTCACAAACTCCGATACAGTGGGATCCTTGTTTAACTTTTTTGCTTGGATTTTTTCTTTTTTTTTTTTCCTTGTTTGTTTGTTTTTAACTGCAGCAAATTAGCACATAAATGCATTTCCACACACAGACTTTATGTCTTCTGGTTAGGACACTTGTACATATTCCAGAGGGCTGGCAGGCAATGACAGAAACTGAGGGAATGGAAGAATTTCTGATATAACCTAACATAAATCATTCACCACATACTTCAAATATTCAGCTTACTTGAAGAAAATGAACAGTGTCTGATTATTCCTAATGACAAATTATTCTGTAACACTGAAAGAAAAATGTAAAAGCAGAGGTAGGTAATTATTCCTTAAAAACAATCCAGAGTCACATTTATAAATGACAGCGTTAATCACATGCATTCACTCTAAGTGAAAAAAACGTGATGAAGTAGAGCAAATGTTTTTTATGCATGTGGTTACAGAGTCAGCAAGCAGAAATTCTGAGAGTACGATTTCTTATTTAGAATTACATAACTATCAATTTTTATTAGCTCTAAATGCTTTCAGTTCTCTTTTGAATTTCTGCATCCAAGTGCCACTTCAAGGTGATTTTACTCTCCATTCTAGCAGTGAAGATGTAAAATTTAACTCTAGTGGCTTCTCATGCAAACTTTAGGAAGCGGACTTGTTTCCAGATATTTACACTGTTTAGTTAACCAGTGTAATACAACAGGTTGAAAAAAAAACCTACACACAATATGAAAAATATTTTAAATCAATGTTTCCCCTCCTCCCCTGGCCTTTCAAGTCAAAGCAACTTTGGTGTTTTCATCTATTATACTGCAAATAAGTAAGGTTGGGTAGACAGCTAAGTACAGTGCAGAAGTGTCTCTAGTTAAACAGCAAGTTTTAACTTACATTATTTTCATATCTGCATTTTGGCAGAAGTCCCAGGTTCAAAGGTGGTGGTTTCACAGCTAAGTAAAATAAATTCAGGCATGTGTAACAGAACTGAACTAATGCACCACCAGCAACCTAAAAGCTTTAAAAGTTAGAACATGATTTTGAATTGAGGCCCTTGAAGATCTTCCAGATAGGTTAAAGACAACAGTGCTAGAAAGGTGTCCTTCTGTGAAGACAATGTTCCCCTTATTACTTATTGGTCCTAGTCAATAAAACGCTGGCAATGAAACAGCTGTGTATTTAAAAGATAGTGATGAAGGCAGAAGATTGACCAAGCTTGTAAAACTGGGTTTTCATTTATATCATCATTGCTGGTTAATCATCATTGCAGAGGATTGTTATTTCAAATATTTAGAAAACAGAGAATTTCTAATAAAATTTTGTTTTCTAACAGAAGTTTTCCTAACGAAATGAACAATTTTTGTACGAATTTTAAATGTTTTCAATACCAATACTTTAAAAAAAGCAGTCCTATCAGCTTTCCAGCACTTAAAACAGAAAGGTTAGAAAGCAGTATAAAGCACTTTATTATAGAGCTTTTACTAGAGTGGCACAGGCAAATATTTGAGATAAGAGTGTGGATTCCATGCCCTTAAGAAAACTAAAGGACAGCAAGTGTTTTCTATGTGCACTGCACATGAATTGACATAGTTGGAACCACTGTGTTTGCAGGGAATAAAGGACCACTCCAGAGAAACTGAACAGGCTTTCAGATGTATATTCATATACCTTTAGGGACATAAAACTCTAAAAATAACTGACAAAGTGACTGAGAGTGTCTCTTGAAATATCTATCTATTTTGCTTGCATGCTTAGCCAACCAGGAAAAAGAGAGCTGTGAATCAAAAGCTATGAAGCCACAGTTATTTTGAGAAGGGTGTTAACCATGACCACAAAGCCTCTGCAGTACATTTGTTTTGTGTGCAGCAGCCTTGCATGAGCTCCTGGCTCCTATAACCCTGCAAACACCTGGGTCACTCACACTGCATGAGTCAGGCAGACCTGCCAAAACCAGAATGGGTTTGTTTAATCACACCCTACTTCATGGATCTTCCACTGCTCTAAACAAGGTAAAGACAGACCGGACTCCAGGCAACACAACCTTCTATTAGCATTACCTGAGTCATAGATTGGCAGAAAATCTGCATCCCAAAAAGTCAAGAGGAAGTAATGAGGTAGGAAAAAGATAGAAAAAACAGTCCGATAAAGGAAAGGAAAACAGATAGTTTGTTTAAATTAAATAACCGGATTACACATACACACCAAATTACAGCTTTGTGCCATTGATTGGCAGGAAATATATAGACAGCAAAAAACATTCCAGTTAAAGTTCAAAATGCAAATGAGCGTCAATCAATAGATGCACTAGGTACTTCCACCATGGATGAGGTAATTAACCATTCTGAATAATTTAGCATTGTATCAAGAGTCAGTTTGAAATAAACCCCAGTATACTTCATTAAACAGGAGCAGTAGCTAAATGATGAACTGTTCCTGCTATAACTATTTTAATTTCTGGGATAACAAAATGAATAGAGAACCCTTGACCCTGACTAATACTATTTTGATTATGTGAGGAAACAATTTAACTTGAGAACTTGTAAGGGGCTACATGATGAACATTTTCATCATGTAACAAAACATTTTCTATCTAAACTGAAATACCTTTCATTATAGTTCATGAAAATAAGAACTACTGAAATCAGTTCTTTATTTCCTATGAAAAGCCTGGTCAAAGGAATTAACAAGTAAAGAAAATGTGATTCTGACACTAAATACTGTTGTAAAATGTGATGTTTTATTATGCAGTTAAGCATGAAGTGCTGTATATAAGCAATACCAAATACCCTTTCACTAAAGCAATACATAGAAAAATATTTTAGCACACAGTTATGATAAGATAACCATAATTACTTTACTGCCTTGAAGACATGTAGGTACGTAGCTGTCACAAGTTATATTTGTTAATAATAGAGACTTAAAGACAATTAACTTTTTTTTTTTTTGCACTGGTTTTAGAAAGGCAGTATAATCCACAGAAGAAAAATTGTAATGCTTCAGCACAACCGATCAGTTTTGATAAACTCCCATGCAAAACCCACTGAAGGAAATAAAGCATAAGACAGCTGCCACAACTGGAGTGTAACTAAAGGCATGCTTTTTGCAGAATCCCATTGTAAGATTGCAGACTATTTTTTTTTGTTTCAAGTTAACTTTCAGGTCCACTGACTAGACCAGAAATCTTTGTTCTTTCTAATCACGACAGACTTAAAAAAAATGTCCAATTAAAAAGGAAAACTCAAGTCAATTGTCCTCAGAGTCAATATTCAGTTTAGAACACTATTTGACCAATATGTAAAACATGATTTTTATTTGACACTGGACCGTCACAGAATACAGGAATGTAAGACTAAAATTGATTTTTTCTGTTATTAGGTACACTGCAAATGTGAGGTTACATTTAAACTTGATATGATTTATTTACTATTTCCATTCAGCATTTATGCACTTTGAGTAAGAGTATCTGGCCACAATGGAAGTATTGGTTTTACCTTAACCTGAAATTCAAGAGCAACTCTGACCACCTAGCCACATAAAGAAGAAGGGAAATGTTTTTCTCTGTTTTAAATAATTTCCATGAAGTATAGAATTTCTTAGCCTGCTAACAATATGGTCTGCTGATTAAATCTACATATTTAATTGCTAAAATATATCTCTGAGTTACGTCCCTTTTAAAATCATGGCAGTGCTCTTTCCATGTATTAGCAGAGATGACAAGTGGGCTCATAAAGGGCTTATGTCTTACATGGGAATATCTGTGCTGGGTCAAATACAGTAGCATGCAGAAGAATCCTCCTCAGCTGTGCCACAAACTGTGAAAAGAAAATGTGATAGAAGATATTCAGTACCATCTCCACTGGATCAATTTCTAGGTCAGTTGTTTGTCTTTTAAAAAATGTCAAAGTAAGACAAATGTTCACAACTCTAGTCCTTTTAAATAATATGCTACAGTTGAAACCTAAAGTATGCCTTATTGTAGCTTCTGACATTATTTTAGGTTGAAGAATAAGTTTGTCCAGTGCAAGGAGAGAAAAGTAAAATAAGAATAGAGAGTCCTCAGGTACATGCTCTGGCTCTGACACACATTTTGTACGGCAGCATACAGCAAAAAGATTACTGGTGATCTCACTACTTCAGGACAAAGGATTTGGAGAAATGATGCCTTAGGTTTTAACTTTTATATTTTCAAATCCTGTACTGCTTAGAGTGTAACTCTGAAGTTCCTTGTAGCCTGTAACTCCTCCTCTCTCGTACCGGGTAGACATAACAAAGCCTCTCCAGGCTTTGCCTTCAAGGACAACCAGGCTGTTTTTAGGCCCAAAACGTGTAAACCAAAGATTCTAAGGGGGGCAAGCTGAGGGGCGTTACATGGTTAAACTGGGGCTTTAACTGGAGAATTAACCCTGATATGCAAATGAACCAAACCTATAAAAGTGTGAAGAACTTGTGACCCGTGGTCCATCTTGGGGTCCAATTTTTGGAAGCAGCCTTTGGCTCCCCCAGGGTGTACCTTGAAGGCCCTTCAAATAAATACCTGTCTTTATTCCCTTACTCTTGTCTAGTCTCTGTTTCTAGGTGGCTGGAGGAGGCTGGGTCATTGATACCTGCTGCTTCAAGCTATGCTTCTGCCATTCATTTCACTTGCTATTGCAGAGCTTTCATCCATTAAAGAAAGTAATTTTTTTGGGGATCACTTCTAAAGTAGGCAACCTGAGCTTTATTAATTTTTGCAGGAATCTCCTTCACTTGCACAGGAGCTAATTAGTTGAAGTCCTAAAACAATCTACAGTGAAACATAGAAGTTTCTCATTGAAGCAGAAGAATTTTCCCTTTTGCCCATGCTAATTGTTCCATGAAGTTAAACAAGATCAGGTTTCTACTAAAGAAGGTAGCTTCTGCTTTGAAAAGCTTGGACACAGAGTTCAGAAATATGAATACAATTTGAGTGAGGTCATTTAAGCCAGCTGCTAAACAGTGACAGTTTTCCAGTCATGGTATTAACACATACGTAGTCCTGTAAGGATAAATGAGACCCTTGGGAATTAATAAATCTTTCCATGTGCTGTTAAATAACCTCAGTCTTACAGATGCTGAATGTCTTACCAACCAAAACAACCTCTCAACTTCTTTCAGCCTTTCACATTATTCATTTTACTGCCTCCCTATACTGAGGGATACAGGACATTTAATAAACACATGTATTCAAAGCCACTTGCTTCAGCCATATGATTTTGATTTTTTCTTGTATTTTCTTTCATGGTGCTCCACAGATTGTGCTGGATTACACCAGGCAGGAATTAACACTTTTGACCATGCTTTCTCCTACCACCCTCTGCCTCTTCAAAGCTGACCCATGCATCCAGCTTTCCTGTTCCATGAGGATCATCATACAGGGTGACACAAAGTACATACAAAACTTACTTTAACTCACTTTTAATGAAATTATATCTCCATGTAGCAACAAAACCTCAGCATCTGGCTTGTGTCAAGAAAGAAAAATAAAGAAAAAAAGTACATTGCATAGCAGGGTAGGCAAAGTGACACAAAAGGCACCTTCTAATCTCACCAAATGATTCTGTACCAAAACGGACATGGACAGAGCCAGCTGTTAGGATCACTGTTGTTGGACAGAAAGAGGACAAAAAAAAGCACTAGTTTACTTTACATTACTTTTTTACAGACCAATCCATTAAGCATTGACTTAAATACAGAATTTATAAAAAAAGTGTGGCATAATAATTTAGAGAAATAAAGTATCAAACACTAAATTGTCGTTGTGACAGAGTCAGCTTACAATAATTCAATACCTATGCACAGTGTAACTTGTGGATCCTGAAACTGATAGGCCTTTTCTATTCATATCCAAACATGAATAACATCAAATGGAATGATGATTAAACAATGAAGTGATATTACAATGTGAGGTTTCTGTGCCATTGGGCAATATAAATAATACAAGGAACCTGCCAATACAATAACTTCCATTATGTAAGCAAATAATTTACATGTTTACTTAAAGTTGGGAAATAGCATTAGCTTTGTATATTTACCAAAAGAAAAGCAACCAACAACTAAACCAATCATATCTCTATTATTCAAATGGAAAAAGTAGCAAACCCCATGCATTCTGATCAGTTTTAAAAATCAGCATCTTGCGAAAAAATATTAAATTACAAGACTGAAATTTTTATACACAACAAAGCTAGAGAAAGTCTCTTTTGACTCCTGGTAAAAAACTGGGCTTCAGCAATGCCAAAGCCAGCAGAACAATAGATCCTAACAAGAATTGTGAAAAGATCAAAACTGACCCATCTGCCTTAAAACAAAATGAAAAGTATATTTGATGAGAGCTGTTATCACCTTCCCATAGGGGCCTTTGTATCTTTGATACATTGAAAGAAATGAGTAAATAAAATCTTATTAAAACTGATACTTTAAGAAGAGTTTACTGCAGGTTTTCATTGGCCTTTTGGTTAGCATCTGAATTTGAATGAAAAGTGCATTCCACTTGTCCAAATCCTATCTGTTCAGAAACTGGGCTGGATACACATGCAGAAACAAACAGTTTGTGAATAATGCATTGCTAATAACTAGAACAAGTATCTTTAAAAGAAAAAACAAAAACAACAAAAGTCAAAACCAATTAATAAATTGTGAATCCAAGATTCTCTATTAAATAAAACTTAAAGCCTTGCTAAACTCCATGTAATATGAATTTTCCAGCCATTTTAGCAATCACATGGAACACTTATTCTTTTCGTGCTTTCACTAAATTATCCTATTTCCAGCATCCTACTTCAATATAGTATCACTTATTAATGTGCTGGGAAAAAAAACAAAAACAAAACATCTCTATAAAGAAACAGGAAAAAAGGATTTGTATTAAACATGCATCAGCTGGAGAAGAAACAACTCTAGTTTCAGTTACCTCATTACCTCGAATATGAAATAATATTTTTTTAGTGCCATTCTGCAAATTTCACCTTTTCAGGAAAATATTCTGTCAAGATGTTCTGTGGAAGAGGGTGCAGTTGCAGCTGTGGCTGTAGGCAGGGTCAGACCTGAGGGAGGACAGAGAGACAACAGCTGGGCACCTCTCTCTAAACCTCTTTCCCAGAAATCTCAGGGGAATGTTAATGATCAAAGCCTCTCATCCAAAGGAGTGCAGAAGAAATGCTGCCTTGGCAGTGGGAAGCATGTGTAGATCTCAGTCATCAGTCTCATTCCCTGCCAGATTGACTGCACAAGTTTCTCCTCCTCCACCCCCAAGCTTAGATGTGATACTGTGCAGATGAAGTCAAACCCACTTATTTTGGCTTTGGGATGGCAAGAAACAAGCTCATCCATCACTTTCTGCCATTCAGGCCTCTAGCATTGTCACCAATATGCTGTCCTGGGAAAACATTTGCCTACTGTCAGTTAGCTGACAGCAGCTTTGCTTTTTGTATTTTAAGATTCCCTGGAATATAGGACAGCTATCATTAAAATTATCCCAGATTCTCTTCATACCTATTTAGAATTTAAAACTGGGTATCAAAGTATGCTTGTCTGTATTAAAAATTAACTGAAGCTATCGTAATTATTTCATTCATTTTTGTTATTATTATATCCTGCTTTTCACACATTTTGGCATCACTGTTAATTTATTCAACTTAGACCTACTTTGCAGCATGTAGAAGTACTTTGTATTGCAGGAATGTGTTAATTAATGAAAACATTTGTAAAATGTTTACCATTCCTTTCTTTTTCAATTTTTGACATTTGACTGAAATTGAAATACCTCATTAATGATGGCATATTGCATAAGATACAAACACACATAACATAAGATCTCATGTTGAAGTAAAGAGTGCAGGGTATTATCAGATTCCTCTCTACAGCCCCTTTCTACTTCTCATGGCACCCTACCAAACAAAAATATTTTTCAAGCAGTAAGGTGTAAAACAAATAATTGCTTCATTACAAAACCGCCTTTTACTTGAAGTTCATGTTTATTCTAATATTTATTTGAACAAATTTAGTTTTCCTAGATTTCTACTACTGCCATTACTACTTTCTGTAATGTAATGTGTAGATACCTAGATTTCTACAGCTTTATGCCCCAAGATCATGAACTGGAATATTCATTGTAATTTAAATATGCTAGTTTTTAAAGTATGCAACTACTTCTTTGAAAGCTGTATGTTGTTATATTCTGCTAACAGACATTAATTATCCTATGTCAAATCTGCAAGTCCTCCTACATTAGCACATATATATACAATGCTCAAATCTATGCTGTTTTCTTCTATGCTTTTCAAAGGATTCTTCTGGTTCAAGAACATCCATGAAAAAATATTCCTCTAGATTAAGGTTTGCTAGAATAATTCAGTTAGGCCATTTGGATTAATCTCTGTTAAATTCTATTAAGACCTTTTCCTAAGGGTAGTGTTTTCATGTAATGAAATCCTGTAAACACAAGGTCAGACAGTGAACCATGGCTAAGCTCCACAAAATTAAATTCAGGAGATTCAAGGTTTTCCTTTTTGTTCATCTAATCCTTGGATAAATCATGGTCAATGATACACAGGAAATATTTGGCAGACATGTGTCTTACATGCTTGTGCAGCAAACAAACTGCAATCTCATCTAGCTGGGCATGATGGGACTCTTGCCCCCTGTGACAAAGTTCTCTCTCAGCCTTCACATCCAGGCTTCTCCAAGGAAGCCACAAGACTAGGGACTGGCAGGGCTGCCACTGACACACCTTTTGTCTTTCCTTGGCAGTGGTGTAGAGAGCAGCCAAGACTGAAAAGTCCATCTTTTTCATCCCGGCCTCAAAAATATCAGAATGCTGTAACTTCCAAAAGTACAATACACCAAGCATGAATAGAAAGTGCTTACTTGATATTAAAATATATTTTTTAAAACACCCAATATTAACTCTGAAGATTACCTATGCTGAGGTCAGTGGTTATAAAAGAATAAGTCATTACAAAATCTGTGTCTGAAAATCTTTATATGAGCTGTCTTCAGTAGTCAAGAACAAAATTTTCCAAGTCTTAGAGAATTAAAGTATTTCATGTACTAGCTTGGGGAAATGTGGTGTGAAACTGGTGTTTTCACAATGATGGTTGTACTCCTATCTTGAAATAATCCTTTGGGTTTTAATCATTCAGAGTAGTAGAATTGGAAGTCCTCAAAACTTCCCCTTCCAACCATTTATCTACTTCAGGAAAGGAGCGTTTTCTACTTCCAATACATGAGTAGCATTTCAAAAACAATGAAGCAACTTCTCTACTTAAAATTCTTCATTTTAAAAGTCACTTTATTGGAGGAGTCAAGGAACATGACTACTTTTCTCATATATTCCCTACTTGGCAGAAGTGAACAGGCCATTGTAAACTGACAAAAAGCAGCATCAGAATTTTTTTTCCTGTGTGTTCAATAGATCAATAAGCATGACTGGTTGAACTGGCCATGAGAATACAAATGAAAAAAAAATCGTCTCAAAATTCAAAAGGAAATACTTTAGGACAGACTTTTCTCACATTCACTGTTATTTTTTTCAACAGATATGAACAGTAGTCATGGGTGTTCTGATCTCTGTTACCACAAAAAAATTATCTCCATTTAATTTCTTAAATGCTTCTCTATTTATGGAATTGCGTAGAAAAGAATTAAAGTTCTTTTGAACTGGGAAGAATATTTTGTCTACCTTAGGCAAAACAACACTTGGAATGACAAAACAAAAGAACCATAAAGCTTTGCATGAAGCCTTTGGGATCTACCTTCCCTGATTTTTCTAATGTCAAGAGGGTGGAAAAAAAAAGTCAGTATTGTACAGTAAATAACTTGGCAGAAGGCGCTTCAATGTATTAAAAAAATTATGTTGTTTTGCAAGGTAATAAATCCAGTATCACTGCACAATTAATTACTTCCGTTAGGAAGTAGATGCAATGCTATGTCTGGCAGCCTCTTACCAGGATATCCATTGTAAATCTGTTTAAAATGGGAAACAAGGCACGGCAAGGGATGATCCAATACACCTCTTGCACTCTTTATGGTGCAACTTAGATATGCTTAGGCTTTTTTTTCTTTTTTTTTTTTACATCCAGAGGGAAAGAGAAATTGAGGTTCATATGCCTGATCCAAGACTTTGTTTATTATGACCTGAACTTTTCTGAAAATGCCACATTACAGGGCAAGTGGGGCGTAGAGTCATCCTCTGTTGGCAAGTAATGGAAGTCCATGGATGAAACAGTACCTGCTCTAGGAGCAAGGGACTCAAGTTATCCAAGAGTCGTGTCTGCAAACCCTTCAGCAGACACATTTTTGATAAAGTTATCATGCTTTAGATTTCACCTGCCTGGTAACCTGGCTGAAGAGAAGCCTGCTTTTAAGAACAGTTAAGTAGTGTGAATATTCAGTCCACCTTAGATGTATTGAGTCCTTTGTAAACCAAACTTAGAATTTTTTTAACAGAATGCATCTCCTGAAACATTCAACAGGTAAATCTGGGATCCAGTTACTGAAAGCGTGAGAGAATAAACTTCCCTTTCCGATCATGTCCAAGGGACCTGAAACACTCAGCAGAATTAAAGGAAATAAGTTACTGGTAGTAAGTAATTAAGATCAGCTTTGCTGATGAGGCAGAATCTCATCACAGGAGGTTTTTTTTCTAACAGGCAGAACTGTTAGTGAAACAATAGTTAAAAAGCACAAGTTATTGCCAAACAGTTTATTGACCAGTTAAAAAAACAAAACATGAAGACTGATTCATCCTCCTATCTTTCCACAGGACTGAGACAGCAACAATTAGTCCAACACTACCAACTATCGTATATAATATTTATTTTTCCATAGAGGAAATTGTGAGGTCAGTGCAAATTATAAAATACATTTTCAGCCAATTAAAATATGTATTTTATGCAACACCCACACAAGGAGAGACTTTGCTTCAGTAGGAAAAAGGGCGACTCAGCTGTGGGCTGTTTTGATGTGTGTAGTATGCGTTGGCAGTAGTCTTTGATCCATGTCCTTCAGGCAAATTTGACATCTATTTCACCCGAGGCAGGCACGGATTTTTTGAAGGGTATTTCTATATAATGAATGACTGACTGCTAGAAGTCTTGTCATTGTCCTCCTCCGCCTCTTCAGATCCGATTTGCAGGCCAGGTGAATCTCATGACATGTCTCCTGGTAAACCAAGCAGGGAGAAGAAGTGCCTGAAATAGTCCCCATCACGCTGACACCAGAAAATCTAGATGATGAGTGATTTGGAGACTCTGAGGAGAAACTCAGCTTAGCCTTACATTCATTTCAGAATAGGATAGCAATTCTGAAGAAAATTCACTACTTCAAATAGTAAATTTGATAGATTCTGTGCAGAAAAAAACCACCACTAATCCTTTAAATAAAATCTGGTTTTCCCTCTTAGTTCTCTTATATCTGCTTGTATATATTTGCTGTATTTCCTTTGGTAAAACATTTCTTAGAAGTCATATCAGTTTATTTTAACTGATATTTCTACAGAAAATAATTATATACTAGTTTTATTACACCCCCAAGTTTACTTTAAAGTAGGTTGCGTGACCCATTGGTGTAAGGTGACGGACATTTTTATAAGTGCCTAGATAATTAAAGTAAATCGTGAACATAAAACCAGGATCACTATCAAAACAACTGTGAGCCTTCCTAATTGTTGCCTTAGCAAAGTTCTCACTCTGGCTGTCTCTTCTGGTGATTACAAGGTGAACTTTATTTATTTGTCTTTCATTCCACACATTCTACAGTAGCAAAAATACTCTGCCCATGCGTAAGAGCTAATCAATTAGGAATAAGTAAAGGATAAAATATTTCTAGAGGCAAACAATCCAGAGGAAAATAAAAAAGCCTGCCTCTTTCCCCATGCAATTTGATTTGCTGAACATCTAAAAACATTTCTACTCACAAGTCTGCTACAGCAATTTGAATCCTTTTTATCTTCCAAAGAGCAGCTGTGCAAGGTTTTGTTTTGTGCAAATTCAGCATAAAAATGAGAAATTAGTTATCTACCTATAAATATTTTTCTGCATTTGATGAACAGTAAATTCTTTCAGTAGTTGTCCTAAGGAGGAATGAATATGGCCAGAAATACATTGAAGTATTGTGGCTCTGCAGTACTATTAAATGGAAATAGGGAGTTAAGTTTTTTATTTTCCTCTGGGGAAGGAATGTTGTTCATCTCCAGCTTAATTTTACTAATCTTTGTTTGGCCAAACTGAAAATTCATTAATTTTAGCCAGACTGAAATAATGTGGTTGGTTTGCAGTGATGATGTTTCCTGCAGTGCTTAATAATGAATATCTGACTGCATATTAAACACACAGCAAGGTAGTTGAGGCCTTCATGCTAAAGAAGAAAACCTAAGTCATGGAAGTTTCCTCATAAACGTCCACATAACATGGAGCTCTCCTGGAATGTAATTTCTACTGAAATAGGCAAAAAAAACCCTCCAAGAAAAAATCTGATTCATATAGACATATAGAGATAGATAAAGGGTCGTCTCTTGCTCTTTTCCTCCCTTTTCCTCATTCTGTCTGGCTTTTTTTTCTGCTTTTTATATAAGTTTCCTGAGGTATCACCTGAGGGGCTGAGCTGTGCCTGTGGTGAATCCATGGAATCAACAGGATCCATCCATGTCAAGCAGGGGCAGCCCCAGCTGTCCCTCATGGAGACCACCCTGAGCCACCAAGCCTTGTAACAGCCATTAGGGACAGAAGCACCTTGGGTTGGGAGAGCACAATGTTTAGGGGGTAGGTTCCCACCCCACTCCAGCTTTAAATCTGTGTTTTCTGCTTTTCTGTGTGACAACCAACACTATGTGTTTCTGAATGGTCAATAACAGTGGAACACCCTTGGAAGTGATGCCAGACAGATGACTGTCACCACTGCCTTCCTGTAATGCCTACCAAAACCAATGATACTCTTAAAACTCCTGCTATTCCTGACTAGCCTATCAGCTAGCTGTTCCCAAAGACTTTACAAACTGACAGGATTTCTCAACACCTCACAGAAAATATTACCATACTATTAAGGAAAAAATATTTTAGGAATTTATTTGTATCTGTTAGTTATCTACACCCTAATATCAGAAAGGGCTCCATTTTGTTCTGGTTTTGGCAGTGATGGTCATGTCTAATAAACTGGTGTACTGTCATTTGTATTTTTTTTCCCACTGGCACAGTTGGGGAATATTCATTTCAAATTTGAAATGGATTCATCCCAGCTGCCATGAAACCATTTACGCTTTAAAGAACAGTGAGATTTTCCAAATTGCTTGGAACTTGTTCAGGTGGATGGCAGAGAGATGTCGCTGCAGGTAGCAAACCCATTCTGCTCAATACAAAGGCCCGGACTCTACATTTATTGGTTTTATAATTCATAATAAAATTATAATTCACAGAGATGCAGAGCTAGAGAAGTAAATAAACCTTCCCATGTCTGTGCAGGCTTCTCTGTGGATTGCATCCAAGGACCCTTGGATCCCACTCAAGGTCTTACCTCGGATGTTTATGCATAGGCATTTCTAAGGCACTCAACACTCTAGTATCATAGTCCTTTGAGAACATAATAGGAAAAGCTTTACCATATGCCTCAAGATAAAACAAGGGTCATTACACCCTTTTACAAGTAGAAATATCAAGTCTAAGTACTCAAAGAGTCCTCAAAAGTGCAAGGACCTCTTTGTTTAGTCACCTGAGAAATATAATTTATGATTGATCGAAAGGAGAAAGGTAATTAACTGGGGGGCGGGGGTGGGTAGCTGGGGGAGGGCTGGAAAATAGCTTTCAATTTATTAGAGGAGTCCATTTGTCTTGAAGCATGGATACAACATTGTCAGGGTACACACTCATACACACACAGGGCATTGAAGCACCCAGAGCAGCAAACACAACACAGCTCCACTTCTGTAACCTAAGAGCAGCCCCATCTGTGGCCACAGTGCAGAAATGACCGTGACTGAGAAAGATATGTGACAGGGCTGAAGAGGAAACTGCATTAATGTCCAGGGCTTAACCAGAGCAGTGGATGCCAAGGGCAGCCTTGCAGGACATGTCATATCTCCTGAAGTTCTGCAATGCTCAGGCAGGAACCGCTTGTGCTGTGAACCTCTGCTGGGTAGAGGATCATTAAGAGACTGGAACTCATCTTACTTTACCTTTCTTAGGTATTATGAAAATTTCTGTTATTCAATTCTTACTTTAGTTATATCAACAAACTCCCGTTACTTTAAAACCCAGAGGTGGAGTACCCTTGACCTGAATTTAATCTTATTGTCAAAATCCGTATATCACTATCAGAGTGCCTTAACTGTACAACTACTGGTTGCTCATGGGTTTCTTATTCATTGCTTTTTCAAAGAGTGAGAAAGTGATACATAGTGGCCAGGATTAAATATCTGGCTGCAAATCTCAAGTTGTAAGAAACATCTATGCTTAATGTAAGTGATTTGACACATAAGTACCGTTCTTTTTTTTTCTCCTGATTTTAACTGACTAGTTTAAGTCTCTTAGGATCATTTCATTTTGTGCTTCATTTTTTTCTTAATCTTTCCAGATGTTAAGAATACTACCACTTAATTGAGAAGCTGAGTGTGAAATAATAGTGTATTACCCACAAGTTTTTTAATTATGGAAATTGAAGGACATTTCCAAGGTCATATAAAACAAGAAAAGCTTTAAACAGTTCATCAGATTTACCCTTTTACAGTCTATCACAAGCCTGTGCTGCTATATGTTATACTCAGCCTTAATCACAGAATAGGCAGCAGTATCTTGTTATTTTTATATATTTAAACAGATGACCAAAGGCTACTGCTTGATTACGACAAAAAAAGGAAACATTTTTGTATGTGTATTTGTTTTCAATACAGAAATAGAACAAAAATCCAAACCTGAGATTCTTATGACAAACACAAGAGCCTTTCAAAAGCTTCTCCAGGTCAATGAACCTAAGATATTTCGTATTTGTTTGGAGTATAGCTGGAGACTTGAAAGCCCCTCTGCACATTACTTTCCTGTCGTCCTTTCTACATCTGTCTCTCACCATATACTTGTCTATTTGGGTTATGTTGTCTCTGTTTCTAGGTTAAACAGAGCAGAAGTGAAGGAATAGTCTGAGAGTTTCTTAGCTGCTAAGTTTGTGAACAGTTCAGGAGGTGACTGAAGATTTAGTACACTCTGGTGCAAAAAACATTAAAAAAACCGCACATAAAATGAAGCTCCTAAAAAAAGAGGACCTGGACAACATAGGAAGTCAGCATATAGCTAACTAACTGAAAATAATCTTCTGTCTCTGAACTTGCAGTCAATACAACATGTTATTTGTCTGTAAATGTAAAGCAAATATTTCCACTTTCAATTGTTACTCCTCTCTTGCAATACACAGTAGCAGAAACAAGGAACAAACCTCCATACTTTATCTATGGGGCCTTTTCTGAATAACAGACGTCACTGTGCTAAAGTGGCTTCCAAACTGACTCCTGAGTCTTTTGTCTTTTTATCCCACAAAAAATTAGTCCACTTATTTATTTTCTTAGGAAGGTAATTTTTGGTCCAAGTTTTTAGCTTAAAAAACCCAAACAAAACGAAAAAAAACCTACCAGAAAAGGAACTTAAAACATCCCCAAAATGTGCCTTAGGAATCACTCTAGAAGAAGAGATATTTTAGACCAAGGAGTTGGTTTTTTTCATATGTACAACAATTACTTTACCTTTTTAGAAAAAAAAATTCCTTGGCGAAAGAAACATGTTGGCTTGTGTAAATTTCAATACTGATTATTTTAAGGCCCCTTTTGTTAACCTAATTACATATTAAGTATTCTTATAGAACTGTTCACAAGTAACTGGAGAAGTCAGTGTGAATGGGTGAAAACAGGATCACGCTATTAGGCCCTGACTGACCCACAAAAGGAAATATTAGTTATGCAAATGAAATTAAAACAAAAGCAGACACAAGAGATCCTGTTATCATTACAAAATTATGATGTTATATTTTTTTCTGATGATTTTGAGCCAGAAGAAACAAACTCATGACTTCAAGAAATAACAGCTGGCCTTGTGTCTTAAGTATTAGGACTAACAATTTAATAGAGGTTATGTCAGTGTTTAGCTACTTCGAAGCAGGAAAGGATTTTTTTCACTCAGTAATGGGCTTTTCGAAAGGTACTAAGTAAATAAAATTAAAGTAGAAAAATATTGTCTTTTTTTCTTAAGGAAATGGACTTTTTTTTTAATAAGAAGCCCATGAGAGGAAGCAAGGAGTTGGCATTTAATCTTTAGACACTACACAACCATGAAACCATGTTATGATTTATATAAATATGCTGTGCTGAGGTGAGTCTCTGTGTACCTTAACACTTTGCCACGTGTTCCACTACAGGGCTTTCAGAGATCGGAAGGACCAAGGCCCTTCATTTGACAAAAAACCATCACAATGGAGCAGCACAGGCGTTTGTTGAGAGAACCTGGCTTAATAGCCACAAAAGATTAAACCAAAACCACTTGTACCAGTTTGGCCAAATTTTTGAAGAAAATATCTCCTGAGGGAAAAAAAGCCAGGTTGCCACCACCCCTCCCCCTACCAGCTTCGGGAAAAAATTATTTTTCCTTGGAGGAAAGTGAAAGAGATAAAAACTATTTATTTAACAGAACACACAGAAAAGGATAATAATGCTAAATAATAAAATCTCTTGCTGTGGAGAGAAACCTGGAAAGATTTCAGAGTCCGGTGTAGGTGTTAGTGTCTATATCCTCCTCCTCAGGGCTGTCAGGGGGAAGGCCCCTACTGGGGCCTGGGAAGAAAAGTCTCCCGGTGTGCTCCGATGTTGTGAAACCGTCCTGAAGAGAAGAAGAAAAGAGGAAAAAAATTCCAAAAAATCCCAGGAAAACTCTCTCCGGAGAAAAGAGTCGAAAGCAGGCTGCAAAGCGAGCGTACTCCACTCCCCACTGCCGCCGAGTATATCCCCAGTAGCCTGTCTGTCCTTGAACACCAACTTTGTTTTTAAAACAAAAGTATCTCCGTTTTTTCTTCCCTCTCTCAGGCTCAGTTTAAAGGCACCAGAGCCAGCCTCCAGAGCAGACGAAATGGGATACATATTTCATACCATAATGTCACCCCAGGACACCCGCGTATAACTAAGAGCAGAAAGAATCCCAGATGAGCTCATTTTCCACTGAGAAGGTGTTTACACAGCCTGCCTAAAGGGCAGGAAGAGGTAGCAAAGTATACTAAAATTCTCCAGTGTAAGCAAAAGGGAGATGCTGCTTGATGATATTGTCAGATCATAACAGGTTGGTACATGGATCACTGTAAACTGGAACAGAGCCCACCTAAGAATAATTTTGGGTATCACTCCTCTGTGGACATCTCAGTAGACAAAGTCTCATTACGAAGCTGCTAGTTTCACACCGGGAGTTGTAAAACTGGCGTAATTGCAACGTGAGCTGAACTATTATAATCAGTTCAGAGCTAGTCTCAGTCTTATATAAGAAATCTTAGGTAACTTTAAAATTAGGTTTTGATAATGATGAAAAAAAAACCCAAGTCAAATGCTTTTGTGGCATCTATGGAGGCTTACAGGGTCCACAAGAGGAATTAACAGAAATTACTTGGGGTGTTACTAAAATCAGTTTCAAAGCACTTCTAAAAAATTAAATTTTAAAAAAATGTTTTGCAGTTTTACAGCAGAACTTATACATTTAGTCTCAGCTAACTTTAGGGTTCTATAAAATATATTATGGACGCTAGGGTAGTCATTTTGTATTTTCTTTGTGGCAAAATGGTAAGAAATAGATGCTTTCAAGATGCAACTAATTTAGCTTCTTTTAGATATCTACTTCAGGATGCAAATAATGATCTTAGTGATACTGATTAGAACTCTGCTGATTACAACAGACACTTGGAATGATTAGCTTAGAGACAGATACCGCCAGAGATTAAGATATGTAACAAACCCTTGTGAGACGGCAAAAGGATTTTGAATCTAAGACAGAATGACTCAAATTCAAATTTGGTGCATGGAATGAAAACCGACTCTTCCTCATCTGGCTGGGACTACATGTCCATGTGCTGTCTTCCCAGGAGGATGTTTGGGCAGGAGGTGCAGTAGCTGCAGAGGGCTGCAGGACAGGCTAGGGGCAAAGCCCTGAGCCGGGTGCTCCATGTGGGAGCTGGCATTCCTTGCAGTGAATGTGGCAATTGGACTCTGCCCTTGAACAAGTTTTTGTGCCAGCACACTGTTGGTTAAAAGAGAATGGCTGCTGCCATTCCTTTATTTTCAGAACACATTTGCAGATCCCAGTCCAACACCATTTCTCACTCATGGGGTACTTTCCAGAGCTCAGAAATCAGTTTGCTATTAGTAAAGAATGCCAACAAGTTAGACACATCCGAATTCTTTTTCAGATTTGTCCCAGAGTTCTAGGTCTAGTAATGTCATCCAGATATACATCAACACACAGATGCAAAATTTTTAGAGATGGCTATTTACTCAATAAACAAGTCTAAAGAATCAAAATTTAATATATGAAGGTTAGATCGTACTGAAAATTAAACCACTCCACCTTGGCCAAACTTTGCTCTCCGTCTAAAACATGCAGAGATGACAACTTTGGTTTTGTTTTCACCATAAGATTTTGTCCTTTTAATTTATTCTCCAAAACTGGTTAGATATAATAATTCTGAGTGAAAATCTTAGTGCTCCTTTGAAAGTATATTTCATATCACATAGCATGTACAGGATTAATCTTCTAGCATTAATATAATCAAGTTTGTATTAGCACACTATTTGCTGGTAATTGACACCTAATAAACACCTAAGTAGAAATCAAGTCTATTTTTATTTTCTAAGGCATTCCACTTATTGTATAACCAGTTCTAATTTTAGTGCTCATAGTGAGTTTCTTAATAATTTTAGCAGGTATTGTTACTGGTTAATACTTTAGTTCCTATCACTGCATTGCAAAAAAACCATGTCAGTTATGATGTTAAATGATGCAAAGTTATTCCATCATTGGTATGAACTCACAGCATATTTCATGTGTGATACCTTTTCTAGCTTTAGGTGCATCATTTTTAGGTGAGTGGTTACTGGGTAATCATCATTTCTCTGATATTTTTCAAGCAAGCAGAGAAGTTTCTAAAGCAGTTTCAGAAGGAAGAAATGAGGTTTGTTGGCAGAGGCAATATCTTTTATTAGACCAGCTGATATAATGGGGAACAATCAAGCAAACTTTCTAGCACTCAGTCATGTAATCAATTCTTTTTGAAAAACCTATATGAGCACAAAAGAAGAGTAGAATTTGAAATCTTATTTTAACACTTTATGTGTGAAAGAGAAGGAATGTAATTTTGAAACAAAGCAACTTTAAAAGATATATCTTCAGTTTGTAGATTTAAGTATTTATAAGTAATATTTTTTTTAGAATAAGGCATTACTTTCTGTTAGTGTACTTCCAGTAACATCATGGGACATACCCAGATTTTAGTCTTAAAAAAAATACTTTTTCTAGGTATTTCCTTAATCTTATACACCTTATGAAAAGCACAAGATATTTCATCTGCATGTAAAAACAAATTTCAGTATCATCAAAAACAGGGGGGAAAAGAAACACATAGAGGCATCTGTGTACACATAATGGCTACTTAATAATTTTCTATATGTTTTTATATATATAAGTATGGGCATTAGGTTCAATAATGCTTCACCCTTCAGCATTAAACCATTCACACTGTACAGAAAAGCAAATATTTTCTAAAAGGGAGAAAAGCCAACTCTATCCAAGTAATACAGGAGCTTGCAAGAATTCAAAGGTAATATATAACATTACAATGAATGTAAAAATGAAAGAAACTCAGAATTAAGGTAGGATAAATGTGCCAACATTCGCTTCAACATTAGCAGATCTTCGAACAGCCTACAATTAACCTTGTACATCCTAGCCATACGATTTTCTGATGATTTAAAATGTACAGAGGTTGAAGGAAGCTACTACTTTTCTCTTACTACATGTGAAGGATATATTCCTTTCCTCACCACAAGATGGAAAAGTCTCAAAGAGAGATGGAGCGGGTGAAGGGACTAGAGAAAAAGTCTTTCTTATGAAGAGCAGCCGAGAGAGCTGGGGATGTTTAACCTGGAGAAAAAAAGGCTCGGGGGAGACCTTGTCACTCTCTACAACCCCCTGAAAGGAGGGTGGAGCCAGCTGAGGACTGGTCTCTTAGGGGTAACAAATAAGTTGTGCCAGGGCAGGTTTAAATCAGTTATTAGGAAAAATTCCTTCACTTATAGGGTTGTCAAGCATTGGAACAGGCTGCCCAGGAAAGTGGTGGAGTAACCAACCTGGAGGTATTTAAAAGATGCGTAGATGTGGCACTCGGGGTCATGGTTTAGTGGTGGGCTTGGCAGTGCTGAGTTTCTCACTGGACTCAATCATCTTAGAGGTCTTTTCCAACCCAAATGATTCTTGAAGTCTAGGATTCTAGGAAATAAACCAAAGGCTGCTAAACATAGGGAGCTATCTATAGCTTAGTGGATCCCTGAATTTCCCTTTTCTGGAGGGGGGAAGGAACAAGCACTACCAGCTTCTCTTGTTTGTTCTTTCCTAAGCATTTGCTGTAGTCTGCTTTTAGACACAGGACAAACAGTTTCATGTTCTTATGTTTTGACTTTACAAGCTTAAAGTGCTTTAATTTAGTGCTTTGAGTGCTATGTAGAAATCAACACACACACTTTTATATATATATATTATATATATATATATACACACACATATATATGCACACTGGAGATATTAAAAAAATTAAAACTGAAGATACTAAAAACTCAAATCTATTTCCTATACTTGGGAAATGACACTGGAATGCTAATTAAAAAATAAGTGCTCACTGTACATCTCACTTTATATTCAAAATCCAAGTAAAGTAATGGGCAAATTAAATAAATCTAAATACGAGTAGAATAAGAGACTGTCTGTCATCAACACCCTCTGCAGTATGTGCTGAACTACAAAAAATAGCACTCTCAGCTGTAAAAACAGCTAAAAGGCTAGTGAGCCAATCAGATTTTGGGAGCA
This sequence comes from Falcunculus frontatus, assembly GCA_013398115.1. Taxonomy (NCBI): domain Eukaryota; kingdom Metazoa; phylum Chordata; class Aves; order Passeriformes; genus Falcunculus; species Falcunculus frontatus. Next base: position 154,334 of record VZRV01006384.1, on the reverse strand, counting down.
TAATCCCTTACCTTCAATCCTGCATGAAAAAAGAGTCTGTCCCTTCATGTTCTATTTAAACTTGGGTCATTTTAATTGATCTTTTTGTACAAAAGTTCTCTATAATAAAATGCAATGAACCACTTCTGAGAATTCTGACTGCAACACAAACATCAGGGAACACAAACTGATCTATGCTCATTTAGGAAAATATAAGAGTATATTGATGCAACTAGAGAGTAGTTTAGTGCAGCTAATAATGAAAAGCCAAAATTAAAGCATAGATAGAAAATTAAAGGTATGGGGAGTTAAATTTGCAAATGTAACATAAATGGAAGAAAGTTAGCATATAATTAGAGTTTCCAATTTCTCTTTAAATGTCTCTCAGGTTGCATACCAGGCAATTAGATTTCATTGGGTTTCAATTTACTGTTGGGAACAGTTGAAAGTGTAAGACTTTGGAGTAGTAAAGGGAATTACAGGGTTTTTTTTAATTAATACGCTGAAAGTTACCTTAACGTGAACACAGATTTCAAGCTACAAAGAAAATTATGTTAGCCCTTTCTAAAAGAAATATTATTCATAGGTCTTAGTTCCTTTGAAGTACAGTTCTGTAAAACAACATAGCAATATTTTAAAATGCTGAATAGAAATTCTAAAAACAAAACAAAACAAAATAATCCCAAAACAATAACAAACAAGAAAAAAGATCCCAAACAAACAGCATAATTTTACAACTAAATAGCACTGAAAAAACAGAAAATGCACCAACATTTTTTCTCTGCTACTTCAGTAGCAGTCTTCCATAGCCAGACTGGTATGGCAATGCTCAGAAACTCAATCAGTAGTTATAAGTACTAAATTACAAATTACACAAAGTTTTGTTTCCTATCACCAGTAAAAGCAAGTTGATATGGAAAATGGGCATCAATTGCATAGTGCCCGGGAAGAATTGAAGTAACCATTCAAGAGTTTGGCTTCTTCTATCCTTAAGGCTCATTGCAGAATTTAGAAACCATGAAATTATCCTCGTTTTCTAGAAAAGAATAAAAGTATCCAGGGAGAGCTTAGGGCTTTCATCCATACCAAACATTTTAAAGTGTTTGTTATTATTTATATTAGAGTTATTAACTGGGGAATAACATCACTTACACATAGATGTAATTTTTAGGAACAGGTCTTCTGGAGACACAAAGGGAACTAGCATCAATTCTGAATAATCCACACTCCAAAGTTCAGTTCCCAGCACTTACATTGTTAAAGTTAATATTAGTGCTCAACAACTAAGATTTTTCTTTCTAGAAAAAAATAAATTGCTTTTAAATTACTATGCTTTTCCTTTTTTTTTTTTTTTTTCCTGAAAAGGAGAAACAAATCCTCCACCTTTTTGTCTAAAAATTAAATTTCACAGCTTACTTGAAACACTGTGGCTTCCCCACAAATAGTCTCAAAGTATTGGAGAGCTGGACTGAGAAACGGAGATTCTAGCTGAATATTACAACATGCAGACCACAGCACACTGAATTAAACAATTCTTGGGCCCGGGGCTAGTGGGCAGGCTCAGAGAGCCTCAGAGGTAGGGAGAGTTCCCACCAGGCCTTTCATCTATATGTAAATTGTTTGCATCTGGTTGGCCCCTTCATCCTCCACCCCTTTTTATGTATAGTCTGTTGAATATGTATATCCTCTGTTCAATATGCACGTATTCTGGAACCTTCTCCATTCCTTGACATCCCATAGGTTCCCTGCTCCTTTGTTCCTCCCCTTACCTTCCCCATTGGACCGTGCCCCATCATTTAGTGCCCTCTCCACCCCCTGGCCTTCCCCCTATTGGTTTCGGTTACTTTCCCCACCCCTTGTACCTCCCCATATAAAACCCCTGTACCCTCCATTGTTTGGGGTCTTTCATCCCTCGGCCTTCTGAGGAATAAATGTTCTTGGAACTCATACAAGAGACCCCCTCTTGCTGTTTTACCCCTGATTGACGCTGGGGTGTCTGCATGAGAGACTGTGCCCAGCACCGCACAGGCGGTTTAGCGGGTTTAGTATGTGTTGGTGGTTGTTCTGGCAGCTCCTCCTGGGAGTCATCAACCAGGGGGATCAGCGGAAAGTGCCGTGCTCATCCTCGCGGATGCCCGGGGAAGACGCGGCGCTGATCCTTGCCGTCGTCTCCACAGCAGGCTGCGTCAGCCCAGTGAATATGGTTCAAATATCAAAATTGTATAGGAATAACACATCCATTTACTTAGCAATTTTCTCATCTGAAATGTAATGACTTGAGAAACAATGTATATATATCTTTCTATATAATTATAGTATTAAAATTCAGGCTTACAGCTTTGAGAAATGCTGCAAGACTTCCATAGCACCATTTTTTTAAAAAATAGAATCCTAAAGGAGGTATAGGGGAGGAAAAGCTGGGGAAGAGATTTTTTATTTATTTCATCTTGTCCATAATACAGTCACTCTATCCCTTTGTAAAGGAGGGATTTGGCACCTGTAAATACATGGGCTCAGTGGGAAATTCTGAATTTTGAAATCCATTAAAAAAAAAAAAGTATATTTTTAGGTGCCCTGTCAGCAACTTCCTGTAGAGCCCTCAAATTGTACACTTTCCTAAATATATGAAAATTGAGCATTTGTAAATTGTAAACAAATATGTCAAACTCTTACAGCTCATTTATTGAGCAGAACTACTGTAAAACAGTAAAAAAAAAAATATTTCTGATCACTCCATCCCTGAATTCTTATAAACTACGCTAAGGAACACTTGCATACTCTAAGGAGGCCAGTGTGATAGACACTGTCAACGAATGCCCATCAGGATCAACTCCAGGCAAAATAAAGTTAAAACTGCCATTTTCTTCTAAAATCAAGCCTGACTAGACAGAGAAACCTCATGGCTACTGCCTGTATGTTTGAGTTCCAGTATTCATCTCATTTCTAAGATGAGCACCCTTACTGAAAAGCTATGGGCTGATTACTAAGAGAGAAGAAATAAGTTGATTCCCTCCAGGTTATTCTACCGTGCAAAAACTAATTCAAGCTTCAGTGGGTGAAAGTGACAACAAAACTGGTCATGGAATTTCTCTAATGGGGTGGGAGGAAAAATTGTCTTTAGGTCCCTGAGACAATGAAGATTTTGTATTTTACCCAGTGACTTAGAGTGTTTACAGCAGAAATAGTACAACGATGATAATTTTACCTAGATTTCCATTATATTAAAAAGCAAACATATAGTAAAAGTTAGAGTTGCTCCAAACTTTTCACGCAGAAAATGGAAATGAGCTAAAGCTATTCCTTAGATCTATCATTTGTTGTCTCCTTCACCAGCAAATGCATATGGCCGATGTTTCAGTTCTAACCCAATCCTGAACAGTTAATAATTGGTAATAGGTGTTGTAATAAAACTTACTTAGAAGAGACACGTAAAGAGGAGAGATCTTAGAGGAGAAATGTAATAATTTAACTGTGTGATGTAGCTTCAACTGTTAAACTTCTACCATTTACAGATCTGTTGTTTTGGCAGAAATCTTTATTTCATACGCCTTTTTGTTTACTGCATTTATTGCATGTTATTTCCTGGGTGCATTTTCTGACAGAGAGCAGTAGGCATTCCCTAGAAAAGGATTTCTCGTATCGTACCATCAACAAGCAATTGAGGCAATCTTCACTGTATACTGGAGGACAAAATCCCGGTGTCTAGGTACATCCAACAGAAACACTGGGAGAAGCATCCAGGCTACAGCATGCCTTGTATGTCTTTCAAACTACGGGACAGGCCTGGAAAAAACCCCAAACCATTTGTATCTTTCATATAGTAACCTCAGTACTGAGTAAGAGCGGTTGCCTGTCTAATTGTGGTGTGGAGTTAAGATGTATATAGAATCATAGAATCGTTTAGCTTAGAAAAGGTGTTTAAGGTCACTGAGTCCAACCATAAAACTCACTGCCAAGCCCAGAACTAAACTGTGTCCCCAAGTGCCACATCTGCACGTAACAGACCAAGACACATGAACCCAGACTGGGGAACCTGCCATAATACTCCTGAGTCCTGCATTTAGATAGGTGCCAAATAAACTACAAGTGCACTCTGCTGATGGTTCCCTTCCAGTTAGTAATACTGTAATCTATATAGCTTAATTCCAAATTGTTATAGCTTACTTCCAAATGTATTCCATTTCTTCTAACACTGCGAATAGTGCCAAGCTCAATTCAACAGATTATATGAACCTCAAAATAAGGATGTGTAAAATCTCCAATGAGGTCAAATTGTTTGAAAAGGAAAAAGCCTTTCAGCTGTTTCTCACATAGAAATTCTCAGCAGTAGCTTTCTCTTTTATTGCAAGTTTATGTCAAAGACATCTGGTTGAGAAGAGTCTCCCTTAGGAATACTTTTGCTTTCAATAAGAATTAGCACACCATTTCTCCAAACTCTTTCACGGCTTTGATGTCTTAGCTGAGACACAGCATTCTTTCATCATGATATTCCGTAAAGGAAAGCATGTTTTTATTTATTTCTTGATTTAAATATATTTAGAAATTGCTTAGGTTAATGTAATTAGTTATAATTTCTGTCTTGACAGTCAGTTCAAAGGTCATATTCTCCCAGATGTAATGGCATGTGTATTTTAAAATTAAAAATAAAATTAACCAAGAAAACCTCCTCTCCTTTGAGATTATCAGTTGCAGATATAGTCTGCATTTTATAATGCATAAATGATGCAAAAGTAAACTTAGTTCCTCCAGCAGGTTCAGTCAGCATAACCAGCTGAAAAGCTCTATTTTTCATGATTTGAACTTCAGTCATGAAGCCCCAGTAGAGTCGAAATGAGGAGATTTATAACCCACCTTACCTAATGGATGTAGATCTGCCTTTGAACTTTACACGCTTAGAACTTTACGTCACATGCACAGAGTGTATAGTTCAACTCTTCCAACATCATCAGCCTCTGTTCCTGATGTGGACTCCGCAACAGGGTAGGCAATAGAACTCTATGGTAAAGGTCTGATTCCACTGTTGAGTCCAACTGCAGATCATTGGTGGGTTCCCAGAGCAGTGATAACTGCAGCAAATGTCCAGAACACATACAGGATTTTACAGCATGTGGTTCTTTAGCATATTTTTTTTCTAAACAGTTAGCAGGCTGCCTACCTGATTATGAAACAAAAGGCTATGATCTAAGTTGATCAACTTTAGTATAATCTACAATTGCATAGTAATGTCGTCTTGATACTATAGTTAATCAGAAGATAATGATTTGTTGATGACAAGGAAATTCACTGGTGTTCAGCGTTTCAGGGTTTTAAGGAACTGTGAAGATTAGCATCAAAAGTGTTCATGTTAAGCTGTTGAAATTCATTTTCGAAGCATATACATGTGGCATGGTTATGAGAAAAGAAAACATGATACTCAGTATTTTAGTCAAATTAGTTGTTGGGATATCTCAATATGGGCATATAATGATTGTCTTTCAATTTAAAGACATTTGTTTTATAATTAAAATACTGTATTTTAATTATATAATACTGCACTAAAAGTATTTTCTTCTCTGGTTCATTTTGCACAAAAATGAAATCCTTTTCTGCTATTTCAGTTTCTTCTAATTTAAAGATCTAACATGTTTAAAAAGTAAAGATCTTACATTTCAAATATATTATGTGTAATTCTGAGGATTCCTTGTAAAAGAAGTTAAATTGTGGAGCTAGAATTTTTCATGCCAAGTTTGAGAAGTAATTTAACAAACACATTTGAAGTTTCAGCTTGTAGCTAGTTCACATAATTTTCTCCTAATATAGATTCATTCCTCCTTTTAACATAAATTCAATATTCTTGTGAGCAGAGCCCTATTAAGGACCCCTTTCACTGCAGTTTAATTTTCAGTAACTCAAGAAATATTCACCAGTGTTGTCACTGCAAGGCACCAAATCCAGCTGAAAATGAGTGAATGAGCACCATTCAGAGAGAACTCCAGTCTCCTACCTTACATAGAGGTTTATCAATTTATTCCATATTTTATCATCTTCTATTTCCCAATATAGCATTCCATCTGTGTTTAATAAAAAAATTAAATTACCATTTTAATAGATTGAGATATTATATCTGAGAGTGTGCAAAGATAAAAGCAATGAAGAGCTCTTCTAGATCCATTTTAGATCTATGCAACTAATTTTGGATCATTAAAAAGTGAAGGAACCAATTACAGACAGCGAATTCAGTACATTGCAATTTATGAAAATGCAGTGAAACATTCAGGGTGAATAGAAAGCTGAGTAAATAATTGATCACACACCATAAACTATTAGGTGGAACCTTGCAGATCTACTTTCATAAATCAAATACTTTGGGAAAATGAGATTATCATTTCCAGTTTTCATTATAGATCACTCATAACAAAAGAAAAAAAATCTCAAATTAAGGTCAAACTACTGTTACTTAGTGAAATATAATAACTTTCCTTTTATAACCATCACTTGTAACTATATATAATAGACATAGTCATTTAAAAGACACACTGTCGTAAAAAATGCCTTAAAAAAATCTAATCAGAAAAGCAGAGAAAAATCAGAAATCCTCTATCAAGACATCTTACCTGCCTCCATCATAACAACAGATCTGTTGCATGTACAGATGAAGAACCAGAAAATATAATACACCAGAGAGGGTCGGGCCTGGAAATTAGGAGAAAAGACAAAACCCTACATTTATCGCACAACTGCTTGCATGAGTCTAAGATAACATTTTGAATTTTCTGGCCTAGCTATACCTCTTTCAGTCTTAACAACATTTTTGTTATCAAAAACATTTAATTTTGTTATTTTGAATTTTACATTAAAATTAAATACTGGAAACTGTTCATAGGAATCGGAGAAGGGTCAGCCTTCAGCGGAGCTTGTCCATGATCTCAGTGGAAATTCAGCAGTTCCTCAGGGGCAACACTGACACAGGAAGTAGGATGAAGTCCTCACATTCTTATTCCCTTCTGCTATGAAACACCTCTGTCTTGACAGAAAATACAAAAATACCTTCCTCAATTCCTTCTTCATTTCTTCTCTTTGGTAGATAATTTCTGACTGTGATGACAAATGTTTATATGATGAAGAGAATCTGACCACAGGTATTTCTTCACATGGATTTTTGATCATTAAGCCATATTTTATCAACAATTTCTGCGCTTCTCCCTGTGATTCAATTCACTTTCGGGGCATGCAGAGTGCCCTAGGTCCTCTACCCTGTGTATTCCTGATCTGTCAGCACTAGATAACAAATGCATTCATGTGAGTGGCACTGATACCCGTTGGCATATTTCCAAATAATTTTAGGTTCTCAAATTCTCATCACACTGACTGATCTTTGGACATTCAGTTTTTGCATGAGTGGCTATTTTCAGCAGCACATCAAGAAGACTGACAGCCCTACTGCTTGTCATCGTGCAGTACAGTAGCTGACTGCCCCTGGATAAGATGACCTGAGGCTTCCCAGTTTGACTTAGCTAGTGTCTGGTCCTGTTTGCTTTTTCAGGATTTTCCTACTGCCATGATAGGGTTTACTGGGATACAAAAATGTCCTTGGTTTTATTCTCCCTCAGCCAGTGTGTGTCATGCTGTTTTATTGACTTAAATCTTGTAGTATCTGTACAAGCTTCTCTCCATACATTTGTAGCTCTGATCTCAGTAGCTAATCTCTTCTGCAGATATTTCCTGTAAAATCAAATTATTTTATGTTACTACTTCCAATTTACAACAGTGCGAGGAAACCAGAATCAGACTTTATGTTGTAATGAACTGCCGAACTTAAAAAAAAATAAAACCACATCAAAAGTGGTATGGATAAGAAAATGAAAATAATAAACAAAAGGGTTTTATGCATGTTATTTGTAATGATCACCTCTTCTGAAGCTGAACAGCTGAAGCTGAACAATATTGTGTACATGGATTTCAGGAGCACATATATTGCTGGAGTAGAAAACAGAAAGTTCAAGATGACAGATTAACTGTAAAGCCCACAGCTTGTATATCACCTGCTCTGTCCTCCCAGTTCTCTTCCTCTCTCTAAACCATGCAGCTGGAGGATGAAATTCTGCTTTTAGCCTGGAAATACTCACCTTTCCTCCTTGATTTCTCCTTGAGACTGAGTCAGAGCATGTTTAAATCTCTAAGGACCTCCTCATAGCAAAGAAAAGGTAGAAAACCCAATTACTCTTGTTCTTGCAACTGTATTCTTTTTCTTTGTTTTCATAGGACTTACTTTGAAATGCCTTCTTCTTTATTGTCAATTTCTATTTTTTTCATTTTTAAATTTAAGCAAGTATTTTACAACTCTAATCTTTCAAAATGACAAGACTTTGACAGTAATTGCTAAGACTATATGATTCACCATATTTAACTCTGTTTCCCAAGTACTCAAAATAAGATTTTGCATAAGCTATTTTCAACTTTGAGTGGTCAGTGAAGAGACAGTGCAATCAAGATTTTTTAGAATATGCAGCCTACACAGGCAGATTTTCTGATACTTTTTCATTGTACAGGGAGCAGCTCAAGGATGCTGCCTGAATGAAGAACACTTTTGCAGCATTCCTGAGGCAATGCTGTCTCAAAGTAGCCTGAAGACCTTAACATGTATATTCATCTATATCAATCAGAACTATAACCAGAAAAGTAACCAAGTTTGCCCTTTTTATCACCTTTCCCCAACTTCTTTGGCAAGAGGGATAGTACACAGCACATTAATCCATGCATTGTTTCTGTGCCATTCCTACATGGGAAACATTTCTGTTGAAATGTTTACACAGCTTTTTGAGCAAAGGCCATTTGTGATTTAATACCATAGAAACTTATTTTACTTTCACTTAATCCTGGGTGTGTTATACAAAAATAAAATGTTTATAGTACACAAGCCTGATAAAACTAGGATAGGAATCCATGTTGCCAAAATAATTATTGAAAAAAAAACCAAAAAGTCTTTTCAATTACCTGCTTTGGGTACAAGTGATTGTGGAACATTAATCCCATGAAAGACAAATCTGCTGCAGCTGGCAACTGGCCTGGCAACTTGGAATGGCTGTTTGTGACCTTGCTGTCAGCTGGCTACCTCTGTAACATTAAAATGCAACTGTCTGTAAGAAGCTGTATCCCTCAGTTTTCTACAGAAAAAGAGATGGTAGAGTAGTATATTTTTCTGAAGCATCCGGTGACGACTTGGAAAATTCTTATTTTAACAAAACATATAATGGGTTTAGAATCTGCCTACTTGTGGACACACTGAAAATTGGAATAAATGAAAATTTAAGGGTGCTAAGGGGTTGACCAGAACATTGTGCATGAAAATTTGAACTATGTATTTTGTACTTCTGTACAGATTTGAAGATATATATGGGAATGAATTACTTAGGTAGATGTTTAATTGTTTATTAATCCACTTTCCCAGTTCTAGAGTGTCATGTAATGGGGGACAGCATCTTGCATGAGAAGAGGTGACTTAAAATTGCTTTGTTTTTGCATTAGCTGCCAGTGGGCTGTTCTTTGGGCAGTTCTGTGGGCTGCTCTATGCTCCTTATATTGAATATTTTTTTCTCTAACAAAAATTCTAAGATTTTTTTCTCCATTTTTTTCATTTTTAAAATGCAGGTAGAATAATTACTGTTGGCTTATTTTAGCAGATCTCGCACCAAAAGAGAGCTATAAGTCACATAAAATTAATACAAATTAAAATACACGTATTAAATCTGGGAGTTTTATTCAGCAAAATGTTTGGAGGGGAAAGTCATGAAAATATGTACAGTCTTTCAGCCTGTGAAGTTCTTATCTTTTTTGGAAACCTCAAAACCATTTTACCATAAGTTTTCTACCTCTTTGCATGTTTGTTTTGTCTCAAGGTATCTGGTACAATTGGATGGTAGGCATGATGTAGTACTGAGAGTAGAATAGACAACATCTCAGTACCAAACACAGACATGAATTGCAGCTTATGCAGGACTCTGTGTTACTTACTGTGACTCAAAAATCCTCACCTCTGAGGGCCAAAAGGCCACAAGCTGCACTATCTTAAAATTACAGCCTGTGTAAGATTATTGTCAATCCTGAATGTCAAATCAGGATTCGTCTGCCATTTGGGACCCTAGAGCTTTAATTTACTTTTTTTCCCCTCCATTTATTTCTGTCTTAAAATTATAGTTCCTTTAGAAGAATTGGAATAAGGCAAGTCATCACAGAGAAGATGGATAATTGAGATTCATGCAGATGAAGCAGTCAAATATTTAAATTAAATGTAATGCAGCAAATGGATGTCATAGTGAGTATGTGCGGTCTGAAAGAGAAAGGCAGAAAAATGCATAGAAGCCTTCTCCTTCTACACTGCTTTTAGAATACAAGTCCCTTGTGGCAGAAGTACTGCACAATTTTGGTCCTCAATAAATATTTATGGGAAACATTCCTTAGTTCTTGCAGTTTTGTAAGGAACGGCATTTATTTTGTACCACTGGCATCCCTTTCCCACTCTGTTATCTTCTCTCTCCTAAGTCCAATTCCCATATTTTGTATCTATGTCAGGTTTAAGCAGCTTCTCCAAAGACCAGATTTCAATGGATAGCAGTAAATAAAAATGTTAGAAACTAATTCTAGTGTTCCCGTTAACAATTTTAAACGTATAGAAACACTAATAAATTACTTTTATTAATTGTCATGTTTATTTACTTTTTTTAATAATCATGAACATACATGGGATAAAAGTTGAAGAAGAATCGTAGTGACGGTGTGAGAAAAAGTTGAGATGGGCATAATTTTGGCAATAAGGATGAGTCAGCAGCCAAGGAAACTGAACTTACCTGAAATTTCTGAGACTATACCACTTCCTGCACATAGCAAAGCAGAAATGCTGGGTATGTAGAGCAAGCCTGGCATTGCCACTTGGGCTGTTTGTCACCAGCTGACTGCCTTTCTGTAGGCACAGCAGCCCTTTCCTCTGAATGGCTTGATAAAGGGAAGACAGAACTGCTGCTTTCCAAATCCCAAAATAAAAGAACTCTTGGCAGGAGATCAGTTCAAAGTAGATCAAAGGAAGCACCTCCGTTCAGGATAGGTAGTTGCGTGACTTGTATATCCTTTCTAAATAGCATCGCTGTCATTACCTTATTCTGTCAAAGGCAGAATATCAGGTTGGACCACTGGCAGATCATTAGTCTGACTCTGTAGAACACCTCTCATGATTCCAACCTCTGCTATTTTGGCTGATTTGTGATGGGAAGCAGTTAGGTGGGGATGGTAGAAAGCTGTGCATCAAAACCAGCACTTCCAGTAGACTGTGAGACCTTAGGTATGTTAACTATGTGAAGTGTCTGCACAGGTAAATCTCTGCTTGCCCCAAGGCTGTCTGAAAACAATGGCTTTATCTATTTTTCTGTCATTAGCTTTGAAACCCATCTTGTCATCTTTATCTAGATTTTATGCCTGTTCTTCCAGCTGGTTCACTGATAAGGTAGTTTGCTGTGGAATATTTCTACTGTTGATTGCCACTATAGTTATGTTCACAGCTTTCTTTGACCACTCTCCTTACTTAAGTATTATTAAGGGTTGTGGCTTCATGGAAATTATTAGCAGCTTATAGAAGAAGGCTTATAGAAGCCTTCCTGTGTCTGAGTAATTATGTACAGATCTTGTCTCATTTGGTGTAAATAACCCTACATAATGAGAAGTCTCATGGTACTTGTACCTTTCACAGGACTTCTTCCAAAACAGAAGATATATAATGAAAATTGTCCTTTTTCTTTTTTTAAAATAAGTAGTTAAGTCTCTTTACCTTCATAAGTAGCATTTTCCAATTTTTCTTCTCTTTAACAGAAACATCTTCACTTTGAGTTCCTGTTTTCCTAAAGCTGAGATTCAGCTGAATACTTTCCATTACACACTCTTTGCTTGCAAAAAAGCAATCACACACTTCTGGTCACAGTTGTCTTGGTTATATTACAGCTCAGGTATCCTCTGCAGTGAGCTAATGCTATCTCCTCTCTCAGACAAATATTTTCAAAAAAGTATCTATTCTCTACTGCCGGTATTAAATCAGGTCTCCTCCCTACCCCTGCAGAGATGACACAGCAAAGAGGTTATCTGGTTTGTATCCTTTCTGCATATCAGTGGTATCAGTATTCTCTTACATCCAGACAGGGGATGGGTCAGTCCCAGAATGACCACCACCAATAAGTGTAGAACTCAGCTGCCTTCATGAAGACCCTCAGCCTAGGTCTTTCCCCCTCCTTTGGAAGCAAACTTGAATTTAGTCCTTGTGTAATGTGGAGATAAGGCAGTAGAAATCCAAGAACTAAAATACCTGCTTTGCATGAAGCAGAGAGGAAGAGGGAGATGCAGGCTGAACTAGGAATTAAAAAGGATATGCACATAAAAATCATTTCCAAATGCAGTTAGTGTGCTGGAAGAGAGATGCATTTCAGTTTAGATGGAGTGTACATAAATCATCTTGCATTATGAAAGATGGGAGTTGGGTACATTTTAGATCTACCCTCTTGTTTTTTCCCTCAGAAAATTTTTCCCTTCATCCCTCCCTATATTCAGCAGATTCAATGCAACATGTTCTGAAAAAGGAGCTGCTGTTTATCAAATTAATCTTGAACATGCTGAGTCCCCAGCCTGCTTGTGGGTATGTGAAAAGGTACACGCAAGTGTCTCACACTTATCCTTTCCCATTTATTCCAATTTATTCTTAAAGGAGTGTTTTCCCTGACAGTTTGCAACTCACCAGTAATTCTCAAATAACAGTATCTGAAATATCTTTTTTCCTCTTACTTAATGCAAACATAATTTAAGTTCCTGAATGTCACAGTTTTGTGTTATCTAGTAATTTTATGGTTAATAACAGTTGCTATAGAATTTATGGGCAAATCCAGTACCATTTTCATATGCTCTAATTAACCTTGGTGTGACCCAGAATTAGGTTCTGATTTACTGTAGCTTCCTGAATGCTTTGGGGTAAAATAAGTGGCAAAGAGATCACAACATTAATGCACATACCAGTCTTTAAATTATGGCTTTAATTCTTATGGTTTTTACTTCAGTTTTAACCTGACACATGTCCATTATGAGCACAGTTGTTTTAACACAGGGCAAATTTATCTAGAAAGAAAACCAAGCCTGCAATGCCGAGCTAAAACAATCCATACTTGCACCATAGAGACTTTGCATTTTCTTTGCGAGATAGGTGGGTTATTTCCAATACCTGCCCATCTCTACTTTTAATCAGATCGCATTTTTGTACAATTATCATTTCAGGCTTCTGTTGATTGCTTTCGCTAGGCATAATGAGTAGAAAGAAACACTATCTCATTGTGCAGAATATTGGATTGGTTGCCGTAATAGACTCGGTTCTATTTTTTGCCTAGCTCTTTGAAAAGTTAATTTTCTCTTTCATCAAATAACTAGCAGACTACTAATAGCATATAAGGTTTTAGAGGGATTTGCATTAAAGAATGCAGCTGAGTGCCTTATCTACTTTTGAAACCAGAGTGACATATGGATGCTCCTTTACTATTGACTACCTAAGATAAAGTTTAATGCTTGCTGCAAGCCCCCTTAGTTTTAAATTCATGGAATGAGAATGTGGATTAGCTCTCCCTGAAGCACATTCGCAGCATGGGGAGGAGGTGAGGGTGCTAGTACAGGCTTTGCAAGCATAAAGTTGCAGGTTCAAAGCCTCATCAAAGGAGCAGAACCCTTCATTCCAGTCTGAAGCTCAGAGAAATCCTCTTAAGTCATATGCCATTGTATTGGGTCCTCTTTCACAGTGAGTGACAAGTGCCCTGAGGAGAGCTGAAAGCATTTGACAGACAGGATGCATTTCCTTTGGTGGATGGTGCCTGGGCCTCTGCTTGCCATAGGACATGGAGATACAACAGTATAGAAACCCTGTGACTGAGATTTTCTGCAGTCAGTGTAGCAAGTGCAGGACTGCTGGCTGTGACCCTGCCACGTGCCCTGATGATTCAAATGATAGGTCAAGGCTGTGCCTGGCACGTGGGCTGTCTTCCCCATTCAAAGCATAATCCATGGAATACAGCTCCCAACATTTCTGAGCACTCCAAGTGGTTTGGATTTGCTGGGCAACCCTCTGAAAAGACATGTATATTTCAAGGAGTAGACCCAAAATCTACCCTAGACTGAGAAGCTGTACGTCAAGTTTCTCCCCAAGAAAACTAGTGACTACAATAATTTGGGGTCCATAGTGCCACTTGATTGTTCCCATTTGACAATAGAGAAAGAATTCAAGCATAATCTCTCAAAAAGGATTGGGGATTCACACACTGACTAATCTGATGGTTTCTGAGCTGTTATACCTACTTACACTACAAATATTCTAACAACTTCAAACTGAAATTGAATACAGAGGAAAAGCCAAATTCCTTATTTCCCTGAGAAATATAAAGACTGCTACACTAAATGCATTTAGGAGTATATTTCCTTACATCAGTCTCAATGCCATGCCACAGCATCTAGTTTAGACATTCTATTGTTATCTCTAGGTGAGGTCTAAGACAAGGTTCGATCACGCCTGGATATTGTTCCTGTTTTAGTCTACTTACCCCTAACCATAATCCTAACACTGACCCTAGACTTTGCCTTGGTTCAGTGGAATCTGAAAGAATGAGCTACCAGACTTTTCATGGATTAATCTAATAATTATTGTTTTAAAACTGCTTTGCAGACTCACAGTAATTGTCTATCTTTAATTTTACTGAAATGCACTCTACGTTCCTGTTACCAAACTCATGGTTTTGAATCATTGTCTTACTGAATATAGCACTTACATCATCCCCAACTCCCACCTATGGTGAGAGCTAAGGGCCCTTCAATGGCTCCCAGGGAAATGACATTTCTTATTTTTTCACGGTGCAATATAATGGCAGCTGTCCTAAAGTAACTCAAGGCTTTCTCCTTTGAGCATTTTCATTCAAATTACATATATGTTGCTTACTGAGCCCTATTTATTACACAAATGATAGCATTTATCTGAGACCCAATTCAATGATTCCAGAAAGCATGATGCACTACTTATGTAACATAAGTAACTCCTAATCTTAAAAAAAATTAGCAGAATCTCTAATAATGTGTATAATCCTGTCCACATCCACTGGATCTTTTCATCACTGCTGCTTATCTACTTATGTCAACACAAAGAGCTGTTGGACTCCAAGTGACACGGAAACAGGAACTACCCCAGGAGTGGGCAGAAAGGCTACAGAAAGAATTGCGATGAGCACTTGCTCATAAGAAAAAAAAAAACAACTTTGGTAAAATGTTTGTAGTGTTACTCTGTTTTCACACCATGCTAGCTGGCAATTCACACACCAAACAAAATATCAGACTAAGCCAAGACTGAAAAATAGCACAAGGTAAGATAAAGGGACACTTCTGATTAACTCAGCAGTGAAATTAGTGGATTCTCTTCCAAATGTAAGAGATGACCTCCTCTTTCATAGCACTCTTACTTACTATATAGGTTACTTCTCTAAGCCTTTACATTAAGGCTATTCCTAAACCCAGTTTAGGCTGAGATGCCTTTGATGGTACTTTAAAAGTAGAAATTATAATAACTTTGTTGATTCCTCCATGTCTCCATTACAGTGGTGAAGGGGAAGCTGTCTAAATTCAATGCTGATTATTTGGGTTCACTGTCTGTTGCAGGCACTGTGTGAAAGAATGCAAGCCATGTACTCTAGTTATTAAAATAATATCTACAAGTGAATGTTTATTAAGTTATTTCAGCTGTAAGAGGCCTCACAACAGAAATTATAAAGCAGCATTTTGCATTCAAAAGGCCAGCAAGCATGGGACCGACATCTGCTGTCAAAAATAGTGCAAAACAAATGAACACAGCTAGAACCTCTCAAAGTGCCAATGTTTAAAATTTATTGCCTAACTTTGGAAAGAAAATAATGAAACTTTACAATTCCCTTGGCTTTTTCTCTCTTGCCCTCTTGAATTTATTCACATATGAGCATTATGTTAATTTGACTAAAAGAAAAGTATTATGATGATTGTTATTAATAACAATAGCAATTCAATATAAATTAAAGTTAATTATAATTAATTAACTTTGATGCTTATGTACACAGAGAGAGCTGGAACATTGATTTCTGCTTCCTAGCTTTTAATTTTCCTTTTTAAAGTTAAAGGCAACTTTTTTTTGTTTCCTTGATTGTTTTTTTTTTTAATTCTGCCCTCAGTTCCTACATGGTTGGAGACAATTGTCCAAATAACCTATATTATTTAAAATAATGAAATAATAATAAATGGGTGGGTTGTGCTAGCATAATAGGCTTATGTTTATCTCATTTCACAGATTTTTTGAATATTAAGTAATCTTAGACTTACTCTCTCCCATTCGTTACTTATTTGCCTTACTTCACATAATATATAAATCATGGTATGACAACATGTCAGAAAATATAATAAAAAAAAACTCCAGAAAGTAATGATGACATTATGGTAATTGTGATACACTCTTAATATTATTTATTTCTATTTTCTACTTCTGAAACATAGCTGACAAAGTTTCCAATAGACTTAATCGATCTATTGGACTTGTGTCATTCTCGGTATTTACTAGAAAATAAAACTAAAATTCATGGTATTATGAAAGAGTAAGGAAAGCAGAGACAAAGCTCATCTATATTAATCTTTTCACTCTAAGGTATATATAATTTAATACCTTTAACACCAAGAATTTTGTATTTTTTAAAATAATCCATTATATCGAACATGTGTAGAATCTGTATTTGTCACTTTGTTCCGTTAGTCTGGCATATGAAAGTATAGCCTTGCCTTAAATTAAGAAGTTGCTAAATTTATATGAAGTCAATATCATTTTAGGATACAGAGTATTTTACTTTTTGGGGTTTTTTTTCATTTAGAAGATTTACTATACCTATTAACTTTCTCTTAGTAAATGTTTCTTGTCAGATTGAAGACTTTTTGTACCTAAATTTTTATACTGAAACACTTTGCATACCATAATTTTCCCTAAACACATTTTCAGTGCTCCTGTGTGATGTTAATAAAAGCTGAAACACTAGTTTTCAGAAATCTTATGGCTGGCACAACCTATAAAGACGTCGATTCCAAGTGACAGTCAACACATTGCAGGATGTAACCATATGTTTATAGAAAAAACAGAGAAGAATTTATGACAACAAAGCCTTTGTAGGAAGTATGTGCATTTGACTAAAAGCTATTGCCCATCTTTAACTAGATTCAGTCAAGTCAGATAGATTAAGATATTAAATCACAATTTTAGTAGCAGAAAACCAGATACAATCTTATGATAGAGCAAGTTGCCACCCATTTGTGACTTTTCAACGACAGTGAAGATGATATTTTCCAAATATAACAGCAATAATGACTATGTTTCTCTCAAGATAAATTCCAAAGAGAAGCCATGAAAGGACCAGAAAAATACCTTCCGACACATTTGACAGGAAAAATTTAAATTATCACAGTCACGATTAACTGACTTGTTCAATAGGATTTTCTTTTTTAACAGGAAATGGCATTTCTTGAAATTTTACTACTTTTACTTTTCTGAGCAAAATAATTAGAAGGATAATAGCCACAACCTTGAACTCTATGATTTAGTATTTTTGTATACTGTACCTCTACAGAACTTATCCTAGGCTCCACATGGAATTTGTTCTCGAGGAAGGCAGAGCAGTAAGATTCATCCCTTTCAACTCTGAGGAAAAATGCTGATCTGAAAGTAAGATAAAGACCACAGATTCAAATTCAAGCTCTTTACCAGGCTGCTAAGAAAAATCACATTATATTATTATAGGTAATCCAAGAAACATTCCTTTGAGTTTAAAGAAATGTGTGGCACAGTTTTTAAAAGGATATATCACAAGATTGGTGAATACTGGACCTGTGCCAGTCATGTCCCCAATCCTTATTTGCTTTGTTACAGCATCTTTCAACAGCAAGGTTTTAGCAATGTATCATTTTGGCTATATATTATTTCTGGAAGCTATCTAGCTTTTATTTCTAGAGAAAGGATATGGGAATAACTTTGTCATCTGACTTATTTTTAGTTAACAGTCAAGTGAGCTAGGTACTAAATGCACATTTTATCCACTTTAGTAACTGTTCCACACAAAGAATTAATGGCCTCCTTCATTTGTTTGAACAAAAGGGGTATAGAGTATGGATTTGCATATCCTGAAGTGGAACCATGCCAAGCCCACAGTAGTGATTTAGGTCCTGAAATGCTTCTGTATGCCTTTGTTCAGCTAAATTTGCGTAGTACCCACAATAAATAAATAAGGCAAGGCACTGTACAGCAGCACTTCCCATTTTTAAGATTTTTTTTTTGTTACATGCAACTTTTTCAAAGTTTAGGTGTTTGGATAAGCCCATTCTAGTTACCTCTATTTTCTATATAGATGAATCTTCTGTTTCTGGTGGAAGAGACAGGGAAGTCAATGTACTGTAGCTTCATGAGAAATGGTTTGCCAAATGTTTGTTTGAAATGTGTGAAAGGGGAGCTTGTATGGATCTTCTGAAAAGTCATCCAAAGTTTGACAAAACAGTAAAACTTAAGATCAGTGTTTGTGAGGGAGCTGGGTGAAAATATTTTCTCGTACACTGTCACAGATAGTAACAGATAATAACTCCTTCCTCAGTTCAGTAACGCCTTCAGTGCCTATCAATATGATATATGCCTTAGATCCGAATTAGTTTGACTTTTTTTTTAAAACTCTTCAGCTGTTAACTTCAAACATGGCTCTCCTCATTCATGCACAGATTTAAATATCTAGATTTTAGAGCATCCAACTGCTGCCTGTGTTTTCAAGGAAATGAAATTCACTCTTCACCAAAGACAACTCTGAGGTAAATATTCGAGGCTATCATTATGTTGTTATTTAGAATAAGGATTTAATCCTATCAGGAGTAAAACTTCCAGACAACTGAGTGAATTAAAATACAGCCATACACTTCTGAAATTACAGGATATCTAGTTCCCGTTCATCCCTTCCTGACTGTCATTTCCTCGTAAAAGCTGTACTGAGAGATATTTGTGCAGTCTGCATGAGACCATGAAATCAAAGCTTAGTGCCTCGTACATTAGGTGTGATGCTTTCAGATAAATGTATTCCTTCCACTGAAGCACATCCCCATAGCTCCTTCAACCATGGAGTAGCTTCCAGATGGAGTGTAGGTTTCCAAGATAATGCAATAACTTTTCTGGTTAATAATAAAGTAAAGTGTAGATGAAAGCTCATTTTTTCCCAAGCCTACTATATATGATTCATTGCTCTTTTGTGAGTGAAGCTATCATTTTTATGACCTAAAACCAACAGTGATATTTCATAAATGTGTGTAGCTGGTGACATTGACAACGTTTACTTTTTCTGCCCTTGAACACTGTTATTTTTCCTGCATTTGTATAATGGCTATTTTAATTTTTATATAATGTAAGTTAAACTGGTATTATGAAAACAAATCTTTGTTTATTTTTACAGTCTGTATTTATTTTATTTTATTTTTAATACATTTCTTCTTGAGAAGTCAACTAAAAATTTGAGAAATTTCTACAAAAAGATCCTAATATACCCAATTTCTAATAAAATAGGCAAAAGAGATTTCTTCATGGTTTTTTTTCCCCTGGATTTTCTTATTTTTTGCAAGCATCATTATAAAAAAAGTAAATTAAAACAACAAAAGAAAAAAATCAATTTTCTTTCTGCAATAGCTTGTATGAACTTACTCAGTCATATTTTGTAATTTATAGTCCTGGTCTTAATTTCTGTTAACATTTTTCTGTCTCTTGCTATATTAGAGGTATATAGAAATTCAACTAAAATCAAACAAAAGACTTCAAACTTATAAAGTAGGACTTTATTTTGGAATCTAAATCTGAATTATAACACTGGCAATACTGTAGGTTGTACCTAGCGCAGGTGGTGTGTTTCACAGTCCCTGAAAACTTGTTTAGGTCTCTTGAATGCCTACCTATGCAAATATTTAGGCCTGACTCTATTTTTTCAACATCAGCTCAACTCCTACATTGTGTTTTTCCGCAGTAAAGATCAAGAACTAAGGATTCTGTTATGCCCCCTGAAGTTTTGAGCAGTCATTCTCAAAATATAATTGATAACACTGATTCACCCAAAAGATAAATAATTTGATATTTTTTGTTTGGTTTCATACACTGAGGGGAAAAATTCTTTGGACAGCCTCAGAGCTACAGGTATGATATACTCTCTGAATTTCATTCTTGCTTTTAAGTGATAGGTACATCATTTAAGTTTACCATACTTAGTGGGAGTCAAAATACTCGGGGATGTTGATTTTTTTTCGGGTTTTGCTTTCATTGCTCGAGGGTTTTCCTGAAAATAAGTGCATATTATATTTTCAGACTTAGTTACAAATTTTTACACACACATTGATTTTAAACTTAATAGAAACTTCAAAAATATATTAAAACAATGAAAATTCAGTTTGTTTGTGATTCGTATGTTTAATATTAGTAATGTCGTTTAAGTGACATGTTGGCTTAAGAGAGGCAATACCATGTATCTTTCAAATATTACAGCTAAGGGCAAAATCTACTTTCAGATCCATGGGACAGTCTTTATTTGAATGCATTCACCTCAAAAGGCTGAGGAAGCAGGTGAGAAGATGTTACTGTGCACATAGTCTTTAAATTTATGAAATATCCGGAAATATCTAGTGGTTTTCCTAGTAAGGGAGTGCAAATGTTTGTTTATAAAGCTCTAATAATTTCCTAAATAAAGTCAATACACCCTTGAATTGCTTTGATAAACTAAAAGTGAGACCTCTCTTGACACAGGTATGAATTGGGACTAAATTATTATTTTGTGGTGGGTCATTACATTGTGTAGGGTTCATGTGAACCAATATCTACAAGCAAGACAAATCATCTCACCTGTGGCCTGAACCTGTGACTTCAAAGCATAATCATTGATCCAGTATTCCAATTAGCTCTCTAGGTGAGATAATCCTTTAATTCCAATTAGCTCTCAAGGTGGACAATCCTTTAACATCAGGACAAGCTTGGACTGTCTCAGCTTGATGCCCATTTTCATCACTGTCAGCAGCTGCAGCCAAGCTCCTGTTCCTGCAGCAAACAGCTCCGGAAGCTATTAGTGTTTTTACAGATCTCAACAGACAGCATTGCTGCACATTTGCAAACAACTGTTACATGTGATTAGTGTCAAACCAACCTACTAAACCAAAATATTCTGAAAAGAAGATTTAAGACTTGAGAATTATAGTGCCATTGCAAAATACTTATACTCTTCTAAAGGGAATACTGATTTTCACAAAACAACATTTTGATTTTTATCTTACTATAAAGTGGAAGTGGGTTTGGAAGGAGAAATTATAAATGCCACACAGAGCTATTCAATACGTCTGAACAAAGAGCTAAATGTAAGGAGATCTATAAAATCAAAGAATGCTAGCAAACCAAATGCTGCTATGCTCGTTTTTTTACACTGATTCACATTTATCTTAAAAGATACTATGAAGGAAAATAAACTCCAGTATATATAATTTGAGAACATTATGCCATAATCTTGATGTTTTCTAAATCTTTTTTGGATGCATCACACAGCTTACAGTTTATATTTAAAAAAAATCCTTTTTCATTATATTCAAAATAGTACCATATACAGCAGAGGCCCTAAAAAGCTGATGTGAAGGAAAATTCCCTAATGTGTTAGTTACATTAGGCTTAATATTAACATATTACAAAATGAAAAGAGGGCACCTGCAGGCATTTTATTTTGAGGGCATCATTTAAACTTCCATTCAAAAGCTGTGCTTTAAGTCTGAACTTTCACCCTTAAAGTGATATTTGAGTTTGGTATAAACTATCAGGGCAGTAGGCCTGAATCTTTAGTATTACAGCTCCAGCACCTGGGGCTAGATTAGAGCCATAATTAGGATGCCTTAGGCAAAGGAGAAATTGAAAGTCATAGCAAACCTCATCAAAGAACAGGTTTGCACTCCCCTACAGTTATTCTGAACTGCTGTCTTACTCTGATCCTCACCCCTTTTCTTCCCTCTGGAAGAATTCCTCTTTTGTTGCCTTGCACAGAAATGAGGACTGGCATGTCGTCTTCCATCCCCTGGCTGGCTCTCTGTTCTTGCCATCCACTTACGGAAAGAGGTGAAATAAGCCCCTGTGCTGCTTTTGTTTCTCCATGCACTCTGAACCAGTCTGAGCCTGCAAATAAGATGATATTTGCCTGTTTGAGGAATGGTATTACTGAGCTCAGTGACTGGTTAATGCTTGTCTTCAGTATTTTTGGTCTCTGTCTGATTATATGAATGCCTATGTCCTACTATCAGTCAGGATTTTTTTTCTTAAACATTAAATATTTGTTAGCTGAGTGCTGCTTACCTCCTTGACAGCATAATATCATTTTCATTTACTGTGATACCAACTTTCTAGTTGTCCTAAGGTATCGCATTTAAGAAAAATAAACATCGCAGTTATTAAACTATGGGGCTTACATCATAATAATTCAGCAAAAAAGAACTGAATTCAACTAACAGAGCGGCTGTGCTGCAAGGGAAAAACAATCTGTACCAAGACATCACATTGGTTTCAGGAAAACAGCTGAAGAGCCCATGCCAAAGAATGCTGCTGCTGCATTGTATTTGCATTTCTGTGATGGGATTTACATAACTCAACATGACATTATATTGGCTAAGACACAAATCTAGTCTTTAATCCAACAAGACGCACAGAGCTTGCTATGTTGTGTCACCATGATCCCCTCTGCCAGGCTTCTGTCTCTTGCCCAGCCAAACACAATCTTTACACGTATTTATCCATTTAATACCTGCTGCATGTTACCCACTGTTTGCATGCCCATCAAGTTACAGTATTCACATATAAAGTGCTCTCCTTGCAGACTGGTTATTTTTCAGTGATACATAAGTGCCCAAAGGGCAATTGCAATTTTGTTTACACAGTGAATGAAAATACGTCTTTCCTCTATTGGATCATAATTGCCCCTTTAATCTTTCTGCTTTCTTTCATTCCCCTCATATTTACTGGCCCTTAATGAGTTTTTAGCATGGACAGAGTTAGAATTGCAATGTGCCCATTAAGATACCTCCAAAGAGCCTCTTTTGCAAACAGCTAATCAAGAATGCAATTGCAAGTCTGCACTGTAGACAGGGTGCCAGTTCTGGAGGCTGTGTAATAACTTTGAAAGAAAATATTAATTTAAACTGCTCAAGTTTTGCCTAAATCTTCACTAACGACTTTCTGTTGCAGTCCTTCCCTGGTTCTTTGCCAAAAAAACAAAGCTTCAGTCTCCCTGAGGAAAAGTAGGCACAGGAATAAGTTTGTAAGTTTCTGAGTGCCATGAATAGCAATATCAATAATACCATCAGGCTGGTCAGTGTCAGCTTACAACCAGCATAAGAGCAAAACACAATTCTAGTAGTTTAGCGTTAAATCCTAAACCCGTGTTTACATTCAAGTTTTGCCTTTTATAGACACAATTATCACGTAAAATGACAACATTATGGTCTCCGTGACTCTGAGTACATGAAATATTTATTAATTGTCCATAAAGACAACAAGCTACCTTGACTTATAATGTTTAAAGGCAGTTAATTCTCAGTCCTCCCATTAATTAAACAATTATCCTGCATTTATTCTATCATCTCTCATCACCCCATACTCATATTTTTGTTAGGTTTTTTGTTCTTTATATGATTATTCTTTATATTATAAAAAATTAGTTTCTTTCCACACTGTCACTTTACTCATTAATTCAAATGTGTTCACTGTTTTCAGTCCCACAAAATTACCTGATCTTCCTCTTCAATCCATCAAATCCTATGATATCTATACAGACCATCTTAAATGTCTGTTTCCCATTTGCAGTCCATGAAGATTCTGAGACAGTTCCTTTGTTTTCCTTTCCTTAGAAACCCATCTTCAATTTCTCAGGGCAAATCTCACAGTCAGAAAATCCTTTCCCGCTTCAGACACTTATACCTTTCTCTTTAAAGTGGGGGCTCTTTCAGCTGCTATCTGCAATTCCCAGAGCTTAGCTGAATTGAAAACTGCAGACAATACAGTGCTTGAGATGTAATCCACTTACTTGCCTGAAGAATTCTCTCAAGAGAGTCTCAGTTGGCAGTACCATTTTGGCATCTAGATCAGAGTGATCTAGCAATCCTAGGTTAGACTGGAAAATACATAACTGCAAAAAAAGAAATCCAAAAATCATTGCTCTTATCCATTCTTACAGCTAGCTGGCTTTCATTTTTCCAACTTTTCTGCAGAGAGTTCCCTGTTTAGTCTATTTTGAGGCAACAGCTGGCTGTTGACTAGGCATAATTGGATTCAGGCAAAAATAAGCTGCAAGAAATGCATCATTTTCCTGTGCAATTATGGGTTCAGTTCCACTTGGTCGTGAAAATCCCTTAAAAGCTTCCCTCTGCTATCAGAAAAAGGCTGAGGTCAGCTGGAGCACTCCAGTGAACACTGCCTGGATTTAAATTGCTTTGGTTAACAGGTTCATTCTCAGTAAAGATTTGTCAGTTAAGGATTCTCTTTCCCATATGCTCTGGCAGACTTCAAGTCTGTTGAGCATGATACAGATTTCCATCCTCTCACACTTTTCTTTTCGTTGGAACCCTTCTGACTGTTGCCTTTGAACACATTTTTTCTAGGGGAATCAAAATAGAAACATATATTATTAGATTTTATTTCTGTACTCAAATGCTTGTTAGCAAAGGCAAATTTAAATAATAGGGTAGTTGAAAACTTAGGAACATCCAAGATCCTTTGTGAAGCAAAAATTCAACACACAAATTGGAATGATGGGAAAATAGGATTATTTTTCTTCCAACTGCATGAAATATACTATAAAGCTACAATAAAGAAAATATAAAAGACTAAACTCATAAGCTCTTACTAACATCTGTCACCACACAGTATCCCAGTAACTATACCTTTATAGTAGTTTAGTACATCTTCACTCTAAACCACCATCTGTTCCAGTCTGTAAAACTGCATTTGTAGCATGGGAGAAAAGGGTGTCCTTTTAAAGTCAGAAAATTAGTTTGTATATATGAGATGTGATAATAAAAAAGGCATATTTAAAGTACTGTATTATTTTATAAGCAAAATAATCCTATTAGATGAAATGAGTCTAAAATTATTTTTGACTGTTGCAATACTTCCAGGTTCAGGAGTTTATGAGAAATAAGCTGACGACAACTCACAGGCACTTCCATAAGGTGGAAGTCTAGATTTGTCTCAAACATTCACAAATGCAAATGTGTTTATATTTCAGCAGATCCAGTTTCCCAATGCATTGTAAGAAATTTCATTCTTTGACAAAGCCATAGCCAAAGAGACTTTTTTAAAACACAGCTTTCAAAACATAAGTTCAGTCTGTAACCAGCTCTGCCTAATACCTCTACTTGCCTATAGGCTTCCCATGAAATGACTGATGAAAACAAACAAAACCTAAGAATACAGGAAGGAAATTTATCTGTCAGCAGAACATTTCTTTCTCTATGCTGCCTGTGATTATTATATTGGTCATGTCACACTCAAAAGTCAAGTTTCTTTGTGGTTTTAGATTCATCATAAAGAACTCTTTAATTAGTAGGAAACTCTATGATAATATAGAGACTTTGCCAGGGTTTAACATTTTCTTCTATTTCAGTAGACCCGTGTATGCTACATCATAAGTGCTCCTTTGATTGGTAGGCTTGGGAAAAAAAATTAGGTTTATACACTTGTGCACTAAAAAGATAAGGAAACCGAGGGGAACCATTAACATTTGGAATTTAAGAGAAATTAGAGCTGTCATATGGAGTGTGCCTTTAAAAATGATAGCTCTGGTCAATGGAAGCTTTTTTCAGTCTGGGAAAACAGTATTTGAGCCTTTGGACTTGCTAGAGTACTGCCAGGAGAAAAAACTCAAACGTTCAGCAAGCAAAGCTTCCCACAAGCATATGGCTGCAACATCAGCATGGAAAGTGGACATTTAGGAGTCAGTATCTGCCACTATAACTCACCCTGAACAATAATACTGGGGCTTTAACTGAAATTCCTCACATATAAGTGATATCTTGGCCACACTGTATTCAAAGCAATTGAACCTGGCACAACTGACTAAACCCTGAGGTGTTGCTCATCACTTCACAGTAACATTCCCTGCAATGTCAATGGTTACAGCAGCTTTCAAGACTTTTTTGTGCCTGCCAAGTGACCCTTTATAGAACAGAGAACAACCTGTTTAAGTGTGACTCTGTCCTGGACATAGCCTTGTACTACGTGGATTATTATAAAAAAATATTTACTTTTCAAGTACTGAATAGAGTACCTATATCAAAATACGTATATACATGTGCATATATATATATATATATATGTGCACACATGTGCATTTACACGCAGGTGTATATGCATATATTTATGAGCATAGATAAAAATGTTAGCAGGACTTGTTTGAATTATAGATATTAGAGATTGGCAAAGAACTTGACATTACTATGAATGCTTTTAACCAGAAAATATCCAGAATAACTGCAAGAAATCAAGATGCTTTGAGTCTTTTCCTCAGTGAGATCCAATACTGAGATATTTCTATGGTTAATAGTCACAACAAACCAAACGTGTGAGCATCTGGTGGAGAAAATAGCTTATTGATGTTATGCTGGGAAAGAAC
This sequence comes from Falcunculus frontatus, assembly GCA_013398115.1. Lineage (NCBI taxonomy): Eukaryota > Metazoa > Chordata > Aves > Passeriformes > Falcunculus > Falcunculus frontatus. Next base: position 127,620 of record VZRV01006384.1, on the reverse strand, counting down.
ATGAGTCTTGCAATCTGTGCAGCAACCAAATACAATAAGAACTGTAGATTTGATTTTGGATGAAATACTCATTTAAAATGTTTACAATTGTATTACAGCCTTTATTCAATATTTCTTTCATTGCTCTAGCTTTGTAGAAACAACTTTTGAGCAGTGGGTAAGCTTCCAAAGTAAAATAAATGATAGAGTAAGAGAGAAAATTTATAATGCATAATAGATGGAAGAACAGGTGCATCAGAAAGTTTTGTATTTTGGACAGATTGTAAAACAGATATTTGGATGTGACTGGGTTATAAATTCTGTAAGCAGAGGTAATGCAAAGAAACAGAAGTAAAGCAAACCGTTCTAGATTTTATAAGTATTATTGTTCTGACTTGAAATATTAGACATGATTTAGAAACATTTGGATGGGAGAGTGGACATATCTGAAAATAAATGTAGGGAAACTTCCCTCATTTACTATTTTTACTCCTGCTTCTGTGCTTGTTTTTGTTAATATTACCAGTTTATTACCCTATGTTATGAAAAATTATGGCTACAAATATATTCCTACTAAAAAATAAAAGGCTTTCCTGGATTTAAATCAAAATACCTGACTGAAAAAGATGCCATCTCATTTATCCCAGTCAAAATCTAAGCCCCGGCAACAGCTTGATAATTGATACAAAGTTGTTGCAAATTGCTAACACTTGAAATCTGTTCAGGTACCCTCCAGGTCCTTATCTTCTGCAACACCCCTATTTCTCTTTTACCTCTTCAAAACTCCTTAAAACATCCATCTAAGTCCTAGTGCCAAATTTATGCTTCCCAGCAGATTTACTGTCCTAGCAGGGTTACTCAGAAGGTTCACAGCCCTGCAGGAGCAGCCATCCCAAAGTCAGGATTGTCAGCTCAAAGGGGCAGGAAGCTTCTAGTCAGATGTTCAGCTTCAGTAGAGTAATTTTCAGAGAGACAAAAAATCCTCATCTATGTGCCTCAAGACATCTCTAAAGTTCTATCTTTCCAAGAGAGTTTCTGGAATGCCTGGACATACTGTGACAGTAGCTGGAAACTACCAGAGCACTCCCTACCTGTTCCTTGGTTAGTGTGCAAACAGAGGTACAGGATTGCATTCCTTTGGACTGGCTGCTGCCCCTTAGACTGCTACAAGCCCAGAGCCACAACCAGTTTTTCCTTTTGAAAATGCTTTGTGCTAGGCAAAAGAAGCAATATTTTTAATTGGCTTAATCCTATGAAGGGACAGAAATTTCTAAACATCTTTTAGCCTTATTAGCTTACTAAGAGTAAAAGGTACTAGGAAAGTTACAGGAACTGCTTAGCATCTGGAAGTATCTCTAAAATTTATCTTGCCTGAAACAATATGCTCAATGTAGGCAGAGATGATGGAAGACTTTATTACAAAAACTGTTATTAGTATCCTCTCAAGCATATTTTTTTCAGCTCAAAACTCATGGTATTTCAGTGTGCATGGCACTAATGCTCGTGCCTTCCTCACTCACATCCCTCATCTCACCAGTTTAATGAGTTTTGATTACCCACCAGTGCTGCTACTTCTCTCTGAACTGCCTGCTTAAATTCTTGTCAATATTACGGAAAAAGATTGTCCTACATCCATAGGTTGTAGGTGTTTACACATAAAAAAGACCTTTCATTATTTTCTTGACATTTCAAATCAAATTATCTTGAAGGCTTTATAAAGTCCTAAATGCTTAGATCTCCAAAGTCACAGTTACAATGTTTAAATCCCATATTTTGATTAGCGCAGTATGTGTTTTCCATACTATGTGCTGCATATTAGTCTAATCAGAAACCTGTGTAATGTCTACTGGGATATCCTTGCAGCAAGTGACACATTTACTAATTAGAATAGTGGAGGAAATTTACTTGACTCACTCTTTAATCAAGAGAAATACTCCTGATAATGTGAGTTTTGTAGCAGTAAAGGCTAGCTAGGCCTGAAATAAATAGAAAAACAGACAATAAAAGACAACAAAGCAATATTTTTTTCCCTTTCCACTGGTGAGAATCAGGTCTGGCTTAGAATGCATAACCTTACACCAAACACTTATCCAAGAACTATACCATTTATTTAACAGTACATAAATATATGCTGTACTATAAGCTCTTTTATAAATATGTTTTATTTTTAGGTATATTTTCATTCATTTTATAAGTTATTAACATGGCTCTAAATGCTGTGAGCTTTTAGCTTATTTTTAATTTTCCTCATATTCTGTCACAATAGATCTTGATTTTTTGGAAGACATTTGAAGTTTTTTGACATTTTAAAAACATGGCACTTTTAACTATATACTAAGAATGTAAGGTCAACACTTAAAAACCAATGCCTGATAAAAGTGTAAGTCAAATATTTCTTAGCTGGTTTAAGAATAAGTAAAGGATGAAGTAAAAGTTCTTTGAATTAAGTAGTGGCTTGAGCTCATTTTCTAGGCTATAGAGATTGCCATAGAGACCCTTCTGCTGTATTCTCAGTGTCAAATTTAAAAAAAAAAAAAAAAAAGGAAGCTAGTTTATTCACAATTAAAAGACTACAAAACTGAGTTACCCTTAATAAAAAATCTTGATTTAAAGAAAATTACTAATTTGATATACCTTTACAATATGAAGATAAATAATAAAATTAAATTACAATTTTTTCATGTAAAAGAATGTATTATTATAAGCCATTGCAAAGGGAAAAATAAATGGAATACATTTTATACAGTGTATATATTTATTTATACCTCAGCTTTAAGTTTGTATGTTTTGTAAGACTTATTAGACATTTCTCACCACTTTGAATTCCTAGATTAGAAATCCTGAAAAAAAGCCACCGCTGAAAAAGTTAAGATAAAAACCTGCAATTTACCTATTTTACTGAATTGAATGCTGCCCAGCAGCACTCCTAACTGACTGGAATGTAAGAGCTTTTCCAGGATTCTTATGGCCCTTGGCAATCAGTGGTTTCCCAATGAATTCACAGACGTTATTTTAGCCAAAATGTTCCAGGCATGCTTAACAGTCAGTTTGGATGCAGTCACCCCGTTTTGGTGGCTATCAGACTTCACATAACTCCCATGAGAGATTGTCATGTCAGGTGGCCTCTGTTCCCCAGGAGCTCTTCACGACATGTCTAGTTTACCAGTAGAAACATGCCTGTACATTAAGCTAAAGAAAAAGAGAATCAGATTTTTAATATTTCTGTGCATCTTAAAAAGCAAATGCTTTAAAGGGACCAAAACCTGGAGACCTCAAAGTGATCCATTGCAAGTGAAGTATTTGTCCTCTGAATTATTATTATGCTATATGGTACACAGGGTGATTAAAAGCTGTTCTTGTTATTTCACTGAAATCTGGCCTGGAATATTGAGTCCTTCACTTCTAAAACCTTTTTTACAGTAATTATAAAGGAGTTATTTATCACTTCTTCATTGAAATAAATCCTAAAAATTGAAACCTTTGATTTAAAATATGATTAATTTCATTGGTAAAGCAAAACGGGAGATGTTTAACATTTTTACATTGAAATGTTTTAGATTTTTACTTTCTGTTTAATTACAATATAGTGCTGCCCTGTGGTCACTAATTTAGTGAATTTTAATTAGAGTTTGATGGATTACTACTTACAAATACAGTCTGATGAATTTGATCCAACTTTCTACCCAAAACCAGCTGTGAACACATTTTGGATTTTAATATTTGCTTAAATCATGTAGACAAACAAATTTCAGACATTGAGTTCCTGATGAATTGTTCTCTTTCCTATTCACTCTTTATTATTGCTGTCTGTGCTATGAGACTGGATATCTAAATTAAAATATTTTTGAAGAATAGCAAGAAGCAGAGCTATTATTTTAAGAGAAAGATTAAAAAATAATTAACATCAATCATTCATTCACATAAAAATATTACTTTCCCAATGTAAAAGTGATTATTGGTAATGGCCTCTTATATTTCGCAGAAACATTTGCATAAAAGAATCTGAAATATTATTATATGCATTATACAATAATACTGGTCATTTAAGCAACTCTTGTAAATGCTTGTCTACTCTTGTGGAATATGATTATCGGGTTTACATGATTCCATAGGTATTTCTTAAATGTTTAGAATGTTGAAAATTCATTCTTTATCTTTAGAAATAGTGTATAACATACCTACAGTGTTATAACTTTCTACAGACCCTGAGACTTGAAAAAGTTTGATACGGTGGCATGATATCTAAAACTGTCACATCTGGCTGATTTGTTCTTTGTTTGCTATACGAGTGTTTCTGTTTGGTTTGGTTTTCTTTCAGAAATTATTCCTGTCCTAGATTCATAACAAATCTACAGAATGGACTCTGCCACAGCTCATTTGTCCACAAAGTACTGTAGCATCTTTGTAGTTTAAAATCATCACATTTTTCCTCACACTTAATGAATTTGCTAAACAATGTCAGTCCAAACAGAATTTTAGATTGCTAAATTCATTGTTCACGATTCAATGCAAGAGAGTGAGAACTGCAAGTGCCCTAATTTTAGATATCTTCATAGTCAATTGTCTGAGACCTCTGTCTTTTAGTTCCGCTATGTCAAGCAAAACTCAAGATAACTGGAACACAGAAGTTCAAGAAAGGGCTAATTAGCATAAAATTTAGAAGTATTTCTGTAAAGAACATGTTAAAATTGAAGTTTTTAAGAATCACATTATTTCTTCTGACAAGCTTCTAAAACCATCAGAAGCAGACCTCTGCTCCAGAAAAATCACAACATCAGAAGTCCTTTAATTTCTGAATTCCTGTCTGAAAAAGCACTTTTCTAACTTTGATTACCATGGCAGCTCCTGTTAGATACTTTATTACCTAAGTCACAGCCAGGGAACAGATTATCCTATTTTGTATAATCATGTCTCGGGTAAGTAAGGTTGAATAATCAATGCAGTGTAATTTTTAATGAATTTAATTTCAGGCATACTTTTCATACTTTTGCCTGAAATGTATAAATGGACTTTTCAGTAATATTAAGGGCAACAAAAAGTCACCACGTTAATTTTCTAGTATTACAAAACTAATGATTTTGTAATGGCCCTAAATGAATGGAATAAACCCCAAAAATATTATAACCTTCCCCCTTTGACAAGATACTGTAACTCTTTATTGCCAAAGAACATTGCATTCACAAAAACAATAACATTAATTTTCACTAAGCAGAAGTTAGGCAACAAACGAGTTTCACCTACTTTGACTATTATCGCTTTGATCTTGTGATGTCTTTGAACTTCCTCCTCCAAATTACTTAATCACCAAAAATCGTGCACATTGCAGCTTTTCAGTTTTTCCAGTGAAACAAAAGGGCTGAACAGAGAAATTATAAGCAGAGTAAAACTATATGAAAAAAATTCTGTATTTACATGCCATTTGATGGGAATGACTATCCATTAGAATCCCATTCGTCCTTGAATCTTCACTGCTGGATGTCCTAAAGATCAGGGAAAGAACTTGAGTGATGTGTTTCTGAAAGTACATTAGTCTCAGAAGGAGAAAGAAATAATTATACAATACTTAGACTGTTACTTATTTTGATCCTACCACTGCCACACATATTTAAAAACTTCCCAAGTAAGCACCTTTGATAATATTTAGATTTAAATTTTTATTCAGCAAATACATAACAAAGAACATTTGTATTTTATTTTAAAGATGGAAGATCTATTAAAGGGCTCATTTTAATTACTTCCTTAAGCTGTATATCGATCTGGTTTTAGAAACAATCCTCTTTCCTGAGTCCATTTTGGATTTTAAACTAGAAATAGCTTTAAGTACCATAGAAATAAGCCGAATGTGCGTATCAACTGAATTAATGTAGCAAGCAAAAATTCTGTTTTAAGTTGAAACTACACTCAAAAGGACAGTTAAAAATACAGAAAATAAACTACTAAGAAGAATCATGTTTATTCAGATGTTATTTACATGTACATAAGTGATTTCTATGAGAAGCATGGAAAAGCCTTTTACATGTCATTCATATTATCTGCCCAGGCTATGTAGGGAATTGAGGGAAAACAGTGAGGGACCATGTAATAAAAGGCGATTTTAAAATAATTTGCCTATACAAAATCTCTAGGTTCTCTCCAACACCAAGTAACTCTCCTTGCCTGTTTTTTCCAAGTACTTATAGTGAAATTTTCTATTTTTATGTATTTGTAGTGAAATATGGGGGGAAAAGCACATATGGATATAATTGGTCGAAAGAGTAAGAGGCAGCACTAAAGTACATGAGCTGTATTTAATGAAACATAGAGACCAAGGCTAGCTGGATTAATCTCTCCAGGAACAAACAAACCTGAACTGCTCCAAATCCCAATTTATTAGTCTAGGCAATATAAAGTGTCCCTCTTTCAGCACGTATCAATGATAAGCCTAAGGATTCAGAGCATGATGAATTTATATGTTCTATTGCAAGCAGTTGGGGAGAAAAATACAGAGTGCCAATACTCCATAGGCATTTGAAAGAGATCAATTTCTTTCCCTTAAAAAGACATATACACACTGTAGAACAGCCAGAAGTTAGGGAGCGCTGTGTGAAGGCACCTTCATTCTTCTCCACTATTCATTTTAAAACATTACTTTTAATTAAGCCAGTTCATAATAATGTCTAAAGCGTGAACATCTAATCTGATTGCATCATAGCACCTACAAATTTTGCTGTAATTACAGCTGGAGATTATAGATTACTTTTCCTCTGGAGCAGGTAACTGTGATCACCTCAGGTCCCCCCTATGTTAGACCATATATGGTCCCTACAGTCCCAATGCAACACTTTTTGATAAACGAGTTTATGATCAAACAAACTGCTTGAAAACCATGGTACACAGAAAAGTGGAATAAATACATCCAGAGAAAAGTTAAAATAGAGAGTACTGAGTTGACTCCAGAGTCAAGTGTGCAGTGGAAGGTAGCAACAGACATTTTACCTAAGTGAGTAGCCAAGTGAATTTAAAAACACAAAATGGAATCTAAGGTAACAATTTTTGTTAGCTGATGGATAATTCTGTTTTACTTACTGTCTCTCTCCATTCATTTTATTTGTTCTTTTTGTTGTTAGAGCTTTCCTCATAAATGTAGATGGTTTCAATTTTGACCGGGTATCATGCTTTAAAATTACTTAAAACCAGATCTGGATCTTGCAACATGGAATTTCTCATCCTCTTAGATGACATTGTTATAACCATTTTTACCAAAGAAAGTTTGAAAATAAGTCCCTTAAAATAATGTGATTCACTTAATCAAAAAAGAGAAAAAACCCAGGGTTTTTCTCAGTGTTTTATAAGTCTGAACTATTAATAGGTCTGAGCTCTCTTGGAAAAGTAAATAATAACATGTCTCAAGTCGAGTAATGTGGATCAAATAATAGGGAAGTCTCTTGTAGAAGGTAGGATTACAATATTGGAAGAATTTCATTTGACTGTAATCTTACATTTCTTTCAAAAAATGTTACAGGAAACATGAGTCTTGACATGAGGTAATTTATAACTATTTTCTGGATATTTAAATAAATTAATTAAAATAGAGATTATTGAATTAGAAAACTTCCCAGTGCCAACTTGAACACAAAGTTTGGCAGTTTTTCGTGTTACAGTATTATGTACTTTTTTTTTAATAATGGAGTGAGGAAAAGCTCCCAGAAACACAGATATATCTGACTAGAAATTATATCTAGGCTGATGGAAGTCAGAATCTCAGGAAAGAGTTTGTGGTCCCAAGTATCCCCAAATCAGAGCTTGGCACACAACAATCTTGATACTGAAACAGAAAGTACAAGTGAGTGCAAGTACATGAATCATCATAACTTGTTAATCAGGTTCTTAGAGTAATTTTAGTTACAGATTACACAAGTATTTCTCATGCAGTACCACAAAAAACCACCACAAAATACACAAACATAAATCCTAGAATGTATTTTTATGTCCTGAAAGATTTTAAAATGAGTTTTTGGCATAAGGTCTTCTCTCTCTTTTTTTTCTTTCTTTTTTATTAATTTTTATAAAGTATGTGATGAGTATATAAACGAACATGAAATTAGGAACAAAATATTTGTGAGAAACAGCGACATACAAAACGTGATAGATCTCAGCAATAAAACCTTGGACTCCGAATATTTTGCAATTGTTAAAAATAACATAATAACTATCTTTTTGTTTTCCTTTCCTGTGCAAATATTAATCAATTAAAAGTCTGATTGTATACTTGCAGTTTATTCATTGGTTTAAGAGAATAAGATGGCTGCCCTCCAGGCATTCACTAATGGTGTTATTCTTGATGAACTTCTCTTTCCTTGGGACATTCTGAGGAAATAATGTACTGTGAGGTTTGATTTATGCCTGACATGAAGCTAAAGTCTAGAATACTTCTCCAGTAGACAAAAAAGATATTTCACTTACTTCATTAGTCTGCAGAAAGGAAAACTGAAGAGAGAAATTTATATTAGTCAATGGGGCTCAGAGATCCTAATTACATTTAGTATTGAGATTCAATGAAGGGAAGAAACCATCAGTCTAGTGAAATTGTTTATTGTTCTTGTTTTTCTTCTAATAATAAGATGCCAGATGGAAACCTCTGCCTATATTAGCCACCTAATTTTAATTGTGTTACATTGCTTCTATTAACTGATAGACTCATTTGCAGAAAATAAGCTATTCCCTCCCCCAAATATTTAACAGCTTCTTCTTAACTTGGAAATTCTAAAACATTAGAAAGTCTCTTTGAAGCTCTTTTTTCTTAGTCATTCTGCTGCATTACAGCAAATATCTCCTCTCCCTAAACATCTCAGATGCTTTATATTAACTAGCCCTTGAAAGCACAATTTACAATGAAAGATATTGTACCAATATATTGGACCAGAGGAAGCCATGGACAATTTTAGGGTGCTCCATGATTCCATGAGTTAAAAAAGGCAATGAAAAAACTGAGAAGTCAACTAAAGGAAATATATATTTTTTTTGTTATATTTTTTACATATCCAATCTGCATTTCCTAAACAAAACGTTGGCCTTGCAGAGATAGATACAGCCTGACACTGGAGAGAATTAACCTTTACTTGTAGATATTAGGAAACCTAGGAAGAACTAGCAAAAATCTCTTTGTAAAAGAGTCCCATTGAGATTAGAATAGACTGTGTGAAAGAGGAGCCCACCATACCCTCCAGCCCGTAAGTGGAAAATGTACGGGAGAAAGCAGCAATGCATACACCGAAATTTAGCTATGTCTGGGTATCCACACTGAGGAGATGCTCAGAGGAAAAGTAAAGAGGAAGCACTGCAGCAGTCTGTCTATCTCATCCTGTTGTCTAAAATGGCCTACCTGATTGAATTTGGATATGGCACAAGGCACTTTCAAACCAATTCCATGGAGTTATCTTTGAACCTTTTTTATGTCACAGCTGAGGAAAAGCTATCAGGTCTCTCTGTTCTTGCTTCTCTCAGGCATATTACAAGCCACATTTATAAAGGTTTCTGTACTAATGTTTCATTCTCCATCTTTCAACTGGTACATGTAGAAGTTTTAAGCACTTTTTTTTTGTTGTTATTTTCAGGTAAAGAGCAGCGTCCTCCTCCCTTCACAGGCTTTCATATTTTACAGTATACAGCAAGCCTTCACAGTATGGATAGACAGACTTCTGCCTTATCTTCATCTATGTTCTTTATATAAAATATAGAATATAAAACATTGCTGCATCATGTTATGAAACATCTGTAAGCATCCATCCAAGTACAAAATTTGTGCTTGGATTTTATGAGAAACTTAGCTGAAAGGAATAGCAATGAGGTAATATTTGTTATCATATTGTCATAAATTCTTACAAAGCAAGAAAACATATTTTTAACTGTTCTTTGATTATAAATTCACTTGCCATATCAGAATTACACTGTAGGTAAGGATCTGAGATTATTTACTAGGGCTTTTTTTTTTTTTTTTTTAATTATAAAAACAGAAGTGTAAAAAAAATTGAATTAAAAAAAATCATATAGTTGATAGAGTGAGAGTACCTGGTAGAACATATTCTTTTTTCAGAACTTATGACTTATACAATAACTATGTATAACTATGACTTATACATACTCAAAAGTTAATCATGCAGGCATAATATTAACCAATTAAACTTGTATTATGCTTCTCATCTAATATAATTCTGTCTGGTGAGCACTATATTCTGGTAATAATGGTACATAACTGATGGTTGGAACGTGTAACATTGATAAAAGTCAAAAGTTTTGGAGTCATTTCATATATATTGGATGAAGTTAAAATCTAAAAGTGTGCTATAAACCCTGTTCATTAAATATGCATTAATATTTTCATTAAAAGCATTCAACTTAGGCAATACACTTACGGAAAGTGTATAATATTTGACAGAACTTAAAGTGGAAAGGTATTCATAGACACTTCTATATTTGAAAAGAAATTATGTGGCTGTTGGGCTACTCAAAAAAGACAAAGATAGTTTTGGACGCGTACATCTTTCTGCTCATGGAAAGATGGATTTACAGAAATGCTGAAGTCGACCTGATTGGCTTCAAAGTCTCCGGTGATTTCAGCGGATCCTGTCAAAAAATAGGCCAGGCCATTCACATAGACTGAAAAAACTGCTGAGGGGCAGGATCAGGTAGTCAAGCAGCTCTGTGTGTCATAGCTTTTAGGGCCAACCACTCATGTGAATGACAGAAGAGCATTTCAACATTTACCTTGAGATTTCTCATCTTTAATGATAGATCTAATTTTTACTATTAAATGCTTCTGACTCAAATTTATGTGGCTCTTAATGACCTTTACCATGAAAGGTGATAGTATGTCTCAGTTTCAAAATCTTGCTGAAGGTGTAGATCTACAGATAGATGCTCCCAACAATGCTTTAAATCCCTCTTGTGGAGGACTCCAAAGCAGATGGAGGACTCTTGTGCACAAACACAGCACCTATAATGGCATCCTGAATTGGTTCTTGCATTCATGAAAATGGTCACTTTTTTTTTTTCTCCATTTTAAAGCCTGAACAGTAAGTGGAATAGCACTGTATTTTTTCTAAATATCCAGAGGGATGATATGCTCAAAACTGAAGTTCAGGTGTTACTGTTGAGAAGAAAAGGATGATACATTCAAAGCAAAAGAGTGCCATTGTCCCCTCTTTCCCAATTTTTTTTCAGGCCAAAAGATCTCTTTCTAGCAAATAAACACCACTTGGCTTTTCAGGAGGAACCTGTCTCAGACACAATGAAAGAATAGCTCAATTCTGTGCATGAAATAAGACCGTTTAAACACTGCTCTTGAAATGGAGATTAGAACAGACCCTTTTCAAGAAGAAAAAGCATACAGAAGATTGACTCAAAGGTCCTCTATTCTTATGACTATTAGTATTTATTACTTTAATATTCTGATATGCAACACTGTTGCAATTGAAATTTATGGTTAATCTTATATTAAAGAGATAAAATAAGCCCTGAGCTGATAGCAGAGTCACTCGATCTCATTAAGCACTGCATCATTAGATTAGAAATCTTAGAGGGCAATGCTATGAAGGAGGAAAAATGCATAGCAAATATTTTTTATGTAGTCTTGAAAATAGAATTTTAAATAAAAATCAAAGACTTTGAGACATGCATGCCAAACGACTTGTCCTGTAAACGAATGACTAAAAATATAAAATGCAGTGAAGTTTGTTATCCAATAAGAACAAAAACACCTTTTGTGACATAATTCCTTTCCTTACAGTTAAAAAGCAATAAAGCTGGAGTGACTTAAATGAACACTCTCTCAAAGGTTAAATAAATTGTAATGCCGTAGAACTACTGGTGTTTAGAACATTTAAAGGTCAGTTCCGTGAGATTTTTTTTATAAAGTTTGAGTTTATTTTATTATTTACAAAAATTGCATTTCCCTTAGCTGAGAAGGTTTTGAAAGGTCCGTCATAATGTGGTAACACTGCTGGAAGGGTTTTGCTAGATTGAACGATGAGGTTGGCACAGAGACGTTGCCTCTTCCCCCTCGATCTATAGCATCAGCACATGAGACGTATAGCATATGCACATGGAGACAGCATAGCATCACAGCAAGAACTAAAGTCTCAATCTCTATGAAGGTGTGCCAAAAAACATTATGCCAGTGCTAACATGTGTCTACCTCAGGTGTTTTCCACCTACGTCATATAGAAACAATCTCAATTAAATGCTCTGAGGTCAGAAAAACATGACATTTTTGGTACTTTTGCCCCCCTTTTATCCAAAAAGTATCCATACACGAGGAGATTTTAGAAGATTATGGGAATTAGAATGAAACATTTTTAACTGATGGTGTGAATCTACAAAGGCTAACCTATAAATTTGTGATAACCCAAGAAATTCCTCCTATGTCTATGATGCAGGCTCCTATAGAAAGGGATTTCAGAGGCAAGTGAACCAGCATCTTCTGATAAAAGTCGATGCTTCTACATTTTTGAAAATCAATGCCTTAATTTCCAATGAATTACTTAAAATCTTACTCTTCCTTAAAGGAAGAAAAAAGCAGGGGGGAAACACACAGGTAAGAACATTTGTGTCTGACCAAATAACAGTTTTTATCTCATCTAAAGTCCCTCACCTAGGAGTGAAAAGTCACAATTTTATAAAAGAAATCTTAAAAATAAATCATCAACCTTACCTGTGCCGCTAAAATTAGTAGTATCAACACAGAAGTGGTGCTCAGTTCAAAGCCATAGATTAATTAACTGGTCAATAACCAGCCTCTGCTGATGTTTAACCCAGTGGTCGATTTCTGTCTTGCTTTCTCACAATCAAAAGAAAATTGGGGCAGGGAGGAGGTAAATTTCCACAGCCCCTGGATTCCCATCTGTCCTTTGCTTATGCACTTTGTAGGCTTAGTCCTCTACCATTTCCTTGAGTAATTTCACTTCCCCTGTAATTTTATTGAGCTGAAGCATTTGCAGGATTTGATCCCTCATGAGTCACAGAATCACAGAATATTCTGAGCTGGAGAGGACCCACAAGGATCATTGATTCCAAACCTTCGGTGAATGGCTCGTAGAGGGATTGAACCCGTGACCTTGGCGTTATTAACACCCTGCTCTAACCAACTGATCTGGAGTCATTTCCATCTACTTCATAAATCCTTATGCTCTGAAAAAGCATCCTCAGCTTCTTTGCATGTTAATATTGAGCTTTCAGCTGAATGGAAATGTGTTCTTCCCAACATTGTCACAGTTGCATATTTTTAATTTTAAGCAGGCAGGCTTTCTCTTCTGAGCTACCCTATTGGCCAAGGGGTTTTGGTTCTTTTTATATTAGTTTTTTCCTATACAGCTTCTATATTACTGTTGCTATTCCAAGTCTTTTATTACCAAATACGGTATGGAAATATCTCTGAGAACAAACTGATGGTTTGAATAGACATTTCAGTAATATATTCAAGTAGGAATTTCAGTAATAAGTTCAAATTTCTTTAAAACTTTCAGCCTTCTTTCTCATCCTTGAGTTTAAGTAAAGCCATCACTTTCCATTTGCAATCATATTCTTGTAAATTCTTCATATTTTATTCTTCTGGAACAAAGATAATGAATCTCAGACTGTAAATCTTCAGAGGTTTTGGATATATACAAATATTCAGCTTGATATGTGGTTTTGTAAACACATTTACATTGAGAATGCAAGGAGTTGACGCAATGAGATAAATTTCAGTATAAATATAAGCAAACCCAGATCTACTACAAATTTGCATCATTTACACCTTTAAGATGAAACTGAGTGGGAGAGAACAAAAACCTTGGAAATAGAAGAGAGCACAAAATCACAAGCTTCTTTTTTATTAGATTTCTTAGCTGACCTTTTCTCTCCCACCTTCTGTCAGAGATCCTTATGACTGATCAATTTGCAGGCATTTTTTTCCTTCGATCTTCAAACTATTGTATTTTCATGTGCACTTAACACGGTTTTTCAAGAATGGTTCCAGTTCATTTTTTCAGTAGATTCAAATTCAGTAGCTGTTGTATTTTAGGAAGGGTATTCCCCAATTTAGTGTCCCCACTGAAACACCCCAGACCGTGTGCCACTCGCTATGCCCACTTCCCCCTCACCCCCTCTGTGGTGGGACGGAGAGGAGAATTAACCCTGTCCTGGTCAGAACCATGACAGTAGTGAAGTCAGGTCTTTTATGTCCTCCTGAAAACTACAATGTAAATAGCAAAAGTGGAAAAAAATCTTGCTCCATAGGGTTCCTTGGTAAGCCTTGCAAACTTACTAACTTATTCCAGCACATGATGAAAACCTGGAATTTACACACGGTGTTCTGGAGATTACAAAATCAAAATATTAAATAAAAACTGATGATCAACAGAGTACTTGGATTGACATCCTGTTAACATGTATAGGACAGAAGGACATTGAACAAATGCATTTTGCAACGGAGGTCCTTAGCGCACACTCTTGGTGTGCATGTATATTCCATGTCAGTCTTCAAACTGCTCTCATTTTCCTTTCTCAGTAATGTTGCCAGAGATTAGACATTCACTTAGTGGAGTCAAGCAGATTATAGTTCAGGTCTTTACGGTCTGTGATGAAGCTTGCAGGAAACAAAGCCCTAAGTTGCCTCATCATTAATGTGATTCATGCCAGCTGTTTTGGAGCTTGAGCTTAAGCTAACCTACTTCGCTTGGAATTTGAACAAATTTGAGGTACTTATATAATATAGTATTGGCCTGGGCTGTGAAGTGACAATTAAGAGCAATGCCTCTAAGCAGAATCTGACATTTGCCTCGTCTCACCTAAGACCTGTTTGAGGACTTTTCAATACTACTCCACTGAGAGTGAAAGAGGGCAACAGGGAAAAACTTTTCACACAGGCAGAGGCCAGATTCATTTGGGACCAGGTGCTTTCAGGTGAGACTTTGAGTGGCAGTGTGAAGAGTTTCTCCTTGCTCTTCATTAAAACACAACAGCATCTCTCTTGAAAGTGAATCGATGACTTGGTACTGAGCCTGTTTGACTGTGCTTTAAGCAAAAAAAGAGATACAGCTAGGACCCAGAGCAGGACTTGCATTCAGCTTCGTATATAAATTGTAGACTGTTTCTGATTAGGATAACCCAGGCCTACATGGACATAGAAGGAATCAAAGCTTAAGAAGCTAGTCATGTAACTTGAATGACCCCTAGTTAGTAGCTATTCAATGTTTTAAAATCTCACTGTTGAACTAAAATGGCCTGAAGAACACATAAAAGGCCTAGGTTCCTCAGACTGAGATCTGGAAAAGAGATTCTCTTTCCTGGTACAGTAGGCTACATTCAGAACACTCTGGACACACAAACTGGAAAAGGTTCCTCACAGAATGGAACTCCAGCTGCTTTGTTTTGCAATGAATCCCACAGTGCAGGGGGATTTGTACAGGATCTTAACAGTTAGACAACAAGATATTTCAATGGTTAAAAGTCCAGGAAGATCTAATGCCTCAGTCTTTCCTCTCAGCATTGAGTCATGAGCTCTACTTACCAGGCTCACGGCATTTTACAGAGAAGGAAAGAAGGTCTCCACAGAAGTATAGAAGCAGTCTTCACCCTCTTACTAAAGTTGTGCCAAAATGGAACAAAGAATGAAAAAATGACTGGGCTGGAAAGAGAGGCAGTAGAACAATGGGCATGACTTTATAGGAGGGTGATTAGAGCCCTATCATGGAGCCGTAGAGTTCCGAGTTATAGTTCCTTCTTCCAGGATTATTTATTCACTTATTTTATCCATTATATGAAATGAGAAAATAGACTGAGGAGCAAACATGGAAATTGACTCTGTTTATATCTTCAGGCAATTTTACTTTAACTGCAAGTTACTGTACTTCATTTGTATTTTCCCATTGTTTTATAATATAGAGATGATTTTAAGACATTTCAGAATAACTGCTTTGTAATAACATTATTTTTAACATAGAATAATAACCACTGTCGATTTCATTAGCAAACTGTTGCTTTTTTATGAACTACTAAAGATTTTTATACGACAGGTAACAAAACAAAGCAAAGGAATACCTTTTCATAAAGAAAAATTTTGAATTCTTATTTCAGGTTTTTTAATATATACACCTTTTATCTACATGAAAACAGGTGAGATCTGAGGTGTTAGACTTCTCAGCCAGGCAGTGCTAATGACTCAAGTCTTTCACCTGTTCTCTTCCCTCGGATCACTTGTCCAGGAGATGGGTGCTATGTGTTTCCACACACTGCTAATGAGTATAAGAGTGCTTTTCTTTCCACGATCCAAACCCCCCTTTGCAATTAGATTTTTGACACCTAATGACCTCCCACAAATCAGAATGTACATTGTTTCTTTGTTAGATATTTTGTGATGTTGACCTTTTAGCTGGTAAGATATTCAATCATTAAAACACTGAAATCCCTGAAATCCTTCTCTCGTGACAGCCTATGGTCTTAAACATTATATTCAACTAATTATTACAATATCCTTGAAAATAAAATATTATATTTTATATACTTTTTTGTCAGCAGTCACTCAAAATTCATAAGTTCTTACTTTTAATTTTTTTAACAGGATCAGCTCTCCTCAAAATTTATTTGTGGAAAATTAACAAAGAAACATTTCTCACAGTAAGATGATGTTTCACAGAGTAGGTTTGTAAGTGTAAGTTAGTTAAATCTGTACAAGGATGTGAATAGCTAGAGGTTCTGCCTGTATGTATGCTGAAAAATAACTTTTGTTATTCATACTAGCTCTGACTTGGAGCTATGTCATCAAAAATAAAAATTAATAAAAATTAATTATATGAAGACACCTGAGAAAACAATGATGGAACAGTATTGGCCATGTGATGAATTCCAAATAAGTGGCTTCAGCGGGAGGAAGGGGGTGGTTTTCTGTTTGTTTTTTAATTTAGTTCTATTACCGGGGCAGAATAAGGGCTGCAGGAGGAATAAGTGTGTCCCTCTTTGCAGAGTCAAACACCCGCCACCTGCCAAGAGCTTGGGTGTGAGGAGTTCTTTCCGGAAGCAATGTGTGCACAGGAACAGAAAACAGCAGGGTTTGACCCCTCTGACAATAGCAGGGTGTGAATAACCCCACAGTAAAAGGAACAAAGTTCAGACAGGAACTGGGGAATTCAGAAGTGCATTAGTAAGAGGACCAATTTATGGGTGAACGCAGCTTCTTTTAATATGTACAGCAAGTTAAAATCTAGTCTTGTCTGTACAGAATTATATCTGGATGACACAAAGAAATGTAACCTATACCTGGCTATCAGCACTAGCTGATGTAACCACAGCAGACACATTTTCATTTCTTTCAAAAGAAATCCTTGTTGGTCCATGACTTGTTTGTAGGTGCATTTTAGCAGTAGAGTATCTGAGATTTATTTTGCTTGTTCAATAGTGATTTGGTTTAGAATAAGTGTAAATGAAATCCTAAAGCATATTGTTTGAGATTATTTCAGTCATTTTGAGATTTCTTGTATCACAGGTGTTGAAGAGTGCACTTCCTTACAGAGTGCTGAACCAAGAATCCTCAGGCAAGCTTTGAACCTTCATGAGTGAGAAGCCAGGTAATTCTTATTTGTTTGGTCATTTCTCTACAATCCCAACTGCACTGTTTGTTCTGTTTGTTCTTATTAACCTATGATAATGGAAAGCTGAGCTCCTACCAGATCATCTTATACAGACTCATCCTCCTTCCAATTGTGAAGGATCCTCAAATGTGGAAGAAAGAAACAAAACAAAACAAAGCCCAAACCTTCTCTTTTCTTCTTTCCTGCACATTCTGTTAGTCACGTTAAAGATATTTTCTTACACATCTCTCCCAAGGCTGTCCCATTCCTTTTCTTCTAACAAAAGAAAAAAAGAGCTTTTTTTCCCGTTAGCATGTGCTAAGGTAGATATAGACCAATATTTTTTTTGTCCACGGTATAGGATTTTATGCTGTTAGAGGTCATGAATTACATATTGAGTTTATGCTCACTCAATAAAGGTTATTTTCTCACTGTTCCTTTACATCTCTAAAAAGCACCTTTGATCATAAAATTCTCTTTGATCAACTAGAGCAAAATCTTCAGAGCTGTGCTAAATTGTTCACATTGCGTAAAATCCTTACTTTGCAGACAGAGTCTCTTTTCTGCTCCTTAATAGTATTATTATCAGTGAACTCTCTTGTTGATTTATTATTTATTAGCAGAGCAGTCACCTTAATCATTACTATTTCCTCTACTACAGAATGTAGTTCTCTCTGCTATCCCTTATTCCTGATGTGCTATTGAGGATTCTGTGCTGCATTTTTATTGAAAACTTTAGTCTCCCATGACTGGCTTCAACTATCTCACAGTATCTGTTCTTAGACATTATTAGAAGTTACTAGTTTAGATTCCAACAGCTTCATGCACAAAGAACAAACAGAGTTTTGATCTGAATAACCTTTTTGCACCCAAATGACACCAAAGGAAGAAAAGGCCCAGAAAGCAAGACTGTGTTTCTTTACAATAGAAGAGTGTGTAGAGTCTAACAAAAGTGATAAGTTAACTGCTTTGCTAAACCAGCAACAGTGATGCTGAGAGCGATACTTTGCTTAAATTACTGAACTAGGCTTTCTAGTTTATCAAGTAGAGAGAGGGCACAAGCAGAATATTCACTTACCAATAGGTTACGTAGCCCCACGTTTTTCAGATCAATCAACCCTTTATTTATGGGATGATCACAGTGAACACCTGAAAAGGCTGAGCAGTAGAACTCCACCGCTCAGTACACAGTGCCTACAGCTTGCATTAAATTGACAGGGTTTTATATCAGCCTCGCATTCTTTTGGGCTGGTTTTCAGGGAGTCCTACAAAGTTCTTTGTAAGGTGTGTTTTTCTGTTTACTATGCAAACAAAGAAAAAAACGTGTCCAAAATTTTCACTCAAATTTGTAATCTCAGTATGAAAAGGAGTTGGACAGAATTAATTACAATGTATTAATTACAGCTATTTCATTTCTCAGTAGCTTTACCAATTCTGTTAGAGATAGCATTCTTCCTGAGGAATTGCTGATTCACAGCACACAAAAACATAAATATTATTAGATTTTGCATTTATTAAATGTTCTTCCCCTAAGAAGTGCAGTACATTTTAATTGAATAACACATATTCAAAGTTAAATGCAATGAATGTTCTCCTAGGGAAAATTAAATCATCAGCCTAATTATCAAAAGCATAGTTAGAAGTTCTGGTGCTCTTTCCCTCCCCTATCCATGGTCTTTTTCAGGCCAAAGAACCATATTTGCTGTAAAAAGGACATTATAAAAAGTAAGTTAAAGTGCATTGAATCATGCACTGAAAATTTCTATCACTTAGGTCAACAGCTGAAAATATTTATATCTTTTTCAGTAAATGGTTAAAAGCTGAATTCTGCAGTGATGCCTGGACCTGCGAGTTAAATTTTTATGAATCTCTTCTCCATAGTATGGTTCTATGCCTTCTAAGAGTTGTCTTAAATGATGACATCCTTAAGCAAGTAAGAATCTTCCCAATGCTCAGAAATCCTAAGCATCAGCTGCTTGATGTGAAAGTTAATGATTTATAATCTAGTTTTAAACTCACTGCAATGGTTGAGTTCAAAGAAATGAACACAGTATGTGGGTATCTAACTCAAAAAGTACTTTGGAGAATAATGTATTTTCTGAAAATGTATAAAATATGTTTTTTTCTTTATAGTGGAAGTTCATAAATCCACATCTTACATTTTAAAACCATGCAGTAGCCAGCAGCAAACTCAGGAACCAAAACAGAATGTCATCAAATGCCTCCTGTTGCTGCTTTAGGAAGTTTCCATCTGAAATCAAAGACAATTTTATATAATCCAATATACGTAATATTTGTACCACATATTACTAAATAAAACTGATTACGAATACACTCATTACCCTTATTACTGCTACTCTCTGCATGTACTATTGCTATTTTTTGTAGTTCCAGTCTTTCTGAAGTAGGTGTTAACTGGTGCATACTTACTTTATCTTTGTGTGGAGAGAGAGGAAGTCTCTCTGATAGAGCTGATAGAGCTTACACTGGAGTGGAAAATGTGCCACTGATCACAAAGATATGGCCAACAGTCTTAGCCCATACATAAATCATTTGGGGGCTGTAATTCGAGATCAGTTTGAGAAAAAATAGTTTAAAAATAAGCAGAGGGTGAAGAACTTTGTAGTAACTGTAGAAATATAATTTCCTTCAGTTTTATCAACCCATAACAGCCATCATTTATTTTATATTGATGCATCACAAGTCATACTATTTAAGCACTTAATCTAGCTGGGGCTGGAGTACTGCCTGTGCAATACATTAATGGGAAGAGAACACTTATTTGGGATGAAATTAGTAATCTAAGATACATATTTTTGCAAACAACATCTTTCTGTACATGCAAAGTTTCTACCACAATAACAAAATATAGGATTTCAATCCTCAGCATGAAATTGTATGTATCAAGAAATTATTGGATAACATGGTCACATATACATGGATAAGGACATCTATGCAAAGGAAATTCCAAGAATTCTTTCCTTTCCAAAGAAAGGAAAGAATTCTATCTTTTCTAAGCATACAAGAATTTTAAAATGAGAAATTATAAAGTATCTAAGAAGATTTATTTCTACTAAAAATTTTTTACAGAATTAAACTAGGTATATAAATATTTATAGTTTAATTTTCTCCTGATAATTATGAATGCTCTTTTCCCTGATTTTTAATTATTCGGTTTTGTGCTATGACACTTTAAATTCTGTAATCACTTGTTTGGTTT
Organism: Falcunculus frontatus; assembly: GCA_013398115.1. Classification (NCBI taxonomy): domain Eukaryota; kingdom Metazoa; phylum Chordata; class Aves; order Passeriformes; genus Falcunculus; species Falcunculus frontatus. The sequence continues at coordinate 106,839 of VZRV01006384.1, read as the reverse complement.
AGCTGCCTTCCTGTTATTTAAAATAAAATTTATTATCTCTCCCTTAAGTGAATTCATTAAGTCTTTATTCTTCATAGGTCTTTCTTTCCAATCACTAATGTTTTCAAGCAACAAAGACATCAGTTTTACCCTTAAAATGCTTATGTAGCAACGTTGTAATATGAAATCAGAGAATCAGATTTTATTAGAAACAGGTTCTCAGTAAGGTTTCCTTATTAGCAATTAGCTTCTTCAGCTGCTAAAAGAGACTACACTGCATGAGTCTCCAAATACTCTTGGAGAGATGGAAACAGGAAGAACAATGTTATGTCCTGAAACAATAAGACTGCAGAAAATAGGTGTCAGTGGAGAGCTGCATCAGAGAAATCATTGCATGTCCTTGTCTTCAGAATTATAGTTAGAAAAGCTTGCACATCCCCTGCAGAGTTGTTCTCCTCTAGGCAAGCAATGCTGATTTAGTTAGGCTGCACTGGATCACTGGCAGCTCCATTCTCAACCATCAGAGAACACAGAGTGGTTCTCCACTTCCTTTAGTTACCACATGGATTTCTCTTCCTAGCCTGCACCATCTCTGGAACACAACCTGCAAACTCCACCACAGTTGTGCGGCTGCTCAGAGGTATCAATGTTACAAGATGTTTTGCTATACACTTACCAAATCTCCTGGGCTACTTACTAAATTAATTAATCTTATCTGTACAAACAATTTTTCTCCTGAAAGATATTTCATAAATAACTTTCATGTCCCCGAAGACCTTTTGTTTTATTTCTTCTCTGATTAAAGCTTGTAATGCAATGTTTATTGTATTTTTTTTTCCTCTTAAGTTTTTGACTAGAGATTTTAAGCCTTCAAAAGGCATCTTCAGTTCCTACAGATATGCTGTGGATGAAAATAATTTCCCCTACATCTTCTCCCCATGTCATCAGACCTTTTTAACAATGTGAATATATCTCCTTATATACTATATTCAATGGTTACTTCAAATGCACTAGCCAAAACAGATTTTTTTTTCCCCTTTTTTTCTATGAAGATAACTTGTATTTAATTATTTTAAAAGCAGGTACATAGTCCTGGGATTTGTTGGGGTTTTTGGGGTTTTTTTAATGTCTATGTAGCTTACAAACACTCCTATAGAGAGAAAAGTAATAAAAAATTCTTTAAAAAAACCTAAAAAAAGGTAGTTTTTTCTTGTGTTTTTTTTGTTCCACTCCTAGCCCCCACCTCCTGTAGAATGGCAAAACATCTCTTGTAAAAAAACGTATGAAAGACTAATACGGAATATCACACTTACATGCATCTTAGAGTTTACTGGGCTGCCTTAGTCATTATCAAAGTCCCTTTATAAAAGGGAAATTTAATTCAGATAATATTTAGGTATTTTAATTGAGACATTGAGACAAACCGGTTTAAACAGAAGAGCAAAGGAAACTAAGCCTCTGTGAATAAGACAGATTGAACCCAGAAAGGTTTGAAATATACCAAAAAAACATGATTAAAACCAAATGAGGTTAGACGTTAATGCCAAAAAAACTTGGTATATTTTATTTAGTAGTAAAAGAGGCAAAGAGAAGAGAGAGGGAGAGAGGCAAAGAGGGGAGAGGGAGAGAGGTGTTTATGGGGGGTGGAGGTGGTGGAGACAGGGAGACAGTGACAGGGGTTAGGTAGAAACATATCACACATCCGAGGGTCCCAACAACATCTCGTTGCTGCCCTCCTTCTGGTCTTCTTGGTGGCGAGGGTCCCCTGCAGTCCCGTGCTGAAAAGTATAGAATCCAATGGATTAATATACGTGTGGGCCAGGTGGGAATGCCCACGTGCTTCCCCTGGGGAGGGCAAGTTTGACACTGTCCCTTGCAACACTGTGGATCTGTTACATCATGTTGCAGTGCTCTGGTGCAGGGTCTGGGGACCCCTTTGGGGGGGCCTATGATGGGCCATGAGACCCCTCTGTCTTTCACATGGATGAGGTTTGTTCCCGGGGTGAAGGGCTCCACAGCTGAGCTCCTCTGCACAGCAGAGGATGGGCTTCTACTGCCTCTCACCAGAGGCTTTTTACCACACACCCAAAACATCTCCTTCCCCGCTACCCCCCTTTGGTCTGAGGGTCTGTTCAAGCCTGACAGCTGATAGCCCGGGGGCTGTGGTCTCTGCCCCAAAGGTATTAGGCTTGATCCCTCTGTGAATATATTTATGTCTTCATCAGCGAGCAGTCCAGGGCCTCATTCAGGGTTTTGGCAGTTTTCTCTGCAGCTTTCATACAGTTTTGCTATAATAGGCAAAGGTCCTTCATGAAGATGTTTAAGCCGTAAATTATAGCATTCAGTCTCTGACTGACGTTTACAACCATGGGGTGCATTTCATGTAATTTGTAGAGAGAAGTGCAAATGTGACTCAGCTCCAAATCACTCTCAAGACAGAAAAGACAAATCTGTCTCTTCTTTCTTAGGAGTTCCACTGGTCAGGGTCAAATTTAATTTTCACTGGAGCCTCAACCATAGCCCTTGAGGCAAAGACTGTCAAAAGGTATGCACTGACTGAGTAAAAGTTTAAACTGCTCATGCTTTCCGGACAGTCCTGCCTTTTGCAATTTTTCTCTAGGTAGAGAAGTGTGTTGCTTTTGACTGTTTCAGACTTCCCCAGAGGACTTTCTGCAAGACCTTCCTGTAATCAGATTTATGTCAGTATAGGGAAATTACAGAAAGAATATGAAATATGAAACAACTTTTAGCAAGAGATGCTCCCAAATTAGCAATAAATATTTCAATTAAAGATTAGACATGTCATGAAACCACTCATCCAGCACCTTAATAGGAAATTACATGGCCTAAGTACAAATGGTTATGGTTTATAGTTATTATCTGTGACCTATTTTGCAACTGCTACGGAAAAGTTAATGCTTATCTACAAATCCATACTGAAAAATTCTAAAATGCTGAGTGCATAGTCTCTGCATACTCTTCAGAAGCAACTTGCATTGACATCTCTTGGAAACCGGATATAAATCTAGGTCAAGGAACTAAAACATACTAGAAATCAATGAGAAATCATTTTATCTACTGTTGAATTTGAGGTTTTAAGTTTTCCCATTACAACAGTATCAAACCACTGAAAGTGCAATCACAGAGGGGTGAGATGCTTAAAAGTACTGAGAGTGAAAGGACAAGCTTGGCAAGCCTGGATTTCAGCTCCCGTGCCAACTGCAACATCACTGACTTGCCAGCCCACCTCACTCTCTGGGTGTCCTGCTCTCAGCACAACTGATGCTGTGGTCACACAGCACAATACACACCCAAATATCTGTGACAGTGGGCAAAAGACTGACACAGAAGATGATAACACACATTAACACACATCAGCAGGCATCAACCCTTTATTACCCCACAGCACAAGCTTTTATACCTTTCTCCTATATCCTTCACATGCTTCTTGTTGCAGAAATTGACACACACCTGCATTCCAAGTTGTCCTTCTTTCTTCACATGGATACAGCTGTAACTTATCTAAGTTGAGGCTGCCCACAGCCCACACCTGTTCTCCCACATATATGAATCCATTCCTTTACAGGGTTTAACTCGTGTCCAGGCAGCAGTTCTTCTGGAGTAAAATCAGATGTGAGGCAGCAGTTCTTCTGGAGTAGCATCAGATGTGGGAGAGGTGTACAAAGAAGTGACAGATGTCAGGATAAGCTATGGTTTAATACCAGGATGTGACTCAGGTAGAGAAGAAAAAAACAAACCTTTTGTCTCCTACACAACTGATTCATTTCCAATTACTGAACTATTAGATTTGTTACAGGCCTCTACTGCTACAGCTAAAAAACTTAGATAATATTTACAGGAAATTGTTCCGTCCTAGCAAATAGACATTTTCCAGAAAAAAAAAGAAATCTAATTGATTAGCAGATTTGGTCTGTGAGAGGAATGTTCTGCTTGCTTTGAGACAGTCCAAGTTTTTATGTAATATAATCAGAATATTCAGATCAAATATTTTTTTCTGAAACTACCTTATACACGAACACACAGATTAAACACTTAAAAACTGTACATAGGAAGCTTCTTATGTGTGTAAAGCTGAAACTCAGCTTTACAGAATGACATAGAGAGCAAAAGCATTTCTCTTGGGACTGAGAATCTTGGGGAGATACATTCAAAAGCTTTGCAACAGCACTGGTGAGGTCCCATAACAGCACCAGAAAAACTCTGTAACAAGAGAAAAAGACTTAAAAATTCTTTCTGATCCTTAATCTTTTCAGTGTAACTAAAATGGTATACCAGAGCAATATTGAGAAACTCTAACCACAGAACTGACACAAATATCAAACTTCATCAAAAACATATTTTCATCTTTTTCTTGACATATTAATATCTTTAACAAGGTAGATGATGCAAATTTATATCTGGTTATGAATATAACAGTGTGAAAGTAGCTGAGGAGATATTTTGGAATCTGTCTATATGCTATAAGATTAATTAATTCACTGAAGCGTACTTTATTATCTCTGAAAAAAATTAAAGTAGCTGTAGAAAAGAAGCCATACCTAATAAAAGGCTAACAACCTTCAGGGTCTTCATTCACCATAAAACTAATTTCACACCTAGTCTATTATGTAATGTGCTATGAAAATACTCTTTGCTTCAAGATATATTTATATTAGTTTGGACCATATAAAAGTTGTGTTCAATGCTATACAAATCATCCGTAGAATAATTTTGTAAACAGTGAAACAATGAAGTATATCTTTTGTTTCACAAACTGGAAGCTTACATAATCAGTATAAGGAAAAAAAGATCGTAATAACTTTTTTCTCTAATATCCAAATATTTACCATAATTGCCAATAGTCACTGAAAATATTTGGACTCTTTTACGGTTTGTGTGGTTTGATGAATATTTCTAAGACTGATGTAACTTAATGAATGATTATTTAACATTCTATTATTAAAGGTTGTCATGGGTTGAACCTGAGTTGATGGACAGATCTTTCAACCAGTAGCGCTTCTCGAAATTTACATATTTAAGCCCTGTGGAAACACAGGAACTTCCCTTTTGTGGTTTGAGCCTTCCCTCGGGGAGGTGGGGGGGAATATGGGCACCGGCCTCCGTCTCTTGGAGCGGCCCCGGGCCTCCCCTCCCCCGGTTCCCAGGCACAGGCCCCAGGTGCCTGCGGGAGAGCCCCTCAGAGCCACAGGCAGCTGAGGAACAGCTGAGGAATGGCTGCANGCTGAAGATGGCGGTGGGGAAAAGAGGGAGGAGTTGCGCTTTCCGCGCGCAGCTTAAAACTGCTTTTTGCAGGCCGTGGTAAACACTGTAATATCACAAACTGTTTTTCTCCTCTTTAATCCATTTAAAGACATGGGGGGATGAGAATTCTGTGTGCAGCCTGTGAGAGAAACAAAGGTGACCATGCCAGGTTACCCAGGAGCTGTGACAGGTTGTGAGAGAAAATTTCTGTAAAGAAGAGAGCTGTTGTTTTCAGGCTGGAATTTTGTCTATCCTTAAACAAGAATACCCCATGTGTGGCCCATGGGACAGTGTGGAAGAGATTGAGATTTCTTTCCATGGGAGAGATATTTGTTACGGCAGCAGATTTTCGGGCGGGGCTGTTTCTGGTGCAGTTTGGGAACCACGAGAAGCAAAAGAGACCTCTATTTCTCTAAATAGTAGAGAGACTTTTAAGAACTGTAAATGCTGACCAAGAATCATCCTTTGTTATCCTTTGTGTTAGCGGGATAAGAGGGGGAGGTGCTGGAGAAAAGGGGGTTTTGTTTTAATTTCTTATTATTTCTCTTTACTCGTAACTCTGTTAGTAATAAACTTTTTCATATTCTTTAAGTTTGAGCCTGCTTTGCATCTCTCCAAATCTCCTATCTCACAGAAGGTAAGAAATGCAAACAAAACTACTACATTAGTTGGTGTTTCTGCCTGGTTTACAAACCAAACCCACTACAAAGGTAATCAAAAAAAAGAGCAGAAGGAAATATTATTCAGTGAAGCTGACTGAAAAAAAAGTAGAATGTATGAAGTATCTTTTTCTTTTAAAATTCTGTTTTGTCTCAGCTGGCAAAACAAACAAACAAAAAAAGTCAAATAGATAATGACAGCAAACAACAGGATCCAGTGCCTACAGAGTTGAATCGAAATACTTTTGAACCACACTCTAAAATCCAGACCACATCTGTGAATTGGAATGGCTAAGGACAGACTGGGCATTTTTATCTGTCTTCCGAAAGACATGGAAATACAAACACAAAATCCAACACAGTCCAATACTCATCTAAATCAATAACAAACTTTCGATTGGTTTGATAGGAAAACCAATCATTTCTTCAACAATATTCAGTGAAGTCCAAACAGGAGCAAACTGATGTGGAAAATATACAGCCAATTGCAGTCATTCAATATTTCTTAATTTTAAATGAGTTTGCTGTTCTTACTGATGAGTATTTCAATCCATTTCAAGTAATTCTAAAATTGTGATTCATCCTTTCTCTGTTTCAAATCCTTAATCACCACTTATCTGGTCATGAAGAAAAGTTCAGGATATATACAAATATCTGTTGTCGTGACTTGTTTTTTATTTTCTCAGTAATTCCATTTGCTTAAGAGGGAATAATTTGGAAGAAAGTTTAATTTTGGATATAAGATATCCATTTTTAAACTAAAAGCCATTTTTCCATGCTAATAACAATATCACTTAACACATTATTCAAAGGAGATAAGCAAGTCTTTACAACTAAACCAATTTAAAAAAACAAAGAGATGTAGAATATATTTATAATATATCCAAAATCTATAATGGGTGTCTCAACCAGTATCACTTTTTCTTCTGTCAGCCTAAAATCCTGATATAACACCAGCTGAATAAATTTTGTTATTCTTTTTTTCTACTTCAATTGCCCACTATTGAAATTCTTGCATTATATACAGAAAAGAAATAATTCAGCTGCAAACTTTTTTTCTACAGCAGCTAGTGAATAGCAACAGCATATGTGGATAATAAAATGAGTTTTCATTTTTAAGAATTGATGTTTATACATTCATACCATAGAAGAAAAGATCTTGTTATGACTGGCATACAACCATAAAACCAAATTTACATTAGATACTTATATATCCAAATATTCTGTCTGAAGTATATAAAGAAGACAACAGACATTATCTCCTTTAAGCACTTCTACTTTAAAGAAAAAACCTGCAACATATAAAAAAATTATTAATTTATATCACATTTTACTATCTTGCAACAAAACCCTACTCCTTTAAGATTAAGAATCCCATGCCCTGTCACAAATAACTTTTCAAAAGTTCTAGCAGTACATATGGAGCTCAAGTTATCTGGAATTGGGAACTATCCACGTTTTTATGATCTGTGATAAGATAAAATATGCTGTAAAAGATGTCTTCTTTCTCTAATATACAAGCTCTGTTTACTTTTCATAAAACTTTATACATATAAAAAGTTACTCTATTTGGGAGAGAAAAAAAATAAAAAAGAGTACTTTCAGCATTTTTAGCCATCAGCTATATTTTAACATATTTATAACAATAGACACACAGAAGACACACTGAATATAAATGTTTCTGGTGATTAATGTACTGTAAGTCTAAGTTTTATTATGAGATTTTGCAAAGGAAAACTGTTTGACAACAATCTTTATTCAGCAACATTTCAACAACATTGCTGCAGATGCTGCCTCAGCTCTGTCCTCTTTGAAGGTCATATGAAAATTATAAAGCATACGCTCAAAGAGAATCAGAATTCTGACACTAAAAAAAAAAAGTAAACACATACTGTGAGAAGCGTCACATGAACAATATTCAACAAAGAAATCTCTGCTTGACTGAGAACTGCAATTTGAAGCAAGGGCAAAGAATAGGCTCTTCTCAGCAAAGTTTATAGAGAACGCAAGATAATCGTACAATATACTTGAGATAGATTTTTATCGCTGCAACTGGTCCCACATCAGAGTTTCTGAGAGGAATATAAGGCATATCTTGCAACAGTAACATTTACCAAAATCAATTCTAAAGTTTTCTTGTCACTGCCTGTTGGCCTTCAGCATAGCTTTGTACTATTAGCAGCAAGAAGAGAACTAGGAATTCACAATTGGATGATTATGATTAGAGAACAAAGCACAAAGGATGCCTTCGTCTGTGATTTGCCAGTCGCATTGGGAGCCCTCCAAGAATATTGAATTTTCTGACTTCACGAACAGAAACTTTTTTGTGATGTCACCACAGTGCAATGAAGACCAATCTTGAACTTGTAGTTTGGTCATCTGACTTTCACCTGAACTGGCTTGATACTTTAAAACTCTCACTTATTCAGGTACAGTTAGAAAAAAACAACTATGTGATGTAACCAAGTGCAACAAAATTTTCACTGGAAAACTTGTATGGACACACTAGTAAATTTTTACATGTTGGACAGCCCACAAAAGTGAATGGCATTTCTAGTATAATTAAATTAAACATAAAAACACAAACTGATCTAAAATATTTTGTACAATCCAGAAGAAAAAAAAATTGGCCTAAATTGTTGATAATTTGTGAAAGACACAATAGATTCTGTCAGTATTAGTCTTGTCATTCTTGACTGAATCATTAATTATTCTCTTCCTGCTAATAGCCAACTTCCTGGGAATACTCAGCTAAAATTCTCAGATTCTACTTTTTTTTCTTCCAAACCTGAATATTTCAATCTTTCAAAGAGAGATTTCTTAAAAGTCTAATCATGAACTCTCCAAAACAAAGAAATCAGACTGTTTTAAAGTATTTTGTACTGGATACCCAAAATACAAAATCTGTTTATTGTTGTCATAAATGTTGGCCTTTGACTAACAAGTGGTTATAAATATATGCCTTCTTAATTTCACATACTCTCATTGTGGTTTTTCAATATCATATTTAAAAAATCAAAAAGATGCAATAATTTTATTTCCCACATTTCATCACAATATCTAAACATGTTATAAACTATTTAGTACATTGCTGCATAAGATCTACAAATGTGCCATTCTTCAGTGTGCATTTTAACTTTTATGTTTTGCATCGGTTTCCATCTTTTGACTTAAATCTGAATGTATTATCTTTTTAAGCACTTAACACAGTTCTTCTGTGAGTCCTTCTTATTTTACAGTGTTTCTAAAGATGTTTCAGCAATTCAGTTACAAAAACAGGTGGTCTCCCAGAAGTAATGGCAAGTCTCTGTCTATAGTGAGATTAAAAGGCACTGGATTTCTCATCAAAGTTTTACTTTCAGGTGAAGGCAGAAGTTTTGAGAGCAACTTTCCTTACAGCCATAAACCTACTGTTCTTGACAAATTATAGACTCTTGATTAATTCCACCAGCACTGAAGAAAAGGCTCCCTCAAATTTTGAAAAACAAACAAAAAAAAAAAAGATTAATTGAATCTAAGGGATCAATCTATTCCTACCAATGCATTGACTTCTTGATTTGGCACATAAAGAAGTCAGTTGTTCACTCCGGTACCCAATGAGTCACTGGTAGAGAAAGGATTACATGCGAAAGTTCTGAATTCTCAGATTTCTTTACTTTCTTCCAGATAATATTGACACCTTCTTTGAAGTACAGCAAAAATAGGCTTCAAAAGTATTACTACATTAAAAATAGGCATGGGAAAGAAAATCAGCTGTGGTTGGAAATAATTTTTGCTGTAAAAAACATGCTAAAGATATTTGAGATCCTAAAGATACATGGAGGAAGCATATTTTTACTTCTATATTCTCTTGTCATTCACTGCTTCTGATGGGAATGAAAACTTATTTTGGAATCCAAGAAATTCTGTTCCTGTCTTTGCTGTAGTCAAACTATTTCTGTTCCTATCATATAGAAAAAGACAGAAGCTATCACCAGCCAGCGATGATGAAAACATGTTCATCAAAATTTATGAAATGCTGATGGAAAGAAGGTACAAAACACTACAGTCTTACTGATTAAGGAGTGACAGTTCTGCTGTCTCACCAAGATACCACAACTTAGGACACTGTAGCCCTTTCCAGCTTCATAATAATTGTCAACCAACATATAATAATTTTTATGTTGTTTATATTATATGTATAAATAAGTTACAATTTTATATTACTCTTGAAGAATTCATGCTCCCTTAGACAAAAAACCATTTTAACTGCTATTCTTTCAAAAAAGGAAAGACAGAAAGATCAAAGTACCTTTCAACTTTATAACTACTTTTTGGAGACATTTAGAAAAATCCTCCTACATTTCCTTGCTTATTTATCAATAGCAGAACAAATCTTACTGTCATTATGCTAAAAAGTAAATGGGAAAAAGAAAAGTTAATCTGTTTATGAAAGAGAAGAACCCTCCCAACCATCTCTTGTAACTGAGGACAAATTCCAGCTATTGAATGCAGTGGTTTGGCAGATAGCTGCTAAATGAGCAAGAAACTCACACAAGTTTTGCAGCTTCCTAGAATACAGAAGTTTCTTCACACAGAAAGTGCTCTTGTCTGAATTACGGGGCTTTAATCACATGTTACTGCATAAAAGAAACCATCGCAACACTCCTACGCCTTCTTCAAAGAGTCTGATATTGCATCTAAACACTGGCAGTGATCTGAGCATGCCTCCAGGTTTTGAGGGCTTTAGCAAGAGAAGCCTCCTTCCTGGGCTCAGGACTGACCTGTAGGCTGAGGAGTCTAGACTAGACACAATAAGACCAAAAGAAAAAAAAAAAAGGCAATGAGTTTTCAAGTTAGTCATATGTTGCCTAAAAAAAAAGTTCATTGAAGCAGGTGGAGGTTTTCAAGATCTCAGTTTTGGCTTTTAGGTTATCTAAGTGCTTTATGTACAGATATCACCTGTGCAGTCCTCATCTCCTCTGCTAAGTCCTTGGTGCAAGGACAGGCCAGCAGATGCTTAGCAGCTGCTTTTCAAAGTCTTTCTAGGACCACATACATGTGCACATTATCTCCCTGCTGCAACTTGGTCAACACACAAGAAAATGTCAGAGAACAAAATGTTGTGAAATACTGAGGGACAACATCACGCCTGCTGTTTTGGACATTTCCCATTCTCAGGGTTTTATGACCATTTACAACTTAAGGAACACTTTAAAAGCCATGAGATTGCCATGATTTTTTTTTCTTTTTGGTATCTTCAACAGTTTACAGAGGTTCCCTAAACCACTATTTTTAAAACTAAAAGCTATATAATTACTAAATTATGTTAGTTTTCTCTCATACAATGCAATATATTCTTTAGAGTAGCTACTTTTTATCCTATAAAAACGTCAAGCCATGTGTACTAAGGTACATGACTGGCAGACACCTACAAAAGTAAGATATTCTTCACTGTAATACCAAGAAAGCAGAAATACCCATAAATTTTGGCAAATCAATCAGTTCTATCATAGATTCTACTGTTGGTACATTTTAAATTGAAATACTGCCTTAGAATTTGACCTTTATTAGTGAAATAAACAAAATCCAATAAAAATAATAGTGGCACGATAGACTGCAAAACAAAAAAGTTCACAGAAATTTAAAATCAGAAGTCTAAGCATCAAAATGCCAAAAAAAAATTATAGAATCCATTTGAAATATTAGAACTGTATTTATTCATCTTAGTGCTGTATGCTTAGATGATATTTTACATAATACTCTTATTTTTCTCTTTATTAAAAATGTATTTGAATTTATTATAAGAAACTTTTCCACACCTACTAGCAGCTGCTATAACAGCCAGCTGGAATCAATACAATTTAATTTTCATTTCCTCTTTCTCCATCTGTCTTTTTATGCTTTAGTATTTTCCTTTTTTATGCATTTGTAATGTTCTATCTTATAACTTAGGAACTTTTTATTTTTGTTTATTTATTGTATTGTCATAGACCAGGCAAAATTTGCACTTACCTAAATCTGCTGCGTCTGCTTTTCAACATACAAAGAAAATATTATTTTTCAAACAACGATTTCATACAACACTAATGATCTCCAGTGGCCAATTAGTTATGAGGTTGATTCTGCTAACACAGTTTTGCTGAAGAATGACTTGAATAGTTATTTTAATTGTAATGATGTCTACTTAATAAAAATTCAATCGTAGCAAACACAATTCAAGAGCTTGGGGATGAACACGTGGTGGTCTATAAGAAATTAGTTGCTCCCACAGCCAAGTCCAAGCAAGACAACCTGCTAATAGACACATTACTGCCACTCTCCACTGACAGCTGGTAACTCACCACAGTTTTTGAAGTAATGGGATAAATGTGCCTAATACATAATGAATAAAATAGCAGCTGATACTTTAGTCCACGGAGTGTGAAATAAATATTCCAGGGAGAGTGGCTGAGCAACCATCAGGGCTCTCACAAATGTGTGTCTAATACATGAGCACTTGTAAGTGTGGGAGAGAAATAATAACACCGGAACTGTCCGTTCAAGAACAGTGATGTTATTTTTACAACCAAAACTTTCAAAACCAAGAATGACAGAAATCTTAGCAATTAAACTATATCAGATGTTTCAAAAGGCAAAAAAAAAAAGACCTGAAAAAGGTATCTAGAACTGAGGAAGTTGTAGCAGGGTTTCTATACGTGAAAATGAAATTATAGATTCTGAAAGCTTAAGATAAAACTGAAGAACCGAAAAAAAAAAAAAAAAGAAAGAAAGAAGAAACCCAAGTAGTTTCTCTAGAGCTACAGGAAGCCCAGACCATTACAGACTATTCATATCTAGGCAGACAGGCTTTACAGGCTTTCTTTAGGTTGTGAGCATTGCCTTAAAGAACACATTTCTTCAGCATTTCTGATGGAGCTAGCCCAAGTATTCTAGATTATTTTTTTTTGTACTTGGGAAGCAGATTGAGTGACCAAAGACCAGTTGTATAACTAACAAACATGATGTTAGTGATATTGGTTTTACTTGTAACCTTTTATTTCAATTATGTGTCTTGATCATTGATTTTAAACCCTACCACATAAGCTTCTCCTTCTTTTACATAAACCATGTACATCACAAACAGATGAGATCAGCAATATGGACACCTTAGCTTTCCATTGAGAGAGAAATCTCAAGACAGATGTGCTGTCACTTTGAGGGATACGTTTCATGACCAGAAAATCCTACAAAATGCTTTAGGCCAAACTGCACATGGACACGATGATGTTAACGCTGCTGATACGATGCTAATGCTGCTATTATGATGTGCAAAGGCAGATCCCCAAAATATAATACGCCTTTTGCTCATTTGAGACCCACAACAATTTTTTAATGACTGAAACTCTATTATTTATTGTGTTGCATTCACCTGTCGTTTAGGAACTTTTTATACCCCTCTGTCACTTTGCTCTTTCCTTCTGCAATTACCCTGTATTCTGTGCACCTTTATGTTACCCTCCTTTATAATGAATTAAAGGTGGAAAAAAAAATCAGAGGATAATTCAGGTTGTGAAAGATTTTTAAGATCACTGAATCCAACTATCCTGGGGTATTTTTTTCAGCTGAGGCAAGGCAGATGAATGATGAGTTAACATCTGCTGTTCCCTTCATTGGCAGGAAGCTTTGCAAATGATTTGTCTTCCCATTCTAGGTTGTCCCATCATGACTCTTTGAGAGATGGGTCATTCAATACATTAAATATTTGTGGAGACAGGCAGAAATGTTACAGGAACAACGTAACAGCTGATATCACTGTTGCAAATGTTCTCCAAAGTGAAGCTGTAGTAAACAGAACTATGAGCTTCATATATTCAACTCTCAGCTCCCTCAGCTTTCTAGTTTTTTCACCAAATAACAAGATTCTGTTTACTGTTGTTTGAATTCCAGAACAAATTGATTACCCTTCAAAAATGTTATGTCGGAATACAAACGTGGCACATATGAAAGGGGTTTTCTTTAATTATTCTCACAAGTAATTTTTCGCTATAACATGTACTTAGCAATGGAATAATACCTTTTGTTTCTGATCCACCACTTCAAAAACTGAGGTGGCAAGTAGAGCTCCTTGACTTCATTGCAAATTTGTGAGGCCTGAGAATGCAAAATATATTCCCTTTCGAGGCAGAGATATAAGGGTGTGAAAGCATGAGTCATATAATCTACTTCTGAATTATATTGCAGGACTGACTACTACTATTATTTCTGAAAGATTTCTGTCTATCAATTCTTGAAAATTTCTAATCAAGTGAAAAATCCATTTTTGTATGTGGAAACAACTATCCTACTATCAACTTGAACACAGACATGTGATGATCAAATTAGCTTGATCATTCTTCTTTTCCTACCTCTGGGGGCAACTGACCACTGAGTTTATAACAATTTCCTGAATATTTGAAGAATTCAGCACTACTTATTAATTTAGAACTATTGAGTCTTCTGCTTTTGCCATTCACTGAGCCAGTTCTATCATTACTAACAGACCTGGCTTTTCTTATCAATTTGAATTTATTCTCCTCAAGGTGTTTACAAACTGAATGTTTCTCAGATTAGTTCGGAACCTTTCTTGTTAGCAAAATGCAGCTTTACAGGCCTGTAATTCCCTGTGGCCTCTCTTCCTTTCTAAGTTAGTAATTTATCTTTTCCCATCTTCACTCTTCTGGGGCCGCCCTTTTGTCCTGTAAAATCTCTCAGAGGTAACTACTAATGGCCGAGTCATTATTTCAGTTAAATGTTTATAGTACTGTAGGAAGAATGTCAGGAAGCCCTGCCTGTGTAACTGACTTACACAGCACTTAACTTGATAGTTCTTTATTTTGGTTAGCCTTGTAAAAAAACCCTGTGTGAGACAGTAAGAACAAATTTGCATCTCCAATGGTAATGAATGCACTACAAAACAGTCCATTGGAAATCCAGTGGCCTGATTTATACTCTGCCATCTGTGTATACTATTTGATCCTAGGGTTTTTGGATAGCTCTGATAAGGTATTGATTCATGATGATATACTACTTATTCACTTAACAGCATGATAAGTAATCTTGACACTGCAAGTCCTATCAAAGATGACTGGTTTGGTTTTGGGTTCTGTTTGTGCGTCTTTTTTTCACCCCTGCAGTATGTGCTGCAGAAAACATAAGGCATACTAAAGCAAAATATGTCTTTCCATATTCTGCTTATGTAGGGAAGCTGAGGGGAAAAAAAAGATACAAACTTTGTACAGTCAGTAATTACTTAAAAATATGGAGAATATCTGACTGCAAGTAATATTACTTTCAGTTGTGAGAAACTCTCACATAAAAAGAAAGTAAAGCCTTGATATTTCCTCAGTCACTTATATTTTGAATTATGATGTGTTTGTATAAGGATGGCTAAATGAATATATGTTTTTTCACTTGTGTGCCTTCTTGCTTATACGATTCTTAACGCTTCTTAATTTTTACTCATTTGGAATAAAATGTCCAAAAGATTTCTTTTCAGGCTTGCATTCTGCTTTCTTTTCATTGTTCCCTAATTGCTGCTATAGTATCACCAGCACAGAAAACAAACAATATGTTTTAGGTTCTTTCAGAGCATCTCTGTACCAGCTTACTGATTTTTCTTTGACACTGAATCTGTAAGGACATGTTTCATCTTCACTGTTTTCCAGTAAATATTTCAAGATTTCCAGCATAGCTATTAGAATGTTTTGTTCACATGAATTGCTAATGTTTATACTGTTGTCGTTCAAGGCTCTTCAAAGCAACCCAAAGTGGCCTTGGGGTGTATTACAATGAAATAATGGTAAGACTGAGAAAGAATTGTATGCAGGGGGAATATTAAAGCAACATCATAACTTTGACCAAATCCCTTTAGGGCAGCATGCCTTAATTCATAACTATTGAGCAAGCACAGATGCAGCAAAGCAGATTGTTAGAGACAAGAAAATTTGGAAATTGAAGTTCACAAAGCTTTGCATATATGGATGACAGGCTATAAAAGCAAAGCCAATTTAATGTCTCATTGCAACAGTATCTTTCTACCTTGCTGAGAAGCAGAACAGACTGTAATAAAGGAAGCAAGGTCACAGAGAGAGCAGCCCTGTACTGACTCTAATGCGAAGAACAAGAATCTCTGCTAGAATCCAAGCTTCTGACTCTCTCTGCTCCTCACACGCTAGATGATCTGGAAGGAACAGAATAAATAACCAATGAGGGAAGGTTAATAACAGGTTTCAAAACTCCATCAAGTCAAAAATCAAAAGTTGAGCAAAGTAGACATGAAAAACAGAGATAAAGCCAGGCATATTTAGAAAGTGGTGCAATAGTAGTGCATTATTGAAGATGAGTCAGACAAGAAAATACTAACTATATTGCTATCTGAAATATGTATGTTCACTCCAGGGTTGTTTTATCATTCAAAGGACTATTTACATACAGAAACAAACCATGTCTGTAGACATTTGCAGTCAAAGAAGAGTATGATTCCTTGATATTAATGTATTAATGTATGCTAGGTAACATAATGTTCCATGATCACGTAACGAAAGTGTATTTAGAAGAGGCACATGGAAAAGGACACAATACAATGAGCTGATAGAACCTTAAATGAAGAGAAAATTCTCTGCTGGCAGAAGTTGGCACTATGCCTGGTACATCAAAGAAGCTGAATCAATCTGTAGAGAACCTGATCTTGAGTGACCCAATTTTAATTCTGCTAAAAAGTCTATGGGGCTTAACAGCCTTCTACGTATTTCAGTCATAAATGAAAAATATAAGAAACAGGGAATAAACAGAGCAAACTATGTCAATACAGTCAAAATATTACAGAAATATCCAGAACAAATTTTAAAGGTACCACATTATCAATTTTAATGCAATCAATATACACAAATATCTACCACTTATAACATCACAGTGCCTTAGTCTTAGATTACATCAGCTCTTCTGAATTTCATGGTAGAGGGTACTGACACTTTTGACACTTACTGAAACATCATATTCAGTTTCAGGAAACTGAATACAAAGTTCTTTCTGGAAACACGTTTTTTTTTTTTTTACATGTTTTCCATTGTGGCGAAAAAAAGGAGAACATGTTCTGTTGATAAATTCTGAATTGTGAAGAATCACACCTTTTCCTGCTTTGAAATAAAACAAGTTTTCTTCCATGTCTTCTCAGGCCTCTGAGTAGCTCTTAAGCAAATATGGTTATACTGTCTGCCACCCCAAAGCAGCCCAGGGCACTGAAGACCAACTGGACACTACTGGATGCATCTTTGACTCAGAGTATCTCACTCCTTCTCTCTCTGCTTCCCACCCTCTCCCTTCTGTGTACATTTAATATTATAAAATAAAGTTGGTATGGTTGAACTGGTATTTGGTCTTGTTTGCACCTTAATTTGGGCAGAGGACTTTAACACTGAATAGTAACAGAAGGAAAGGCTGATAATCCATATCACCTTCTGCAGAAGGACATCAAACATAATCCCCAAAGAGATCACACAGGAATCAAAACAGGATCTCAAAAGGAACAGAGTGCAACGTCACCCTTTCTATTCTTTTTTTCACTTGGAAGATAGATTTCAATATACTAATTTTCATTGATTTATTTCCAATTGTTTGTTTCCTACTTTTCAAGGTAAACAGAAGTCCCTGATCATACAATTTTTTTATTTGACATTCAGAATGTAATCTGTCTCTCTTTTACCATTTCCAGTCCTTTTTTTTTTTTTCATTTCATTGGAATGTTTGACCAGTCTCTATTTACTTTTCACAGATAAACAACAAAACATAGTTCTGCAAGGCACAATTACTATTGTATTATCCTCTACTTGTGCAAAGTAATTCACAGGAAAGTATCCAAACTATTACTCCAAGTTGTACCAGCACTATAACTCCGTCACCATTATCTTTTATGGTTCTTTTAAAATGAATAAAGAAAGAACGCCAACTGAAATATTTTTCCATAACTCTCCTTACCAGGAGCCCCAAATTGCCAATTACTCGTTTACGAGAAAAATTAAATAAGATCTTAAGTAAGCAGAATAAATTCCAAAAAACTGAACTAGCTGCTACATTTCAGATGAAAAATCGAAGTGATTTTTTGAATCACTTTTTAGAGTCCTTGGAAATCATCAGCTGAATGTTCAGCATTTGGCAAAGCAGCCAATGACATGTTGTACATCAACATGGTAGATACTGAGAAAACCGCAAAAAATTTAATTCTGTTGCCATATCAAAGACTGAACCCACATATGAACACTGCATGTGGCTCTGGTGTTCCATTTCTGGAAGAGTCTACTGGCATTAGAGAAGGAGATCAAAGGCATGGGGCAGCTGCTGTACAAGACTAATATGGTTGGTGCTCCTTCATTTGAAGAGAAAATCCTGACCAATTTTATAAAATCATGATCACAAGAGGCATTTTATGCACACCTGGTGCTTGCATACAAGATCTAGTGTGTCCTTGATAAAAGTAGCAGGGGATCAGATGAACAGAGGTAAAAGAAGATATTTCTTCACCACAGCAGGTGGTAGAATTTGTAGACACAAAGACACATGCACACAGACACTATCAGCAGGTTAACATATGAATTAGATTATTGGACAACAGACATATCAAAAGGACTAGCGGGACAGTCCCTCAAATATCCCTAACACAACAGTTGTCAATGCTGGCAGAGAGTGAGGGCAAGAGAATCCCTGCATTTCTTCTGGACACAGAATACTGTGCTAGATGGATGAGTGGTCTGCCTAAGCAGGGCATTCTCCATATGCCCATGTTGAACAAAAGAAAAATGTAAGCACTTTTCAGTTTCTAGTACAGTTTCTTAAAATACAACAAATGGCTCAGCCCTTTCAGAATATTACATTTTTGGCCTTAGAAGAGACTAAGAAATAGACCAGAAATCAAAACTTTTTGTGCAAGTTGCAGCAATGCCATTGAATTAATAAAAAAACCTTTAGATTTCCTTCAATGAGCTACAGACTAAAAATAGGAAGACACAGTTTCAGTCTGATTTTCTATAACACCTAAGTTTCTTCATGGCCAGAGATATCCAGGAACCAGCTGTAGTCTGGAGAGATATTTCTATCTGGTAGAAACACCATTGACAGGAAGTTGTCTTAAATTCTAGCCAAAACTAGGCACTTTGCTACCATCTTGAATTCAGGATTCATAGCAATGAACCCTCTACTAAAAACAGGCTTTGAAAGAATAATTCCATGTTGAAAGTGCAGCACTTTAAAAATATATCTGAAAGCAGAATATTCATTTTCCCTCAGGCTAATGGTTACAGTAATCATCTGGAAAGCTGGAGAAACTTATGGAGATTCTTTTACAGCCTTAGGGAAGAGTTTTAGAAGATACTTTATATATGCATACTTTCTTTCTAGGAATTTTTTTAAGATGTTAGCACAGTTTGTAGGTGACAAGGTGTTTGTAGCAGGGGTGATGCAAGGGCGGCCTCTGTGAGAAGCTAAGCCACAATATACTATTGTATCCTTCCTATAGACGTGTTTGGAAACACTCCTGAGGACAGCAAAAACATCTGGTTTATCTTGCAAAAGTAGAAGGATATGATAAGTGTAGTGATAGTATGATTTCCTTTTGCACAGGAGGTAGTGGTTGGTTGCTTTAATGTCAGCTAAGATTTGAACAAAGAGTAAACAGCCCAAGGATTCTGGAAGAACATGTTCATAAACGCAAAAATAAACCTAATACCCTTCTATCTCCAAGGTGATTTAATTGATTGAAACCAACAAAATTCCATGAGCGTGGAATTCCACAGATGTACTAAATTCTGTTTCAGAGCAGACTGGAAAATTACCTTGAATAAATTATAGTCTCTTGTAGCAAATAGTTTCTATTACTTGTATATAAAGTTATACATATGCACATACAAGGTCTCATCTTAACACCCAAAAATAGAAAGTTCTCTATGATCTTCTGATTAACAAGTGAATTTGGTCACATTTTTCCTTGGACAAAGGAAATCTTGCATAGAGCAAAAGTAGATTTCTAAACAAACTGAAGGATTACAGGGAATATGAAATGTCATAACCATTTAAAATTTAGACAAGCATTTATCAGTACCAACTGATATTATAGGTGAAGAGAATAGTCCTATACATCTCTGTAACAACAAGGCAGACACTCTGGTTAATAAAGTCTTTGTTCTTTCCTATTGTGATGGCTTTTTACAAAAGACTACTACAAATCTTTTAAACTTGGTTATAAGATAAGTAAAAAAACTTCCCATAGCTTCAATTAGAAAGGAACTAAAAAAACAGTGGTTGTAATATGTTTGTGCAAAGACTAGTTTGTCTTCATT
Source organism: Falcunculus frontatus (assembly GCA_013398115.1). Taxonomy (NCBI): domain Eukaryota; kingdom Metazoa; phylum Chordata; class Aves; order Passeriformes; genus Falcunculus; species Falcunculus frontatus. Next base: position 86,612 of record VZRV01006384.1, on the reverse strand, counting down.
TAGAGAAACTCCTTTTATTCACAAAAATATGCTGACACTACACCAAGTCTTGCAATTCCACAGAAACCATTTGTCAGTATAAGATCATTTATAAGTCAATTAACCTAAAATTCAAGATCACTCAGCTGGTTTAGTTGAATCAGGTGAAAAAGTACTGCATTCTATTCTTTGCTAATGAGGATGATATATCTCTATAAAATGTAGAGATGATCTTACCTTACTGTAAGACATCTAAAGATCATAAAGCATTGACTATTCTATCAGAGCAGTGATTAACTGCATCTGGATTTTTAAGGGGATTCTACCTTCTATTGAACTGAGTTCTATCAGGGCTTATTCAAAATTAGTTTTAGGATATTCATTTAGTAATTCTAAAATGCGTATGTTCAGAATGCTATGGTTGGGAATTAAACTTCTGAAAATTAAAATGAATTGCTACTATTAAGAAACTCTACTGGAAAATTATTTAGAGAGAGGTTTTGTGCCAACTTTGACTCCATAGACTGGGAAATGTTGCCTCGCTAATTTTTATTATTGCAAATATTTGCCTTATGGTAGCAGAAAAGATACTATAATACTAATGTGATATTTCAGCAAGTTATACCTCTATAGCTGAGGCGAATATTCCTAATATTCTGGAGTGACTAGTGAGAAATATGAGATAGCCAAATATTTGGCAAACTGGAGGTTAAGAATCTGCTCTTTATTTGTCACTAAATGGTCTTGTCAGAGTCTGTATATTGTGCATTTGGTTGCTGCAATTGCAGAGAATTTCAACTGAGATTCAAATTCAGCTCTAAATACTTGAATGGAAATATTAATTTGAAATGTCATTAAATAAATCAATAAGAAAGATTAAGTCACTTTGTCTTATTGAATCTGCTTCAGTAAATGTAAACTGTTTCTCTTTTACATTATCCAAAAGTGTCGGAGAAAACAGTGAAAATGAGCTCATCATGGAGCTGCACATTCCACTGTTTAAACAATCTCTCAAGTACAAAATAATGCAGCCATTTGCCTAACACATTCATATTTCCAGATCAGAGCACCTGAGCCACTAATGCAACTCTGCTTAAATTTACATTTCAACAAATTATGCCACTAAGTGGCTCAAGACCACATAGTATTTCTGCAACACATTCAAACTCGCTACTATTTCTGTTTCACAGATTTCAGGTTATGTGTTTATGCTATATATGTGCCAAAGCCTTTCAGCATTCCGGTGTGCAGATATCAACCTTCCTCTCTCCCCCTGCTCCTAAATCAGCACAAAGCTTTGTGCAGGTCCAGTGATGGACAGCCGTGGCAAAAAACACATTCTAGGAACTGCACTTTGCACCTGCTACTGCCACACACAAAGGAGAAGAGACGAATGTGTCCTCAGAGCCTCCTGGAGGAGTCTGCCTTCATCACTTTACCTTCACTGATTAACCTTGCAGAGACCTTGCAGTGTTTCTCATGGCCACCATTTCAAGAACATCCTTAGAGAGTGTTGCTCCATCAGAAGAAAAGTTGTGCTCTTTTTGGAGAACATATCATCACCCACGTACACAAGATTTGCGAATTTATATTTGCAAAAGGATGACTTATGATACCAACTTATAAGATTTTCCCTACCAGATGAGCAAGTTAGCTCATTGCAAGATCAAAGAAACAGATATAAAATATGGGCAAAGGGAAAGTCCAGGATCAAAACTGAATCTTAGTGTAACCAGATAGATGTAACTTAAGTCACACAATATTTTTTATGATTTTATATGAAATAATATTTTTATAATTATGTTAACATCACTGATAGAAATATAAAATAATTTATGATGCATAACAGTTTCATAAGTTTTTTGGAAGCACAAGTCAGCAATTAAGAATTTGGAGATAGGACCAAAAATAAAGAAAATATTCCAAGATATTATTCTATTTCCATTCAAAGATGGACAGTGAATTTTTCTCCAGGATACTATTTGATTTAAAACAAAACAAATGAAAAAAGCAGAAAAAGAACAGCCTCATAACTACTACACAATATTTGAGTGTGAAATGAAAATAAGATATGTAAGACTAATCAGACTGGAGTTACAACAGCTCTCTCTGACTTTTAGTTTTTTTATTCAGGGCTTTCTTCAATAATGACTATGGATTCCCTTGGAGTGCTTTACTCTATCTATGAAGAAGTCCTTTGAGAAAAATTAAGTTTTCCCTCCTCTCCCTTCATTTCCATTCTAAAAGCTAACACCTTACCTTATCGTTAACCTTTTTATTCCCCCATATCTTTCTCGCCTGTGTTTGTGAGTTCTGATATCCTAGAGCTGGTTTAAGTGTTGCTGAGGAGACTGCCTTCTGTAAGAGGGATTGAGCTGATTTCCCTTTGTTCTTGCCTCCTTTCTCCAGCACTCTCACCACAGAAACCATGTTCTGTTGAAGGCTGTCAATTGTACCAAGGCCAAGGGCCAAATTTTGGGTATGATTGTAAGCTGTCTTAGCAGTGCATTCCACCTTTATCCATTTATTTTCTGAATAATTTGTGCAATGCTTGTATTTTCTGTTCCAGACATAAAATAGTAATTTAGATAAATATATATCACATAACTGGATCTCTGAGCCTCCCACCTGCTTTGCTATCCCATTGGATTGGATAACAGGAACAAGTTCTTCACTGGGAGGATGGTCAAGCACTGGAAAAGCTTCCCAGATGGTCATGGCCCCATTCCTGAAGTATTTGGACAACACTGGAAACAGGAGTTGGACTCAGTGATTCTCCTAGGACTCTTCCAACTCAGGATTCTACAGCCACAAATGGATACAAGAAAAAGGTAACTCCTCCCTCCTTTCGGGTGAATCCGATACAAAACAGCTATAATTAAATAATATGCAAGATTTGAGCTCCAAGTGGAAACTGGTGTTTTCTGTGTTGGTGCCTGAGAAGGCCACCTAACAACAGAGACTAGACAGGAATAAGGGAATAAAGGTAGGTATTTATTTGAAGGGCCTTCAAAGGTACACCCTGGGCAGGCCAAAGGCTACACCCAAGATGGACCCCAAGTCACGAGTTCTTCACACTTTTATAAGTTTGGTTATTTGTATATTAAAGCTTCAGTTAATGATGTAATTTCCCCAAGCTTACCCCCGTTCTAAAGATGTTGGTTTACACATTTTTGGGCCTAGGACAGTCGGGGTGTCCTTGGAGAGCAGGCTTGAAGAGGCTTTGTTATGTCTAACTGGCATAAGAGAACAGCAACTAGTAGGCTACAAGAAACTTCAGAGTTATGCACTAAGCAATACAGGATTTGAAAAATATGAAAGCTAAAACCTAAGGCATCAGTGTCAGCTGATACTGTCAACATCAGAGTATACTGGCTCAAATCACTTTAAAGGGCACCATTTCAGCTCTTCAGCCCTGCATATTAAATTGGATTCTGACAGATACTGTTGGACAAGCATCTGTATTACAAGGCTGTATGAAGAGCAAAGTCTAAGATGTTCTTAACATGCTCCAGGGAACACTTTGTTTACAGTCGAGCAGCTGAAACTTCAAGTTAGAAAAAAGAGATGATTACTTGTTTATCAGATCGTTAATACCTTATCATTAGCACATCCTTCACAGCACCTTCCTTTATCATCTTTCTAATCCAAAAAACCCCAGAAACTTATGTTTAATTCAAACTATATTTCTTAGACTGCTTCCTCAGTCTCCGTTCATCCATCATGAAAAAGAAATGCACCTTTCTTTTTCTTGGTGTTTTTTTTGGTTTTTTTTTTTTTTTTTTTTGGTTGGTTGGTTTGGTTTTTTTTATAATAGGAAAATTATCAGTTCTTTGGAAGGAAGTTATCACTGGCATTAAGACTTTTTTCTTGCTTGAGTAGAAGGACTCAAATGTGGACTACAGAGGATTCATTGGGATTTTATATCATCTCTTCTAGCTTTCATATTGCTTTCAGAAAATGTTATCTCTGTAATTTAAGTCTGACAGTTTAAATAGACAGTTTCTTTCTGATCCAGGTTTCCCATGTATCTTATGTGAAATATACAGATACTGATCCTTTCTCCTAGTGTATATATCCATTTTCGCCATTGATTTTACCTCTAATCAATTCTCATTTTCCCATAGATGTAAACAAAAATATTTAATTTTTCCAGCAGATATGGGTTTTGTGACATGGCTTCTTATTTCCTCTTAGTAGTTTAGGATGCCAGAAAGGTTTAAAATGATGTTTAATATTATACTTCTTTTTTGTCTTACTTCTAAAAGATTTATTCTGTTCAGTTATTATCCCTTCACACTGAACAGAAACTGGATCAGTTGTATGTACTGCACATTGTGCAATGTCATTAAAATGTCATTATCTTTTTGTCGTGGAAGTTGAACTATTTTATCTATAAATGTGTATACACATATATGTTTAACATATTAACACATGATTGTTAAAGCTAATAAGTTCCATGTAATTTCAAAATAAGAAAATTTGCCATAGCAACAAGAGCACAGTAAATTTTAAATAGAACTACTCTGTTTCAGAAGCACTAAAGAAATATTAAACTTGAGAGCCAAATGATCTGTCAGAAATCCCTGGTCCCTTAGTTCAAGATTCAGTGAGTCTTCCCTCTAACACTTCAATTCATATATCCTTGTCAAACAAGAAGCTGGTTACCACAGTGTTTCATATTGAATGAGGAACTTGCTTGTAAAATGAAAATTAGATGCAAAGAAAATACATATATAAAATGGTTAAGTATGCAGCGCTCACTGAAACAATATAACAACTATTGCAAAAAACTCTTCACACAAAAACCAAAAAAACAGCCTAATTATGACATTTGGATGCCCAAACTTGGAAAGTAGTTCTTTAAGTTTTCTGTAGTCATATCACCCTCAATTTTATTCCTCATAGAGCCCTCAGTAACTATTTTAGAAAAAGGACCTGGTTTATAAGGGAATGTTCAAATATGTTGTACAACATCTCTCTAAAAGCTGGCAGGGCTTAACAAAGTCATATACACCTCTTAGTTACTGCTGAGTTTTCCTTCTGTTTCTGGTTGAGGGAGGAGGAGGAAGCCTCTTATTCCTTATCCAAGTAATCATCAGTGACACAGACAAGTAAAACAATGGAGATTGGCAGCAGAAAAACTCAGGTGATTCATTCAGAAGCTTTTCTCAGCGGTCTGTGTGCTAATGAGGAATATTTCATATGACCTGGGTGACAGCTAAAATGTTCATCACAGCGCTTGCTGAAAGAATAGCTCTGGAAAGTGCTCAGCACATTTTGTTCATCCCTTTATTGAGATAGATCTCACTATCCACTGTCCAATTCAATGACTCCAGTTCCTTACAATTGTATTACTCCACCTTTTATTAACCTTTATATATTCCTAAAATCTCCAATCATATTAAGTGTATCCGTTCCTGAACAACACAAGTTGCCCTTCAAAAGAGTTACAGCCTCAGTTTTGGATAGAAGAATAGATAAGGTTACATGAAGATCTTCAGAACTGCTCCCCATATTTACTAACAAAAATTTGAATTCAGAAACTACTAACCTTTCAAGTACATTTCAAAAGAAGGCATGAATCAAGCACAACCAGTTTGCTTTGTGAGGAAAAAGAAAACCAGATGTGAGAAACTTACACAAAAACTGTACCCGATCCTATTGAGATCTGAAGTGAGTTGGTGATAGCTTAAATGATCAATACTAACATTACCATAACAATATGAGTGAAGGATAAAACAAAACACCCCTGTAGATGGAGCAAAGGCTATTGTGAAGACTGTAGAACCATACCAATACTGAGAGGATCTAGGAAGGCACAGCTGGACTAATCATCTCTGGAACCCAGACAGAGAGACCGTGTCCAGGCAATGCCAATAACCTTGCACAATTTGCAGTGACAAAGTTATGCAGTCCAATAAATTGAATAACAATAAACTAAAACCAAACACTACCAGGCAGGAATTTCAGACCAGTGCTACTACCATTACGTGGCAAGTTTAACATTGCTGTCACTGGAACTGGAAAAAAAAAAAAAAACCCAACCAAATTCTGGAAGGGAAATAAAGAGCTCAACAGCCTTCACTGCAACACTGGCATAGATCCTGTGGCAGGCAAACTGCTCATCACAGATGACTTCAATGTGCTGCTTTGGCAGCTGACATCTGGTATACTGCAATTGATCACAACAAAGCTGGCAAGCTAAACAACAGTGAACTTATGTTGTTCAATAATTTGCTGGATTATAATAAAGGGCTTGTACTCATCACCAATCTGACAAGTCATGTTGGGAACATCAATATTTATAAGCAGGTGGATTTCACCATGAGTGACTTTGTGTCTCAGATCAAGACATGGCACCATATAGTAAAATCTACAGTATAATTACCTAAAATTCTAGTCTTGACATGACTGTCAACATGCATTGTTGCTGTCACAAAAATCTTGCCAAATTTAATTTGCATAACTATGGAGAAAGCTCACCAAAGGGAAAACATTTTTACATAGGGAATCCACGTTGGATTTTTGTTTTCTTTTCTTTCTGTTTTGCTGGTTTTTTTTTTTTTTTCACTAGCACACATCTCCACAGAGCAGAACATGTTGTTTATAAAGATGCATGACATACTTTCCCAGAGAGATCAAACTGACTGGAAAAAAGGAAGTGTAATGGATTTACAATGATGAATTCTGAAGCTGCACAGTGTTGACTTCAAAAGCAGCTATTTTCAAGACAACATGCAAAACTGATATAAAATATAACAACGTCAATGTAATAATCACACACCCCGGGTATGAAAAGAAACAATGTCATCAATAATGCTTTCACTAATGACACGTCATAAACGTAGGAGCTGCAGAAGCATGTGATGGAAATCATAGTTGATCCATAGGAAAAAAAATCCAATGTATTTTTTACCCAAGGTAATCTGTGTTCTGGAGAGTAATCTCTCTCCCTCACCTGTCAAGATCACTGCCTTATAAACCATTTTATTCATATGGGTCAATAATATTTTTATATATATATACGTGTGTGTGTGTTGGTTGCTTTTACTGTTACATGATTTTCTGTGTCTGAAATCTTCACCGACTGGGTCAGCTCATTCTCAGTAATCCAACCAGTTTGGTCATCAAAGCCTATTTTTTCACGCTATAAAAATGCCATCTAGAAAAATTATGGTTTACTATGTGAAAGAAGAATGCTTCAAAACAAAAGATTTTCATGGCAGGTTTAGTTTTAATCAATTCAGTTGTTTTCTAGGTTTCAGTACAGTCAGCTCAGTTTACTAAATTCATGTTGCTATTATCACAGATTTAGCCAGAAAGAAAGTGGGAAAAAATCTGTTTCTATTAACTAAAGAAAAAATATGCATGCAAAATCTAAATTTAAAATATCTTTACTATGCAGTTATTCAATATATCTGAAAGAGATGAAGAAGCAAAAAGATCTTCAGGCAAAATTTATTTATCAGTCATTACCTGAAACCAATATTAGGATTGTCATCTCCTGTTTTACAATAGTTTTTTCATAATTTTGGAGAAAATGTCATATGGTATCAGTTATAGGGTGATAAATTAGAATCTTTCAAACATTTTATTATATTTTAGCCTTTTACACTATCCCCAGAACATATTCTTTAAAGAAAAGCAAGGCTAAGGATTTAAAGATGAAATGACAGTGTGTTAGGTAGCAGATTTAAACATAGCTGAGTAGTCTCAATTTCCTGTTTAAATGTGAATGCCATGGCCACCTGGTTAGAAAACCCTGAACTTTCATGGTCTATTAGACCAGCCCTTATTCAGATTCATAACACTTATGGAAGAAACCCCTTGTATAGAAAATCACCGATAAGATCTTTTGCAAGTTAACATTTAAAACATCATTTTCTTGATATTCATTACTCTTATGCACCAGCACTTTTCATCAAAAAAAAAGATCCCAAGAATTTATACAGAGCTACCATGTAGGTAAAAAGATTGGGTCAAATATGTTCTGTTTTTACTGTAATAATTTTGAAAAGACAGTATCATGCAGAAGTAATTGGTACTTGCTCAAAAAATAAATAGTTAATTTTCTCCGTGTGTAAGTTAAGATAAGAACTTAAACCAGTACATCTCCTACAGAAAAGAGGGAAAAATCTGAAGAGAAGTTTGAAATTAACTCAGGATTTTCCACTTGAAACACTTAATAAAAGTGAAGAAAAAGCAGGAAATCCCAGTTTGTTCAACAGGTGACATTGATTGCAAATTTTTTTTCCAGTTTCTGAAATCTGTAAGTCAAAGTCAGTAGTCCAGTCATATTCTTGTTTTAATTAACTGATCGAATATGAAACAACTCCTCAGCTTCCAAAAAGTGGATCGTACTACAGATACTTTCCAGTCAATTCACTGCAGGACATTCAAAATCCACTTCAATTGGTCAGGAATGATAGATTATTTTTTTACAAGATTTCAGTATAGTCTTTAATTATCCTTTTAGTCTGGGGAAGAAACTGAGTGTTTAACAGTACTTTAGAGACACTGCTTCCAATAGACTCCTTATTGCTAAAGCATCTTGAGTGATACACTCACAGTAAAACAGTAATCAAATCACATAACTGTTGGGACAATAAATTACTGTCAGAAGAGCTGGTAACACTGTATGTCACGATCCTCCTTCCGATGACTTCTCGGTGCATGTTATCTGCAAATGCAAGGAAGTTGAGACAAATGATTTTTAAATTATCAGTCAAAGGGAGGATTGGAAAACAGTTTAACAAAAAACCTGTATAAATCTCCTAGGTTTATCATCCTGATACTCTTACTGTTGAATAAAAAAATAAATATGACTTTTTTTGCCAATCTTACATAAAATAATTCAGTTTGAAAACAATATGAGATCTATTGCAAAAAAAGATATTCTCTAAATGTAAAGAGGAATTCAGTAACAATGTCCTAACTGTCGCCAGGCTAACAAAGTAACAACAGATGCAAAAAGGAACAAGGTTTCATAAACTTTATGACAGAGTCTGAATTCTGTTCTACTGGTCTATATTAGACTACTAGTTTAAATGAATAGAGTTGGGTGAATCAATCAGTTAATCATAAAATGTGCCATGTATTTCTGGTTTCCTTCCTCTCACATGAGCAGGTAGAGTCACAAGTCAGACTTGCTTAGATCTCTTTCAAGCACTACAAATTGTTCACTCAATATTCATTAAAAAGCCCTCTTATGGGGCCATGTTAAACTTGTGTATTTGATACTGGAGTTTTCTGTACAGTACATGTCTCTCTGGCATTCATTTAGTCATTCAGGTCTTGAGAAAATGTGATGAAAGACTGTGTTGTATTGAGAAGTCTTGCACTCCAACACAGCCAGCATTAGCTGGTTTAAAGAGAAGTGTTCACACATTTTCAGGATGAACTATATAGACGTTGTGGAAGAGATGTGAACCAGTATGTCAGCCTTTATAAATCTGTGATTCCTTCTGCACCTGCAGATCCTCAGTGCTCAGAAGTCCACCACAACTCTGGCTGAGGTGCACGTATGCAGCTTTAAACAGCTAAGTTCCACTGAGAGCCAGATGTTATCCAGACCTTTACCTGAATCCCTGAGGTTGTCGTCATTGCCTTTTGTCTTCCAAATGGGCACAAAAAGAGATGCTGTCATTTTGTCTCATTCAATTATCTCAGAAGTAAACTGACTCATTCAGAAAATAGAGCACATGCTATCTTGGTCAGTGAGCATTTAAAGTCTTGGACTATACCTTGCCAGGGAATTTACTAACTGGCAGGTCAGAGGTTAGAACTAGTGTACAGTCTTTATGTCCAACCTGGCTCATTGTACTAAAAAAGATTTAAAATTCCTGCTGTTGGAAAAAGAGTAAGGAAAAGGTAGCACAGCACACATAGCAGGGAAAAAAAAGGGGTCTTAAATTCAAGATTTTTATCTAGAGGCAGTTTGATGTGAACCACCCACAGGTTTGGCAAAAGTTCTAGATTTATAAACAGTCAAGTAGTGCACATCATCTTCTTCTTCTCCTAAGCAGGAATTTTATAGTGTGTGAGCTATCACATCTGACAAATGTTATTATTGACATGAATACTTAGGCATAGACTGGACATAGATTCAGATCTAATTAAGATGGCTAAACCTCCAAATATGGTAGAAATGCAGACATGTCTCTGTTGAGAAACTCTGTGCAAACCTTTGCCAGTTCATGGCATTTCCTTCCTCGCACAACTTCACGTCTCCATGCATAAATTAAGAAAAACTGGACTGTTGGGATTTGGGATCTTTTCCAGGAACCAGGCATCAAAAATGTCAACAGCAATTTACTTTATATGTGTGAACAAGCCTCTCTGGACTACACAGTTAATAATCAGTTCACATTGGGCTTATTTAAAGAGTCCAAGCTTTTCCGTTGGCAGAAGAAAAAAAAAAGACATAGATTATAGAAATACTTTGCAGATTTTTTCAGATACATCTATCACATATCAAAAATTCAGGGACTTTTATGCTAAGAATTGGATGCGAAATTATGTCTTACTAATCTCAATTAACTTTGTTGTCTGGAGTGCTACAAAAGAACACAGAATCTGATTTAACTCAGGTTTTATGCCACAATATCCAGATGACTTTTGATGTGAGTTTACCTTACAGCCTGTCAGCCCATAGCTACTTTCAAATGTAGGTGACGACATACATCAAGATTAATTGCTCAAAGGAATAACAAAAGAAACCAAGAGCACAAAGGGCAGAAGAAAAGTAGCTTCTTTAAAACAATGTATTTGCCTTTCTTGTAGGAACAAACTTCCTTGAAAATGTGCTTCCCTTTCTAACATTTCTGGGTCAAAAGCATGAAGAACATGGCAGAATGCCAGGAGTGTCAGAGCACTGAAAATAACATGCCAGTGGTATCAAAGAAGGATGAATAATAATGCAAGAAAAGTGAAAGGTCATATACTTTGTCACAAGGATAAGTGAAGAATTTTAATACTTTATATCAAGACAAGCAGGGGTATCCAATCAAAATCAAATTAGAATGAAAAAGAGCACAGTCAACTTGTGTTGCTAAAATTTAGCAGAAAACTTGAAAGAATGTTGTGAGATTTTACCTGTCAGAGAAAATTTGGACATATTCATATATGGTGAAAACCCATCATTCAGAATTTTAGAATTAGAAAACACACTCAAAAAAAAAATACTAGAAAATATATGTTTCTCCAAAAAATTTTCTTGTTAGAGACAAATCTCAAGTTTGTGAATCTGTTATAAGGGAAGGAACAGTACTGACTTCAATGTAGTGAACTTAATTATACTTCAGGGAAAATAGATTTCTTAACCATACTTTAGGGAAAATTAAGAATATGAAAACCTCAAACCAATTTTGACTAAATTAAAAAGAGGCAAGTTAGGCAATAAATGTATATATTCAGATTGCCTTATCTTTTAAAACAAGTAAAAAAAGTCTCAGGAGCTAAATGCCTTTCATTTTTTTTTAGTGCCACCCCAGCAAAACATATACATTTGGTAGCTCTTTTAGCATATAACTAATTTGATGCAGTAGCTAATTTAGCTGGGAAAGGGAAAATTAAAATATCACCCACATCCCTCTATTTTTGTATAACCAAAATTCAAATGTACGCAAAACATAAGTAAAATAAACCAACAACAAATTATTAAGATTTCCTTTTTTCTACTATTAGCTGGTTAAACAATTTTGAGTGTAGGTATAATTTCACTTCAAAGCAGTGTCAAAAGTGTATATATACACACCTGTCCATCTAATGGAAACTTAGGAAGTCTGTACCTCAAGAGCAGTTTTTAAACTTGGCAGAGTTAGAGAATCAGGTATGTTTTCAGGCTCTATTCATCAGAAGAGCAGAAAGGAGGCTGATTTTCTGGAAGCTCACCACGTAAAACCATGATCTGAAAAGTGTGTATCTGTAACACCATCTTATAAGCTAATTTCATAAACATCTAAGAAATCTTCCCTGAAATGATGAAATTCAAAATTTTAAGTCAAAATAATATTTTAAATAAGAAGCTTAAAAGCCACTTGAACATTCAAAGACTGATTTATTTGAATTAATAAGAAGAAAACTATTTGCGTACTAACAACATAAAGTATTCATTTGTGTAATAAGAGCCATGAATTTCAAAATTGATTCACTTGTTTCTACAAAAGATAATGAAGAATTTAATGGAAAATGCCCTTTTCAGTTCTAATAATTTTTAATTTTAGAATACTAAAGATATCAGAGAAAGCACTGTTATTCTAGCAATATTGTACTATTAGCTGTAACATACAAAAAGACTAAAATTAATTGAGTAAGAATATGGTATAGCAAAAGAAACAGCTGAAAAACGCTCCCAGCCCCTTTTGCCAAAATGCATTTCCAGCTACTTAGCAAATAAAGAATAACGGCTAATTACAATGAAGACAGCTAAATATAACACTTCTCAAGCTGTAGTGTTTCAAGCATCTGCCTAGAAGCAAGTGAGAAACACAGTATTTCTCTTCCTCCGTGTTTCTTCCGTCTCCACATATGAAAGGGCCCAGAGTTCACTGCAGTTTCTGATCACAGCCTAGGTCTTTAGCCCAACCCCTTGAGTGTTTTCTGAAGTCTGTGTAATTTTTGGTGTGTAGGTGATGTGCTGAGGATTTAAATGATGGTGTCTATACACATGTGCACACTGCCAACATGAACCAGGCATTTTTCCCCAAGGTGAGGGCTACTCAGGGCTCCAACCATTTGACTTGCCCTGCTGTGTGCAGGGTAATGGGACACCTTGAAGACACTGCAAAACTTTTGCAAGAAAAACCCTGGTACAAAAGATATTTTGCCCCCACTCATCTCACTCTCAGGGGCTCACCCAACTGCAGAGCAGCTTTCTCTTTAGCCATTTCTTCAGGCACGAAGGAGTTGTGTGGCTGTCATCAGAATTCTTCTGTAAGTCTGTGATCTCAATCCTGAGCTCCCTGCACCAAAACCGTGGGGTTCCCTGAGGTGCTGTGGCAGCTCTGCAGGACACCCACAGTATGCCAGCCCCTGGATCCAGGCAGCCCCATAAAGGAGGTGGCTGAGGCCACAGCTTCTAGGCTGAGAGAGACAGGGTGGGGAGCAGCAGCAGAAGTCACTGACCACTCGAGGCTGTGTCCATCTTCCAGCAATAACACCTGGAGCAGCAAAATCTGCCTGTTTTACAGATCTCTCCACAAAGGCACAGTGAGATGGAAACACGTGTAGGTGATGCTTTTGACCTTTCTCAGCTGGCACCCCATAGACCCCATCTCTTTCAGTCACATCTGTATGAACACATTGGCAGGAACCACCCCAGGCCCTGTGACCTCTCCTTCCCCTCCACAGGGTTGGAAGCCGCCATCTGTGGCTATCCCATCCTCAGCACACCAGCCATAAAGCAGTGCCTGTGTCCTCATCTAAGCTGGGAAGAGCCTGTCCTTGGCACACCTCTGGAGGCCCACTTCAAGACACAGTATAATGAATTCTCCCTGTTTCACACTATTGATCCCAGCCTGCTTAATATGTGTTGCTCTGACTCAAGACAGTGCTGTTGATCATCAGGATGGTATGTGAAATACGCATCCTGGCAAAGCTGACTGTGTGAGGACAGCTAAGCCTGTTGTTTAAAGCCGTGATCATGGAAAGAGAGCCACAGCATTAGTGGTACTATCATCCCTTGCTTACCAGCACAGGTCCTTGACCTGCAGCCATTGAACAGTCAGACACTGAGGCCCCTCACGGAGAATGCTGAACAGTGGGCAGCATCCCTTCCCTGAGAGCTGGATGGTCTGGGCAAAGGGCACATTCAGCCCCGACAACCATACCTGCCTCAGAAAACCTGGGTCTGCAAGTCACCAAGGCAGCCCTCCAACAGCGAGCACATTATTCATGATGAAAAAATGTAGTTGACAATATGAAACAGTGCCACCCGGGGAACCTCCTCAAAACCATCTTAAGTACACCTCCATTTTAATAATCTTTCCTGTTCCTCCTTCCTTTCAGCTATTATCCTCAAGAATTTGAAGTGTCCGTGCTAAGAGAAGAAAGGAATATATTTCAGGCAGTACTTTTAGTCCTGTTGCTACAGTGTACTCCAGCCTTCTTATAAGATGGACTACGCATAAAGGGGGAAAGAGAATAAAAAAGTGGAAGATAAAAAGAAATGTGGCTTTCTCAGTTACAGCCCTTTTCCTGGTAAGTCACAGTTGCAGCTGACAGCACAGACCATTAGCTATAATAGGAGCTTTTCCTCCTAGTCCTGGTAAAATATTTTGTTCTCCTCCCCATTTCAGCCTTTGAAATAAAATTCTACATTACTAATATCAATATATCAGTATGTGTTGACTTTGCTTTTCTTCCTACAGTTGTTATACCAAATTCTTTTAAACAGCAAGTATTTGAGTGTCTCAGAAAGTAAGGAAATATCAGGATGGAAGCAGGCTACCTGCAGAAAGAAAGGTATTTTGCATAGATGTAACAAGACTATTTTTCTCCCTTCTTCCTCCCTTTCAGTTTTCGTTTCCTTCTTTTCTCTCTATCTTTCTAGGGCACAGAGGGTATAAGAATAAAGAGACAAAGAGGGTACTAAAAACTCTTTGAGGATCTGATAAAAAAGGTTGAGCATACCTAATAAGGAACTATTCAATAGAATTATTTTGTTCTTAATTCTACTGCAATTATCACTTTTGTAATCAAAGACTTAGATGTTTTAATTAACCTTGATTTCCTCCTCTAGTGTATTCAGTATTTATCCCGTATTTAGGTTAATCTAAGAAAATAATACTTCTCTGGAAGGAAAATCCTAATGAAGTAAAGCCCACATCAAATTCTGTGGGCCTTTGCATCCCAAGATTATTTTGAAACTTTCAGTGTTAGGCTGTCTTTTCATCTATATGAATGATTTCTCCTTCCCCACAAACCCAAAAATGCAAATGTCTCCACTCTTCCCCCTACCCTATTCTAGCCTCTGTCCAGGAGAGACACATGGTTCACTGCAGTGTTCCCTCTAAGCAGAATTACGCAGAGGACAGCCTGAAATTTCTAACAAACCCAGACTGTTAATCAGAACAACATGGTTTCCCTGTTGGTTTTTTTCTACTTGCTTTTAAGGAAACATCTATAGAGACTGAAATCATGCTACTTTGAAGAGAATTGTTATGTCAGATGACTGAAGTAATGCACATGTTTATGCAGAAACAAATACGTAATTCTTCATTTGCTTGAGATACTGCTCTCAAGAGCTTGGCTCTTGTTATGGCACCCTTCCTCAGAGCAGAAGTAAAATTAGGGAAAATTTGGGAAGATATTTATTTTCAGACCTTTTCTGGGTGGAAAATGTGGAAAGGGAAAAAATCCCCCCTGTTTAATTCAAAGGAAAAGAAACTTCAGTTTCAGAGTGCCATTCTAAACCTAAGTAATGTAAATCAGATGCATGATCAAAAACATGTTCTGTTGGAAAACATGACTTTACCACAGCTCTGATGAAACAAGATACATGCCTGTGGGAAATTATTCCATTGAGGGGCTATGTTCAGGAGCAGTGCCATAGGTGACCTCTGGCAATGCTAGAAAAAAACATACAGGAAAATTTGTCTTTTATTTTTTGAGGTATAAAATAGATGGAGAATGCTAAGATCATTAAAAAGAGAATAGCTTTTTGTATATGCCCTTTATCCAGCTTGGGACACTTGCCCTTTGTTGTCTTAATCATTCTTCTAATACAAAATTTATCAGGTTTGGGATTTTGTTGATCTCTGCAGAATATTATCTGTATCATTTATATTTCTCTAGTAAGCCATACCTTTATTCTGGGTGTTTATTTTCATATCTATAGTGAGCTTTACAAGGCATATATCTTTTTCACTGTTCCTGCTCACTGTAAAGAATCTCTTTTTTTTTTAATGTGGTAGTTTTATAAATATCTGAAGTGTTGCAAGAAGGCAATTTTCCACAAAAATAGAAGCAATCTTTCATAGCTTTCTTAATATAACTTAGCTATCCAATGACTGACTGCTTTGAGATAGAGGGAAGGGAGGGAGAGATTAAACATATAAAGTAAATACTGCATATATTGCTCCAATCTCAAAAGGCACTGGTTTCTTTCTAAAAGATCTAATTTTATTTAAAAGGCACAGGCAGTAACTACATGTAGCATTAAGGTGTATTTTCAAATAAATGACAGCAATGCTAAGACACTTTGTACCGACATTTTTGGGGTCATAAGCAGTCACATTGAATTCTAAAAAAGCACATTTTAAGAAGTCGCTGCTCCTGGCTTGTGATTCAGCAATGTGTGAGCCTTTGGAATTAGATGGCTGATTTCATTCTCTGCTCCCCATAGGAGAAAGAATATTGCAGCAATGAACACTACTGATATATTCATATTAGTGGATGCCTCTATTATCAAATTATGACAGAGATGTAAAAAAGAGCTAAGCAATGTGATCACAGCAAACTCTGTACGGTTCAGAAGTCCTCTCTCTCTAAATCAATCTGCGAATCACCAGATTAACCATGAAAAAAAGAGAGAAAAATACAATTTCAGTACTTCACCTGATTTAGTGCTTACATTGAAGATCACTCAGCATTCATTCCAACAGTTTGCTTATTCCTTGATAAAAAAGAAGTCTAGCTAAACTAGAGGTTTAGAACCAGCATACTGGGAACACATACAGAAAACCCCAGAGAAACCCTCTGCTTATCCCAAAGGATGTTCCAAAAGATATCCAGTCCATTAAGGTTTACAACTTTGATACAGTTCTTATCTTCTCAGTATTTGAGCATCAATGTACAATGCTATGGATTATGGATACGAAAAAGGCCTCAGCAGGGAATTTCTTTAGCCTTTGCAGCATTTTGTGAAAGCTTTGTCTTTCCCATGTAAAAAATTTAAAACCATGTTACAGTTTTGAAACTTCTACACCTGCAGTTCTTTTTCAAGGATTGTTATGGTTTTAACCAGAAAAACATCTAGAAACGGATGGTTCAGAACTTGGCCAATCACCTCGAGGGGTGGATGGCCAAGGGACCAATTACTTTATGCCATTCAACATGCTTCTGCGTATTAACATATAAAAGCTGTTCAATTTTCCATTAAACTTCCTTCCTTCCTTCGGATCGTCTTTGGCGCTTGGACTGTGGCATTCTTTACCCGTTTGGGAGCTACAGAGACAATGGATCCTCTCAACCTCAGAGTAAAGTAGGGTTTTGTAGGTACTAAGTAGCAGAAATATTAGAAAACTATTCGTAGAAGATACTTTCTATTGACAACGGGTACTAGCATGCCATATGCCCACAAATGCAACTTCTTACCAATACTGGATACTGTATGACTAAAGGAATGCACAATAAATGCATAAGTGATCCTCAAATTCCCTCCTAGGCATTGCACACCTAAGCTTGACTCAGAAAAGTTGTGTTTTATCTCAATAGCTGACAACTGTGGCAATAAAAATTTACTCAAAAAGTGTCTCTGAGAAAATAATTTTATGTTTTGGGAAGATTTGCCTACCTTCCTAACAGCTTCCATGCCAGTGTGCACTTTGCTTTTCCCAGTTAATAGCCAACCAGCATGGCATCTTGCCATGAAATTGGGGCATAACCAGCCTCCAACAAACCAATTCACCACAAACTTTGGCACTGCTGCCACAGAGCTTCTCAACTCCCTAACACCTAGGAAAACCAACTTATAGCTGTCACAAAGTCACTGGTCTCAAGTTCCCTGGAACCAAACACTTTTAATTGGGATTTAAGTGGGAACTAAGTACTACTGAAATTAATTATCCCAGCAATTAAATTCAATGCAAATGCTCTGGGTCTGGGCTTCTGGAATTTTTATTTCTTCTAAAAGCATAAACTCTATTGTATGAATGAAATGAATTTCTCCTTTAATGGGAATTATGATATCTAGGCATTGACAGAGCTAAGAAAAGTCAGAAGTTATGGCATGCCTAATTTCAGCTCTGAATTAGGAGACAAAATTCTCTCTTAAAAGTTTATAAACATGCTACTTGAAAGATTTACATAAAATGTACCACTCAAAAACTCTCATGGTTTATGATGTAGGTGTTACGCACCTTGAGGCAAAGAGCAATGGGATGCATGCACAGGAGTCTAGAAAAGGGCTTAAAAGAACACTACTGGCATCAAGCAAAAAGTCTTAAGCACAAGGACAGGTTGAGAAGCACAATACTTCCATTTCTTCTGTATTTAAGAGTTACTTTTTTTCTAATTTTCATAACTATTAGTTAGCCTTAAGAGTGCCAATACTCAACATATTTGGTCATGTTGAATTTATAGGAAAAATGAGAATTTCATCATAACTCCGAGAGACTTCAAGGTCATTAGCACTGCAGTAACTGCAAGTCTTTTGCCCGAGTGAAACAAGAAAAAAATTCTAATTGTTCTATTTTTGATTTGTTAGTTGTGTTTACCAGTCTGAGTGCATACTGATGGCATTGATAGCTGCAAATTTAAACAAGGAATGGCATTAAATAAGGGATAAATAATCAAAGTATAATGATGAAATCATCCTTTCTGTCATCAACTTATGAGATGTGCTTTTTGAGATCTTTCAAGTAATTTCAATTTCATATTCTCTTTTTTTATTGGAGCAACAGATAGCCATTACATCTTGATAAGCTGAGATGAAAACACTTCGTCTTGTATATTAGATACAGCAATGTGCATTATTTTTTCCGTGTCTTTCGTAAATATCCAAAAGCGTCAGCAATAATTTAATCGAGTATCTGCTACTTTACAAAAAAACCACCAAAAATATTTGATCTGAGCTATCTCAAGTGAATAAGGCATCTCAAGTGATAAACCATCTAGTGAATGAAACATATTAGCAGATAGTTTTGAAATTAAAGAAAAACCCCAAGCTGGGTGAAAAGCCATCTGGATTTCCTCCAGCTCTCTCTGTCTGGCATGGTGCTTACTATTTACTGTTGCCCAGGCCTTACTGTACTGGGACAGGAAATACAATGCCTAAATAGTACAGATGAAACCTACTCAAAAATAGAATGTGCAGAAGTGTCATAAAAAAATTCTTATTGGTCTTGTGAGGTTCTCAAGCAAGGTCTGCAGAAAAGGAATAAGAAAAACTGTGAAATGTTCATATTTTAAGACAATAAAAACCAAAGAAGTCGGTACCAAGCAGGCTCTAAGTCATCCCTCACCCATTTTTATGCTGCAGTTCTGCTGCTCTGAAACTTATTTCGGCCAAGATTCAGGGTAACTTTCTCATGCATATATGCAAGGCATGAAACTCCACCTGTTCCTGAGGGCAAAATCCACAAATTTTCTAAGTACCTGAGTAGTTAGAAGACTAAATTACCTAGTAGACATATTGTTACTAATAAATGAGTGGGAGGTATATTTTACCCAACCCTTTTAAGCATTGGGCTTCTCTACTATTCTCACAGCAGCTTCAAAATTAACAACTTCAGTTTCTAGTATTAGAAGCCAAAAACTGTCTGAGAAGTGTTACAGAAAACAAAAAAATCAACCAACAGTAAACAGGTTCATAAAATATCCCTCTCCCTCCCCCCAAGCAGTCAACATCTCCTCAACAGCAACAGCTGGGTTGCCTATTTATATCCAGCAATCATGAAGGTGTGCACTACTCCAAGAACATCCCAGGAAAGAAACTGTTCTTGAGATTTACCCTGGGCAAGTTACAGTCACAGGCTCCCTAACAAACATGTCAGAACTCATTAAGAAGGAGACTCATAAATACCAACAGATTATTCCAGCCATAAAGTTACAATACTAAAAGCAAATTATTTCTATGGGCCTTGAATCAGGTATTAATGGTGTGTATCCAGATCCCTAGGAGGTGCAAACCGGTGTAGCTCCATTGACTTCAACACAGAAAGACACTGAACTGCTTGAAAGAATCTCCCTTTGGGGAGCCGTTTCTGAGTTGCGAGATTTGTATCAAGTTCTTTGTTTTTATTCTTTCACATTCCTCTGTACATTTATCAAATTTTACACAGATCCAAATTAAACCCTTTGAGAATGAGTTCCATGCAGAAATAATTTAAGCCCAGAAATGCCAATTAAAATAAGGTAAAGCATTCATAAATTGAAAACAAAACTACCATTATAGGCCAATAAATTAGACTGCGTAGAATTAAACCACCAAGGATTTGAGATTAAATAAACCAAAAAGCAAACAAGTAGTTCAATGAAACTGTAGAACTGAAACTAATGAAGCCTGTCCTCTGATTTGTGCCCTGTGGTAAGATGTTTTCTGAGTCAAGAAATGTGTGAGCTCAAACTGAGACTTGTCCTGAAGCAGACTTACATATAAGATCTATCTTCTCTAAGGATTTGCCAAAATATATAATAACAGGTGACTGTTGGCTTTTTGTTCGCCTGAGACAATTTTATCATCTATATTCCAAGTACATATTTTTGCTAATGATCTTAGCTTTCCCTGGAAACTCTCTACTCCTATCAGTCAAGAGGGCTCCTCAGACATGAACAGAAACAGGATAGTTCTCAGTGTTTTTTCACAGGAAACGATCCACTTGCTTCCAAATATATGTGAATTTGAGTTAGCGAAAATACTAAGAACTAGTATCTTTATACTTTTAGAGAAGTTATACCTTATTTACTTTTATCTTTGCATATCTGATTATCATAAAGGATGTTATTCAAATCTGGATCATAGAATGATCTCATGGCAGGGACATCTTCCACTAGATCAGTTTGCACAAAGCCCATCCAATCCGGCCTTGAACACTTCCAGGGATGGGGCATCCACCACTTTTCTGGGCAGCCTGTGCAATGCCTCACCACTCTCACAGTAAAGACTTTCTTCCATACATCTAACCTAAATTTCCCCTGTTTCTGTTTGAACCTATTACTCCTTGTCCTGTCACTACAGTTCCTGATAAATAATATTTTACTAGTCATAGGCAAAGCCCCAACAGTTCACTAGAGCTTGAAGTCCGATGTAGACAGAAGGATTTAGATCAAAAAGTATAAAAAAAGCATTCAACTACCATGTACTCATATCCCTTTGGCTGTTAAATTTCAAAAATTCTCATGCATTTATAGTACATGACAGCTGGATGAACTTGTAAGTATATGGAAGACATTAATTATTCATTTCTAATTAATTATGCTGAATATTTCACTTTTTGCACTGTTGCTCATTATATAAACTAACTATCATCCTGCAGTTACTCGAGTGATACAAAATCCCAAATGAAGATGGTTAATGCATGTCACTAATAAGAGAGGTGCACCTCAGCTGAAAGGAAGAGCACTTTGATAGCTGTGCTGTGTTGGCTGGTAATAAGTCTCTGATGAATCTGTGCTGTTGATTGCTTTTGGGAAAGTACCTAAGTCATATTTAAATGCTTAAATGGTATTCGTGATCCTCATTGACAAAAAAATATAACAGTTTCAAAAATAACTTCCTACTTCTTTAGTAAAGTAAGCTCAGGAAGTATTACACCAGCTTGGTAGTTGCTGTGAACATGTATTTATTCATATAGTCCAGCAACTCTTTAAATCAATTACTAAGCTAGAAATTATTGACAATGCTACCATCATTATTACAAATATTTGTTACTCCTACAGAGAGCAAGTATATTCAAAAGCAATTCTATGATAAAATAAAATAATATATTCCCAAGTTAATATGACTCTATTCCAAAGCGAGAAAATTGAGATAATAGGCAGAATGTGGACATGTTACATAATTTAAACTACTAAACTCCTCTGTACATCCACTGAAAAATTTAAGCACACTTCAAGCTACCCACAAGAGCTAATTCAAGATTCTAATTTCAAGTTAAAAGAGGATTATCTCAGTGCAAATTTGCCAGTGTAGCAGCACACCAGCTCTTTAGTAAAGACCACACAAGAAACGGCAAAAAGCCCTGCTGTCTAGGATCCACGAATATAATACAATTGACAAAGAAATAGTTCTTACATTTCTTTTCTACATTTAGTAAGCAAAAGGACATTTGTCTGACACAATTTTTCACAATAAAAAAGAGAAGCAAACAGGTTGTGGTTGATCGCTTTCCCTATTTTATGAAATGTACTTAGAAGGCTGCTCTGGAGTCCCTGAGAGCCCTACCAAGCAGACATCCCTGACTCCAGTGCTATGAAGCACCTAGATGCAAAGGAGTTGGGATCCTCAGGATATTCAGACCTAAGAAAAGCAGGAGTTTTTTTCAAAGTTTGTTTGGGTTTTGGTTTTTTCATTTATCCTTCTATGTCAGTTCCCAACAATACAGTATGAACAGAAATCCAGGAACATAAATGTAAATCAAGAGTGGCAGAATTTAAGTAAGAATGAAGTAAGCTTCTCTCTAGCCTCCTCTTCAATTCCCCTGAAAATAAAATAAACCAAGAAAAAAACTCTTTGATTTCGATAGCATTTGAAAATATTTTGTATGCCTTTTACAACTCAGTGAATTTTGGCCTTTCAAGTGCTCTTTCATCTCAGTAAATAATGAATTTACTTAGCATGGCTTTGCTAACTCGTCTTTGGATATTGTCTTTGTATCTCTTCTGAAACTTACCTAGCAATCAACACTTCCAATTAAGCAATGATTGTAGAGCATTGTTCTCCCATCATGTGATCCTTCACCTCCAAGAAAAACAAGTTCTTGTTCTCCCCCAAAGATGTACAATTACTTTAGATGCTCATTTATTTTATAGGCATCTAAATACCCTGTTTTATTAACCCCTCTGGATATTGTTATAGTCTCAAGCTCATTTTGTGTTGACCTTCTCAAAACTGAATATTAAAAAGGAGTTAGAAAAACGTTATGTTGCAATTCAGAGTGGCATTCCCCACCTAACTCCTCCAAGAATCCCCTTGGGATCTTCAAGACACATTTCATCAGAGATACCCACCCCAAATACCCCCACAATACCCCAGACAAATTTCCTTGCCCTCCAGTCATCTAAATATTTTCCTTCAAGACATAAATCCATTTTTTAAAAAATTAATACTTCACCTTTAACTTTTATAACTAAGACAATGATTATGGGGTTTGTAAAGAAATTAAATAAAGTATGACATTTCTGGTTATATTTCAGAGCAAAGATTTCCATTTTGTCAATTACAAAGGCAAGAACTAATACCTATCAATAATTTGTACTTTGTTAAAAAAAGTAATTTAATTTTGCAGTCTTTAGCTGCTGTCAGGGAGAGCTGCATCTCAGTCTAAATCAGTACAGGGACTGTTAACATGGTTAGCTTACATAATGAGCTGCTATAGAGGATGCAAAAATCATCAGCATAATTACTTACAAATGAATAATTAATAGCTTGTATGCAAGTTAAGAGGTTCATCAGAGTGACAAAAATTCATGAACATTTATGAGCAATTAATAACCAGAAAGTCATTGATAGATGGGCCACATAGCGTATACAGTATCTTCAAATGGGAAAAAATCACTTTTCCAAGCCATGAGGTTGCCAACAGTCTGAATCAGAGTGGTAGAAGGCTAAGCTTCAGGGACAAAGTGCCTACTGTGTGGGAATGGAGGATCCTGGTGCTTGCACATTAATAGTTCATTTGTAAGGATTCAGCAGTGATATAAACCTTCAAAGAGAAAAATTGATGTTAATGATTGACATACTTTGGAGAATGAAGCAAAAATGGAGGAGAGGGAAGAAGTGGGCAGAGAGAGAACAGCAAAATGTGGCTTTCTTATAATCCATACTTGTTCAAAACGAACAAGTTCTGAACCACAGCACAGTAAATATACTCTCTAATAGGTATAAGTAATAAAGGATTTTATGGGGTTTTCTTTTCTACCCAAAGGTGACTCATCACAGCAAGAGGAAAGCAGAACTCCTTGCAGTGCTGCGTAAGGTTTGCTGCAAATGTTCTGGTTTCCTACATGCTCCTAATGTCCTACTGAATTAAGTGCTGCTGACTGTAATAAAAGTCTGTAAAATTATTAGATACTTAATAACAATATATCATATAAGGCAATGTCAGCAGTTTGGCATTAACAATAATGTAGATCCTACCTACAAAACTCTACTACAGCAGCTTTTGGATAACATTCATGCTAAGTTGAATCTAATATTATTAGACTTAGTAATGAGGTGAGTCTTTATTGTGTTTTAAGTGCAATCTTCTAGGGATTCAAAATTCCCATTATTTTTTAATCATTTTTAATAACAAAACCACCAACCAGTCACTGGGTAGGAAAGTTGTTTTAGCAGAATTTTAATGACTTGTATTTTCTCAGGGTTGCTGAATCATGAAAGTATAATGCACAAACTGCTGGGGTGGGTGTGTGTCTGTGCATAATGGCTGTAAAGAGACTGCTGAGGAATCAACTGCTTCTGGAAAAGAAGATACTAAGGGATTCCCTGATTTGTATTTTCCTGAGGTAAAAGTTAACCATGAGCAGAAAAGGAAGTGAGGATAAAGATGGAATATTCCCAAGTTAAAAGGATAAAAGATCCTTTGTTAAAGTGTCGTGTCCATGGCTGAACGCTTTCTAAGTAGCTTGAGTTTCATCTCACATATTGAAAAATAATAGCTATCAATTAAAAAAACGCATTTGTTCTTTAATGCAAATAGACTTCTCTCTTAAATCTCCTGTCTTTAACTGTTCTCCTCATGACCCCCTTCTTGGTTTTCTTTTTTCAAATCCCACCGAATATTTTCCAGTGAAATGCCTCAGAAGGCATTTTCTAACTCCGTGAGTGCTAGCAAAAGAGGGTGAGGAAAAGGTAAGAGGCCAATAAAGAAGTTCTCACATAACGCTGTAAGGCTCGGTCGGTGGTGAGGTTGCCGCATTGTCCTGAAAGCTTCCTGGGCAGGGGATTGCTCTGACAGTGCCCTATAGCACACTAGCTGGCCGACTTTCACACCCGTGCCGACGGAGGCATGAAAGCACGCACACACTCACGCAAAGATGGATAGCTCATGCGTTACCAGAGACAAAGAGTCCAGACGGCTCCCTCTTGTAGAATTCTGAAGGGTCTATTGCACCTCAACGAAGGGATCCATTTGATGAAGAAGGGCGAACTGAGCGTCATGACAAACTTATATAGGGGAGCAAAGAGGGGGCAGGCAGAGCACCAGTAACCAATGGCTTGAGGGTACAGGAGTGGAGGGAAGGCGTGGTTACAGCCTTTTAGGGGGTAACAGGGGCATATGGAAATGGGTCAACCAAGCAGACCAAATCTGCATAGAACCACAAAGCCTGATGGGGGAGGCTTTTCACCCTGACTTAGGGGGTGATCTTAGACCTCAGAGCTGGCCCACCAGGGGACATCTGTACCAGAGCTCTCTGGCTCCTTGGCTTCCACTATTGCTGGCTTGGCTGCCACAGCACTCACAGACTGTGACCATCCCACAAGGACACACACTTAAATTATCAGACACAGGTTCCTCCCTGGCCTAAAGAAAATGAATCAGGATAAAAAAATCCTCCTCCTCCATATCAGAATACCCAACGAATTGCCTAAACAATTTTTTTTTCTTCTCTGAATAGAGAAGCAACTGGTTATTTTTGTTCACCAGATACTGGAATTCTGCTATTAGATTTTTCCTGTATTTATTCTTGGGGCTACTTTAATATGCATTGGGTAGCTTTAAATTAAGCAAATAAAGTGTTGATAAATATTACCATATAAAATAAATATTTTTTTAAAAATTCAATTAACTAGGTATGTACAAACATTTCTCTCTCCCTTCTTTTCTCTTCACATCCTCCTCCCCTCAAAAAAGAAATCAACCCTTTATCAAAAAAAAGAAAACTCATCTGGAAATACTAATTTTTTTGTTTTGCTGTATAAGGGTAATAATTTATAACTAAATAAAAAACTTTGGGTTTGGGGTTGATTGTTTTTCTTTATTAGTATTTTTTAACAGAATCGTTATTACTACTTATAATTGCTGATTTATATTCATGTTATTTGGTATGCTGTTATAGTTTCCTTATGTTGTACTGATTCCCTTCTATAAAAGCATTGTTTTCCATATTGAATATACATCAACTTAAAAAGTTGTTTTTAACCTAAAAATTTGAAATAAGACAGAAAAGATAATAAGCATAGTAAAATAATAGTGAATAACTCAGAAGAGTTTATAATAAATTTTTCCTCATTTAGAAGGAAGAAGCAAAAAGTGGTTAATATCTTAACTGCTAAGCTTTAAATTTAGCAATTAATGCAGTGTATAAACTTCCTTCTTATTTGCTCTTCCTCTGTGATTTTCAGTAGTGAAACTCCCATCTCCTAGCTGAAGAAATGCCTTCTGTACAGACAGGGTGAAACTAAAGGCAAGCTCTCTGTGTACCACTTGGGCATAAAGCTGGTTCCAGCAGATGTTTTGCAAGCTCTAGTTTCAGGGCTCTGAGAAAAACTGAATGTCTGAGGTAAGGTCAAAGCTAACAGAATTCCCAGGCAAGGCCAAATCACTGATTTAAATTACACTAAATGCTATTTTTTTCCCTAAACAGAGCCTTACCCTTCCTCTTTGCTGTGAACTCTGGTGTCATGTGCATAAAAAAATGCACCAAGAAACATAAACATTGTGTCTCAATCACTCACATTTTTTCCAGGTCATTTTTTTTTGTTCAGGTAAAGTTTTCATTCAAAAACATGTTCCTCCTTTTGGAGCTACATTTAAGAATATGATGAACCTGGAAATTAAAAGGATTACAGCCTTAGACTTTGCTTCCCACATTGAAGTCCCATAAAGTTTATGTGGAAGAACTATTGAGTCCAAGAAAAGTACATAAAGTTTATAAAGCTTTCATGGTTTTATGTTATGCCAAGTTTTAACTTAGAAATGCATTTAAACAAAACATTGTGACATTTCTTCATGACTCCATTTACAAGAATACTATGAAAAATACTCTCGTTCTGGTTTTTAACTGTTCTATTAAGGTTTTCTAGTTGCAATTTATCAAATTGCTCATAAAATTTATGAAGATCTTAGTAAAAATACAAACAAAATCAAAGGTCATAACTAAAAGGTACATATTACAATGCATACCACTAATTAAATTCTTGTATACGACTTGTTTGTAAAATATCATTTTTTTATTCATTCTTTCTTATTTAGATATATATTGTTTTCATTTTCAGCATGGTGAGCATTTCAATAGGCTTTATTACAGTGAGAGAATTTCTTAATCTTAGAAAACCACCAAAGCAACAACTGCCACTAAGTTCCAGTAGTATTTATAGGTTTAACATAGTCAGTTTTCCCAAGCTGAACTGAAAGAAACTCCTGCCAATAAAAGAATAAGAATTCACTTTAATATAAACATTGCCAGAATGTGAGATACAGTGAGAATTCTTTGCAACAGTTCTCTAAATCAGTGTTATAAAATTATCGTTTGTCAAATAAGTGGAAAAGGTTTTGTTATTCATACATGTGTGTGTAACTCCACAAACTGAGTAGAATTCATTGTGATATATACCAGTCCAAAGGAAGAATCAAATAAAAAACTGTAGATGTAGGAAACTAGAAAAAATGTTGAGATCTAAGAATCCTTTTAAAATATTGCAATAACTTTATGATTTTGCTTTTTAAGATATTAAAAATGACAACTAAATAAAAATATTCTTTAGAGAAAAGCAAATACCTTTTAAATTTTAGTTGATTGATGAGAAAGAAGGTAAAATGGTTCAATGCTTTTCCACAGAACAGAGTAGAATGCTAGTTAGCGAAAGAGTAGACATCTGCGATTTTAAGACTATTTTTCAAATGGCTTCTTTATCAACTTAAAGTATCTTATAGTTTCTGCCTAGCTTCCAAAAGATAACCACAGCAGTTGTCTGTGCCCAAGACAAGGGGCACCTTTCCTGAGTAGACTACATCTCTAGAATCCCAGACAGTTCATTCAAAGTCAACATAGGTTGCACTGATTATTACATAGCAGTCGTTCCTTAATATGGTTGGTAGGTCATGAATACCCTCCACCTGAAAATAGATTGGGTTTGGGGGGAATGTCTGCACAGCTATATGGCAGGAAAAGCAAACGTTTTTGGTTTTGGTTTCTGGCTCTTATTACATTAGATTTATGTGTCCTTCAGTAACCACTGTCTTCTTTCCTAGAAAGTACTTGTGCAGAATAATCAAATTGCCTCTAAATCTTTTCGGACTGAGTTCTCTAAAGCTCTCACATTAAGACATGTCTACTACTCACTGAATAATGCATAGATCTTTCCTGAAACCTACTCCAACTTTTAAACAGCCTTTAAAAATTTATCTGGCAGGAGCAAGTCCAGTGTATTTGACTCATTAACGTTGTTAGTAATGCAACTAGCAGCATGTAATTACAACCAATGTAATTAGTGGAGAGGAAAAATACTGAAGAAAAGCCATATCCACTCACTACCACATTGATGAAAAAACTTAGGATGGCTCCAACACTTTCTGCAAGGTATCACTCCCAAAGCCTAGGATAAGGCACACAGTCAGAGCTGCACTGCCTTCACTCACCTATTGGGTCTCTCAGGGCTGGCAAATAACACAGGTAAATGAGATTGTGAATTCCAATTCTTACCATTTCACCAACCTGACATCATAAAAGATTTTACTGTAATGCAATTCACATGTAATTTAATATTAATTTCCCCATCAATTATGAAAATGTTGAGTTTAACAAATTCTAGCACAGATTGCTGCTGCACCTCTCACCCTACTTATTTGCTATGACATATTTTTTTTTGTTAAAATCTTTCTCCATCTCTAAGTAGTAAAATTCAGTCTTTTTAAAAAGTGTTTCACTTACGTTTTGTTGGATTTTTAATCATCCTCCTTTTACCTGCTTAAGTGGCAATATAATAGTTACCCCCAAGTTACTTTAGCCAGACTTAGAAATTCAAAAAAAGCAGTAAATTCATCTTATTGTGACCCATTTTCTATTTAATGAAATACATTTCTGAAACTAGTCATACAATTTCATTTTACTGTTTGTAACCAGTATTTCATCTGAATGTTTACCATTATTTTGTCTTGGATGACAGCAATATGACCAACTTAATAAAACCATGGGCATTTGGTCCACTTTTACTTGCATGTCTTCTGCTAAAGAACTCCTTCTTTCTATTCACAATTTTCTGTCTTTCTCTCTTCAACTGTGCTTATAAATTCATGTAGAATTTGCACATCAAGTTAACAGATATAGACATAAGTGTATATAGATAGAGATATAGTTGATACTGCCACTGACCGCTTGACCTCCCAGCTGGCCAAGCAGGTGGCTTGCTCGAGTGTCCTGAAAACTGGACAGTTCAAAGCTTCGCAGCTGTGTAAAAGGCTCTCTGCAGAGAGCAGCCTGCTCAAAGCCTCAGGGAAAGGCTGGCAGCAGTCGGTATAACAATAGCGGGTGAAGAGAAGGAGTAGGAAAGGACCCTAAGCAACTGCAACCAGGTCTTTATTCCCCGGGGCGGAAAGCTGGAAAAACAAAAAGGCAAAGGAGACAGGTAGCAAAGAGCGCAGTGGGAAGAGTTACATAAGGTTTTATATAGCAGGAGGAAAATAGGCGGTACAAGGAATAAACTTACAGGAAAGGACTACATCAGGGAAGGTATCCAACCAGAGGGATTAAGAGGAGTGGCTTATTAAAACGAACCAATGGGGATTATAACAAGGACGAACTTTCCAGAACTTAATTGAATATGTAACAGGGGAAATTAATAATCATAAACATAAGGCCCAATGGGCAACCATATATTATAGAACCGTCTAGACTGGGGGAGGAACAGTGCTTCAGAGTGACATCCAGGGAGTTGTGGCTTCAGATCTCGGTGCCACCCATGGCACCGCCTTCAGGACTGCCCTCAGACCCACTGTCATAGGTGGGGAAATCAACCCAATTATATCTGGGTATCTGGATATCTGTATTAATTCTCAGCCCAGAGGTTGGCTGAGCCACCGCAACATGATATAAATATCGATATATAGATATATAGATATAGATGATATAGATATAGATGAAATGTAACATTATGGATAGAAACCCCTTTTTCTACAGTACCGTTGTCAGCTGCTGATTTTTATCCTCCAGGCTCTGCTAAGTTTACACTCATTTTATGTGCCATACTATGCTCAAATAGAAATTTTTGATGTTAGAAAGTTTTGTACTGTGTTTAGAAGCACTGGTTAGATTTTGCTGATGCCTCCATGCATTATCCATTATCCAAAACAGAGCTTTCATTAAAACCTAATTGTGCTTTATGCATTTGAGAAGCTTTTAAAAGACAGCTCAGGTGTTCCTCCTGCTTGACTCAGTGTGCTTTAACAAACCTGCACCTGTACTCTGCCTTTGATTTCTCTATACCCCTACAGTTACCTGAGATTATGTAACTCCTATCCAAATCTCTCATCTAGTAATCGGGGTAACTGTTCTCTTTTAGCCAGATAGTTTATGCAGTAACCATCAGAAAATGAGAGAAAATTTCTTTCGTTAATTCAGTAACACCTTGATACGTTTGAGCCTTTGATTTCTGACAAAGAGATGACGCTTTTGTCTGGAGGCAATATAGTATAATAGTAAATTATTTTATGTTTGGAAAGTGATTTAAGGTATACTGGAATTAAAATGTACTGTGATGAAAAAAAAAATGATCCAGTTGTATCCTCCATAGAAAATTAAGGTGGATGACAAATACTATGACATTCTGTGCTAAAAAAATCCATAATGTTTAAATTTTCAGCTTTTTCTTCCTCTTTTTTGGCTTTTTTTTTTTAAACTTGAATATCACTTTGTTAAAATTGCACTTCCCAAAACTCCACTTTAATCAAAATTCATCGAAATGTAATAAAACCTAAAATCGTAGAACTGTGACAGCAAAAGGTTAAATAACGATAGAGAGAGATGGAGAAAAGAAATCTTATTTTCTTAAAGCTGTTGAAAATAGCACTGTTATACTATCACTTAAGCAGTAACTACACATCTTTTAAAACACTATTTAAAATACTTGGAAAAAGCAGCTTTTTCCCCTGAACTTTTATCGTTTTGCCCAACAGAGCACTAGTAATACAAGCTGTGATTGTCAATTCTGTTGTGGCTGAGGTTCATAGTTTACAGTTATAAACCCGGTTTAGCGTCATTCTACACAATCATGTCATCAACTGTTTTCATAAAAAGCCATGCTTCCTTCTCTGGTGAGTATGTATTCAGCCACTTCAGAACTACATCCGAACACCCACCTCTGAAAAAACCCAATTTAAATACTCATTATAAGAGTTCAGTAAGAATTTAGACATATATCTACATCTGAATTCTCTTAAAGGCATACCTTTAGGCATTTTCACTGGTAAAAGTGACATGAGAGTCTCAGTTTTGAGAAGCACCAAGGTAATATTCACCTTTGAAACCAGATCCTCTCTACCTACTTGTTAGGCATATCTCAGGGAGGAAAGAGGAGCAGAAGGTTAAGGAATGGATGACAGGTTTGGTTTGGCCCTATGCTATTCTTGACACTGCAGATAAAGCAGTGCTGAGTTGTGCAGTTTGACTCTGAAAAAGTTGTCCAGTCAAGCCATTCAGAAACACAGAGATGCAGCAAAATCCTCTTCCTGTTTTCCCTTGGACAATTTGATACTGTGTTTTGCAGATGAAGGCTGTAGAGAAAAAGCTAGGGGAGTCTTGTATGGACTGAAAGACTCAATATCCCTTCAGAACAACCACTTTTGTGTGCACAGCAGAACTTCAGGTATAATCATCTTTCTTTCCAGTTACCTCAAACGATTTGATATGACAACAGAACAGGCTAAGGCGAAACGTTTAATCCTTCTTAAAGTTCAGAAGATCTAGACATAAAGCACTGTTTATTTGCAACAGATTAAACTAAACACCGTAGAACTGAACGTGTAGGGTCAGGCTTTCCTCTGGAGCCAACCTAGTAATGTGAACCATCAGTTTGCCTGTATTAGGACATTACAGTTACCCTATGTAATTCATATGAATAATTATAGTTTCTCTGATGAGTTAAAGCAGTCTGTATGCAAAAATATGCTCGCTTCTGAAGCAGACGTTAAATCTCTTTTCAACATAAGTGTCAGAATCTGTACTGCAAAGGATAGACACCCATAGTAAGTAGGCATAGCCCCTTTCCAGTCTCTGGACTGCTTCTTTTCAAGCATAACTGAAAGGGAAGGTGGAAACAGTTTTTCTGCCAAGCTATTTGATAAAGTAGCTGTACATGTGAACTAAAGTACATTTAGACACACGAAAATAAAGGGTAGAATTTATTTTCTGAACATTTTATTTTGCTGTGACATGTTTGATATCTTCTAATACAGAGCAGAAGAGAATTTTTCTGCAAAAGATACCTGTTTAAAGTTGACAACACATTTTAATTTCTTCTTATAATTAAAAGTGTAATATGCAGCTTGTTGTATTTCATTCAGAAAAAAAAAATATTCACACATGCTCTACCTTCTCAGTATTGGAGCTTTCTAGTTATTAGAGGAGCTCTTTTCTCATAGTCACATTAAATATACTTTGTTGAATGTATTAATCTAATCCTTTTTCCAACCAGTCTTCTCTTTCATCCTCAGTTTTTTAAATAAAGGACAAAAAGAAGGAGAAAAGGAAGGACAGAGTATAAGTAAACTAGAAAATCCTTATGTAAAATAAAGGATCCTTAGAAACAAAAAAGGGTGACTAATTGCATTTTCTACTCTTTTGATCATATTTCTCTGACTAAAAATCTAATTTTAATGTACTCACTAACCACCGCTGGCTTGACAGCATCTTTCCAATGCAATCTGTTATGACACTCATGTGACTGAGGAAAACGTTGCTCAGCTCTCACTTGCTTCAAACCTCTTCCTTCCTTTTGTGATATATAAGTACTCATCATCCTGCCATTTTCTTGTTACTCATAAACCTTGACAAGCTGTGAAAGATAGAGGAATTAACAGAAATAATATGTTTTCATATGCATTAATTTTAACATACCTGAACTAGCCACCTCTCTTCCAGGAGTTTGTTGCTATGAAATTAGCAACTTTGAAATTAAACTTTTCCACTGCAAACTATGCTGGTTACAGAATTATATACTAGCAGTATGCTTTTATGATAAATTGCTAGTTTATATTTGAAAATATTGTCAATGATGCTTCGTTTTGTTGTTTTTTTTTTCTTTCTGACCAACTAAAGCAGCTATAGCAGGAATAGCAACCAATACAGGCACTGAAAAATTGCTTAAATATGGTATCTCCTCTAAAGTACACATTGTAAAATCAAACTGATGTTCTGGTACACAGGGCATCCAGAAAGATTTTTATTTGAGATCTAGGGACCCAGATGCCCTCAGAAGCTGTAGCTTCAGAGAAACCAGCAGGTGCCAGGGAACAGATACCTCAGTTACACTAAGGATATGGCTTCCCTGTCCTTGCAGGGAGCCAGCTCTGGCTGCCCCATGGCTGGACTGCAGCAATTGCCAAGATTTTAAGCTTAAATTTAAAATCAACAGAGTTTTTTGCACCTGTAAGAGTTTTTTCAGCTTTTCACTAGATTCAGTTAATCAAGCCAAATATCTCTTAGATAATTAATTAATTCGATGAAATTTTGCATACTTTGGTTTGAGAAATTTTATTTCATTCAGCTTTCTGAAAAAATTCACGTCAAAAGACCTGCAAGTTCCCAGGAAAATGTTGGGGTTTTTTCTGTGACATCCAATACACTCAAGACTAGTGGAAGCATTGACTGTAATGAAACCTGTATTTGGACTTTGATTTTACATTCACTTCTCTGTAAAACTGGGCAAAGGTATACTTTTGAGCTAGGAAATCATGACAAACTTCTGTGATAAAGTTTTGTTTCCTGCTGTCTTTCTGTAACTTTTTCTATTTCTTTAAATTTTATACCTGTTGTGAATCTGAATTATTTTTGACACCATGGTTGTTAAAACAGTGATATAAATCTTAACATTATTCATTCCAATGCTTGGTGTTTTTCAGGGGGGGTGCCAGAAGCCACCGCATAATCCATTAAGAAAGGAGTCAACTTATAGTTCTTTACTAGAACAGGTAACTAGGTGGCAGTGTCCTGTTTATTTCCATGTTACTATCAAGTTTCAATGCTATCATATTTTTAGCCTAAATACTACAAAGAAAAATATTATTTCATTAATGTTAGTTTTCCACTACCCTTTCATATTTTGGCAAGAGAGAAAATGGCACTAATAGATCGTATGTATTCTGTGCATTATATTATTAGCATGGGTAGATTAATGGTTTCAATATTCCTTAAAAATAAAAGTAAATATATTTTTTCTCTAGTTGAGAAAACAATAACTCAGTCAGCATGTGTGGAAACTGGTTTTAATTAAGAAACAGAGCAAAGTCTTGAAGTAAGTGTAGCAGCCAGGCCTGGGAAGCAGCTGCAACAGAGAAATCTACATCTTTTAAAGGATTTAGATCTGCTGCACAGTTTGGTTGGCATGTGGCAAATTAAATTTAATGTTAATTCATGTAAATTTATTAGCCTCTTGCTTTAGAGTCCCCCATGCTTTCATTGTACATTGTGTTTCAGTACAGATGATAATAAACTCATACAGATGCCACCAGTCATCAGTGCAACATTAATTACTGACTTGCTCAGAAAGTATTTACAGCCAGAGCTGGGACTGGCTGTGCAGAGCTGGCAGTGCTGCTACCATCAGCTGGAAAAACAGAAAGTTGTTCAGCAAATGCTGCTTCAAATCATTGAGAAGGAGACAGAGAGGAAGGAAAAAGAGAGAGCAGGGAAGGTGAGAAGGTCACATTGGAGGTGTTCCCTGGAATTTGAATTACCAACTCTAAACCACAAAGCTGACAAATGTTATCCCTGGACTCAAAACTTGCATTCCAAATGCAAATAGGGCCCAGAAAAGGTCTGAGATTTTAAAAAACTATTTTGTGATGTCAGCTCACAGTCATTCATATTAACCTACCACATCAGATCCCACTGGGAAGAGCAAATATAAATATTTATGGTTAGGATGCAGGTGAGAAAAGCAGAAGGTAAGAAGGATAAAAGCATCTAACATATGACAAAACTGCCCCTGGTTTAGGACTGTGGAACAAATGACTAATGGCTTGTGTTTTCAAAGCACACTAAGCAGAGATACAGCTTACTTTATAAAGCTGTTGATGAGATCACCATTTTATAGACACCTCAACAATGGAACAGACAAATCCGCTCAAATGAAAATTGGAGTTCCAGGTTGTGCTCAACCTGAGGGTATTCAAATATGCAAGAGCTTTTGAAGCAGCTAGAAGTCTGTACAATGTGTTAGATGAGGCCCTTTTACATCCTTCTCATTAAGTTGAGGTGAGATAATCAAGAATCCTTATGAACAAATTTACCATTTTTTTCCATACATTATCCAAACAATAGTGAAACATCATTATTATATACAGTAACTCTCTCTCTCTCTCTCTCTCTCTAAATATATATATATCAGTGAAGATGGTTACGTTGCAGAGCAATGAAAGAGCTGAATACAATACTTAGGTCAATAAGTATTTATCCAATACCACCCAATTTCCCTTTAGGGCATTAAACGATTGAAATGTTGCAGTTCAACGTCTTGATTCATAACTTAATG
Source organism: Falcunculus frontatus (assembly GCA_013398115.1). NCBI lineage: Eukaryota > Metazoa > Chordata > Aves > Passeriformes > Falcunculus > Falcunculus frontatus. The sequence goes on along the minus strand of VZRV01006384.1, from coordinate 51,061 downwards.
GACATCAGTCCACATCATGAAAATATATTTTATCTCAAATTTTATTGTCAGCTTACTCTGTTTTCTCAGTAGAAGAATACACAGATTAGAAATACATAATCAAGTAATTCTAGTGCAGGAGCCTGAGCATACCTGTATTAGGAAATGCAAAAATCTCTTACATTTGTCTTCCTTGAGATCTCTCTTGCTTGGACAGAACTTCTGTCCTTATATTGAACCCATCAAACTGACAATCGATATATTTTTTAACTTGTTTATTGTTTCTATACAAAATAATCATGTGCAGTTTTCCTACACTTCAATTAAAATATTAAGTAAAGTTATTCTCACATCTATGTGTCTACTAAGTGATCGTGGCATCAATAAGATCAATTTGTAAATATAACATTTCACACTGTTTGCATCGTGGAAGAATAAGGTTAAGAAAAAGAATGGAGGAAACTGGGAGAGAAAAGAATGCAATTGTCCGTTAAAAAGCCCTCAAGATATTATCAATCCCCACGTCTGCCTAATTAGTCATAACATCTGGCAAATTTCTATTTTCAAGTGCAGTAGCATGTATAATGTTGAAATGACAGTAACAATACTGATAGTGTTTAAATTACATGTAAAAAACCAACAAAACCAAAACAACAAACAAACCACACAAAAATCTGTTATTTTATCACTTTCTGCTTCATAACAAACTGAAGAATTTTCTGTCACTTTCTCTTGCTGTTGCACATATTCCACACCTGTCACAGTTTGTAGAGTGGTGCTGTTGTGTTCTTTGTGATACACAAAGCTGGAAATACCTTTGGACCTGGTACATTAAACTCAACTTGAACACAGTCATAAAGGATTTGCCATTTACTTTGGGAAAGAGAAGCTGTACAGACAAGGTAACTCTATTTCAAAATGATAACTGAAAACATCTTAAGCTTTCCTCCTCTTCCGGTAGGAATAAAGACGAGAAATCTGCAGCCATACCTGTCTTGAGAAACATAGCAGAACACAAAGGTTTGCCACAAATATGCCACAAAATTTCCTCAGAATTACAGCCCCCCCTTAGCATTTTCCTCTCCCATTGGAGCTCTGTGGCAACAACAAGGTAGTGTTCTATAAAAGGTATACAAATTCTAAAAGTTAGTTAGTTTACTATTTTGTAAAGAAACCAAATGAAAATGAACCATATATCTTTGACAATATACCCCCCCTACTGTCCCATCCCCAGATCAGGAAAGTTTATGCTGTGGAATCCCAAAGAATATGTCTCACTAACAAACTATGAGTTTATATCATTTTCATTGTGTCACTTCAGTCACCTGTCATGCGACTATAGACTATAAGACTATATATTGTCTTATTTGACTTATATGGCTGTAATAAGGGATAGGATATTATATCAATTGTGACATAATGAATATTTTAAGGTAGTTAAATGAGTATCTAAGACTCAATTTCTTAAAAAGAACAATTTGTTTGTAGTTAACGAAATAAGTATAAGAGGACTTTTTATAAATTTTATACAATTTAATGGAACTACCTAGGCCTGAAAAGGGAACAAGTCTTCCACGTCATTATAATTTTCAGTATTTGTTTTCATTTATCATAAGTACAACAAAAGGCAGTGCAAGATGTTGCTTTACCCAATTTAATTCAAATTTTTAGCTTTTTACCTTTTCTATCACTAAGCAAATTTGAATCTTAGACATCACGGTTATATGATGAAAGTGAGAACAGAAATTATACGCAGTTTATATTATAACCGTTTTAATTCTTGTACATTGGAGATCTATGCAATTAGAAGCATAGACAGGAAAACTCATATAGCACCAAGTGAAATCTATCCAACTTCCTTGTATCCATGGCAATAAAATATTATTTATGTAATTTACCAAAATGCCTAAAATAAGGAAGACCAGGGGGGTTATTATCTTGCACAAGGCATTTGCTTTCATTGCAGTTGCTTCTTATATTCTTACACTGTAATGATAAACAAACACAGGTGCTCAAATATCAAATAATAATTTTAAAGATGATAATTACAACCTAAAGGAGAATGCTTGAGACAGCATGCAGCCAAAGCTGTTACTATTGGATCAATAACTGTTCAGCAAAGCCTTTTCTGTCCACATTCCATCTACTAAGCATGACTTAGTTAAATAATTTGATTTTTTCTCTGTAGTCACAGAGCATGATGAGGTATTTCTAATAAAGGTAGGAGCCAGTCAAATAAAATCTGATAAGTATGGCTACAGATAATTTCAATATGAGAGCACAAGATACAAACAAGAGGTAACGAAAAAAACAATTCCATTAAAACTACAAGAATCTTTTCTGTTAGATAATTCAAGCAGATGTCCAGTAAAAGCTTTATATTTTCAGGAAAAGGGGAAAGGGGTGGCAGAAGAATGGCTACATCAACTCTTCAGCATTCGTAAGTATCTTCATTAGCATCAATATGAATAATCTTAGAAATAGGTGAAGAACCTGGTTTCTAGTGGAAATTTATTGACATAAATAACTTAAATGAAACTAATGAACCTAAAATTTGATCCAGCTCTAAGCTATTTATAAGTAACTTTTAAAAAAAGAGAGACAATACAATTCTGAAATTTATCCCCAAGTGCATTAATTTAAATGAATGTTGACAATTAAATTAAAAGTTTTAATTATTATCCAGAGGAAACTTATAATCATTAAGAAAAAAAAAGAAAACAATAAAATTTATTTAAAATTTCTCACATTCTACAAATGTAGGCATGTGCTTTCTCCCTCTGTGGTCAGGTCAGTTAGTAGATGAATCATTACCCCATTAGTAACTGTTTGAAGGGGTCAAAGACTTTTTGGGGTCTAGTCAGGTTAGGTTGTCCAATTCTGATACTCAGTTTAGTAGAACCAGACATGGATGACAGAGATGTATCTTAATTCCCAGGGAGAAAGGCAAATAAAATCATCTTTCTCCTAGCGGAAGATATACACCTGACAACCTTTAAAAAAGTCAGTGATATATCACATTTATATACATTAGTCAACCCTACTTTATACTTGGCCCTTAAAATGAGGTAAGAGTTACCTTCGCAGTGTTATCTAAATCAGCCTCCAGCTAATCTTTTTGTTCTTGTGAGCCCCTACCCAAGTCATGGGTAAGTTACTGAGAAGCACAAAACAATATATCTGACATGCTTGGGGGGCACAGAAGTAAGAGAGAAAAATATTTTCCGGAAGCCTATTGTTCACCATTGCGGAGGACCTGGCTGGATACATTTCTGAGCTGTACAAAAACTTAATGATGCACCACCTTTATTTTTGCTTAATAACTCATTTCCTTCTACAGATGAAGAGTCAAATCAACAACCAGGCCTTTTGCCAGCATCCCCCCCAACAGAACAGTGGGGCCACTCCTGAACAACTTGATTCATCTTTAGGCACCATTATTCATTTTTACTTGCAAAATTCTCATTGATACCAGTTTAAATTTTGCCTAAGAATTGCACAAAGAGGCCACGAAGTATTGATATTTTAAAAGCCACCATTATTTATGTAAAAACTGAAAAAAGAATAGCTCATTTAATTGCATTTCTTGGGATTATAAACTAACTTTTCATGAAAATGGATGCAAAATAGGAAAAGATGGATGTGAGAAAGGAGTCACAGGACTGTTCTTAACAGTGCCATTTGCAGAAGATCTATATAAATAAACAAATAAATAAATACTAACAACTTTTAAAAAGAGGGTTTCTATATTGAACTTTTCCCACAACCACCATTCAATATTCTGAGCAAGAATCCTTAACTTGTTTAACTATGGTATTATAGAATATACTGCAATTTGTTCTAATTAGCTCCAGCTCTGTACTATCTGGGGATTAATATTGTGAAGCAGGAGCTATTGCCATATGCTTCAGTATTATGGGAAGGTGTATAAAGTTTTCAATCAGCACTTCAAATATTTTCAACTATATGACAATCGTAGATTACTCATTTACTCCCAAATCATTTCCTCTGATCTACCCAGTTTGATACTTTTTATTCTCTGCTTCAAATGATCTCCTGTATTACTTCCTCCTCGGTGTGTCCTGTCCTTGTCATATTTCTCTCCATCACTTGTTGCCGTATTAAAAAAGAGTAGCAACACAATCAATTATGATGAAATTTCTTCTTTGTACTTTGTACTTCACCACATCATCCATTTTTTCTATCTCCCATAAAGCTATTTATACTCCTTGATAAGCTACTTTTTTTAATTTGTGATACTCTTTATTTTGCAAGGTATTTATTTTGTCATTATTTCTAGATATGTTATTTGCATAGCATTTATGCTCAACATTGAGCAAGGAACATATTTTTATAAGGGAATTTAAAGACATCGCATAGTATATCAATTTCCAATTTCTGTAAATTTCAGAATTTCTGGGAGAAATAATATTTTTTCAAAACTAAGATGATGATTTAGAATCGTTTAGAAAAATTCTAAAGAAAAATTTTTTTCTTCAGAAAAAGATCAGAATTGTGATTTTTTAATGGTAAAATGGTAAAATATAGACAATTTCAACTCTACTTCTTAGCACAAAGCAGTTCCCAGTGTTTGTTGCTAAAGGGGAAGATCAGAAAATTTAATGCCCCCCAAAAAACTGAGTAAAAGCAACAAGCACATGTAAGACATTTTCAGAATAAAATAACAAAAATAATAAACATAAAGTTGTGGATTTTGACTGTTTTCATTAGGTGAGTACAGGTAATGAACTCTGAAAGTCAATTGGTTGACTGCATCAAATGTGCAGCAGCTCCACCAAGGCAACTTGTAGATGCAGCCAGAAAGTTACTCTTCCATGTATGAGCAACTGATGTTACAAAGTCAGTATCAGGATGAAAGCTCTGGACTAGTAAAAGTTATCAATCAAAGCCATGGCTCCCTCACAGACCAAAATTTTACAGGGAGTCTTAGATGTACTGGTTTGAAAACAAAACCAGTGGGACACCCCACATCAGAACTACAATTTAATAGGAAAACTAAAATAAAAGCAGAAAACACTGGCTTAAACTGACAGGGTCAGGATACAACCTGACACCCTGTCAGTCAGGGTGGTGGTAGCAGTCCAATTAAATGGCGGCTGCAGTCCTGTTGAAATGATAGATGTGGTTCTGTTGAAGCAGTGATCCTGTAGAAGGGTCTGGTCTTCCTCTGAAGGTCCAGTGGTGGCTATGTAGCTCTTGTCCTCTGGGAATCCAGTAGATAAGATGCCCATGGTGTTCCAAACCTCTGAATATATCCAGGTAGGAATGTTTGGTTCTTACCCCTGGGCAGAGCATTTCACAATGGGATGATGTAATTTTATGAGTCATGCAGTGAGACTTGATGGCCCATAAGCAGAAGATAGCCCCCAGAGGGAGTTATCAGAGATGAGTCATGGAAGAGATAAAGAACAGTGCCGCATCTGTTTTTAACAGCTTATGAAGATGGTGATAGAATGCATACTTTTGGTTACATCTTACATTGTAACCTAAGACAACAGAATATGTATTTTCTCTGTTTCTCACATCTATATGGAAGATAATACTTCTCCTTCATGAAAATGATCAGAGTATTCAGAGACTGAGTGAGAAAAGAGAGAATAAATTATTCTAGCAGATGCTTCATAACATAGGGTTAAGGACAGTTAAGGACTTCGTAGTCTTGCAGTTAAGGCACTTACTCAGGATCTGCATAGTGTTTTGCTTTCTACACCGAAAATGATAAAATATCTTTTTTAGTCAACCACTGCTTCCTGTGAATGCTGTAATTGTTGTACATCACACCCTGATGTGTCCAGCTCTTCTGGGCTTCATACAAGGAAATCAGTTCTGCTGTGGGAGCCCAGGGACAACACTGTGAATCTCTAAAACCATGTTGTGGACCTGTGCCCAAGACTGTGAAGATGTAGCAACTAGGCCTTCTAACTGAATCAACATTTTGGTAGTAGTTTAGAAAGCTGTGTCCAGAAGTACTGACAATGTCAAAACATAAACTGCACTAATGATATTTCTTCTATTCTATGTTTGATTCTCTCAGTAACTTTTTTGCATTCAGACCAAAATTGGAAAGCAAAGTGTAATGATATAGTTATGACAGGAAAGGAAGGCATGTATCCAGGGAGATCCAATGTGAACCAATTCAGAAGCACTTGTTTTCTGTGTCAAAATTTTGATTTAAGGTGTGCCTATTTGTTGCCTAACTTATCTTTCTAAAGTCAATTTCTGTGAGTATCCAAATGAAATGGTTCCATGATTCTATGAAATCTATTTGCTTAATAAGGAAAAACAAGTTAATTACATTTTCTCTGGAAATTTCTATTTTATTTAATACATTAAGAACAAGAAATGTTTTTTATATAAAATATTTTTCCTTTGCTCAGATATGCTCTGCTGAAGCACAAAAATAGTAGCTCATTGTCTTGGTTTGAAAGACAGATGCCTGACAAGGAAGGCAGGAACCTCACTTGGGATGGAAAATATGACACCCATCGCCCCTTCCCTTGTAATTATTAGAACTATGAAATTAGGGGCTTTCAAGCAAAGATATAGGAAAAGGAATAACAGTTCTTGACTAGTGTATATATATATATAACAATGCAAACAAACAACAACAGCAGCAGCAACAGACAGAACAGAAACCCAGTGCCAGCCTCTCCCGGCCGCAGCCCCTTTCCCCTTCGGTGCAGTGACGCTCACAGCCAGCAGGGGGCGCTGGTGGCTCCCGGCCGGGCAGGGCGGGTGCGATGATTCCCCCGCGCCTGCAGGGGGCGCTGTGGCGCGAGCTCAGCCGCCTCTCCACTGACAATGGCGGGTCCGCCGGCCGGAGAGGGAGAGAGAGAGAGAGAGAGAAGGGGCTTTCCTTTGCAAACTCACAGAAAGCAGCCGGTCTCAGGGCCCCTCTGGATGGCAAAATGGGCTGTAGCAGGAACCTCGCAGCACCGGGCCAGCAGAGGCGAGCACACCCGGGGCGGCAAACAAAGTGTACAAAAACTCTGGAGCTGTGCCAGGAGCTGCAGAGGATCCAGATGGGCACAGGATGTTGGGTTAAAGTGTAGCAAAAAGCCCTGAAGCAGCAGCAGAAAACAGTGGGAGTTGGGCAGTGGATTGCTCCCCTGGATAGCTCACCAGTGATGACTAGTCCCGGGGTCAGGCCACCGTGCAGAGGGAGCGGCCTGGCAGGGGACAGTGTGCTGCCGGCTCCCAGCGCAGCACGCACTGGCTCTGGGCTCTCAAGCAAGCAGAGGAGCCGAGAAGCAAGCTGGCAAGTCCCAGTCACAGTGCCGAAGGAAAAGGAAAAAAACCAGGCAAAAACCACAAGGCGCCAGTCAGACGCCCACACCACGTGGCTGCCTAGCTGATCCCCCCACTGGAAGGAAACCTTCTTACCTCTGGTCCCGAAGAGAGGAAGGGCTGAGCCCAGACCCTGAGCCCCAGCTGAAATCTCGAAGTATCTCTGCACTTCCCAAGAAAAGGCCCCTCAGCTAAGAGACTGCAGCCAGCTGCACCCCTCCCCCCATCTTGGCCACATCCTTTGTCTCTCTTAAGTATTCATTGTTCCAGTCTCTTACGCAACAAATGGGAGAAAAATTCGCAAAGAGAGAAAGGAAAAAAAAGAACAAATCCTAACCTCCAACACTCATTCACCTCTTTAGGTTTGGCTCAATGCAGAACTCTGGAGCTGTGAAAGGAATGTGCCCAAACTTTTCAAGCCACGCAGAAATGTGTTATGCACACCGTGTGTCAAGCTGCAGACATTTCTGCTCTTGTCTCTTAGTACAGAATATCTGATTGTTGATGACAACTGACATTTTTTATCATAAGGTCAACAGTTTAGTCTGAAAACATTCACCATGACTTAGGGAATTTATCTTGATAAGAGGTCACTGGTCGGCTGAGTCTGGCTTTGTCATTTAAAAACAAATGTATTGAAAAAGAGGAGAGGGAAGGGAGTGGAGGGGGAATGGAGAAAAAAAAAAGAGGCCTGTTTACTTTGTAGGCAGTTTTGTTGTCTTGCTGACCAGATTGCTACTTGCAGCTGATCATTAAGGTAGGCAGGCTTCTTCTGGAACAAGAAAGCTGCTTTTGCAAAATTTTCATGTTCTTTTCAAAAAATTTTTCATGGAGAGGGGACATGAAAAGCTGTCATTGTGCAACCTTGGGAAGTTATTTTCCATAACTTTAGGTATGCGTTTTTAGAGATAGTAGTGCTATGTGCCAGGAAACCCACTCGTTTTTCAGATATCTGGCTTGATTCAGTATTCAGTATTTCGTTTACATAGCCTCCGTTTTCGATTAATCTTTTTTTGATAACTACATACTATTTTTGAAATATGATATACCCCATAATCCAATTCACACAAAGATTGAATTAGCATTCATCTTAAAATGTGTTTTATGGGGTTTCATTAATTCATGAGGAGGCAAAGGTTATGCTAAGAATGAATAATATTTGCATAATAACAACCACTTAGTTCCTGTTCTTGCAGTCATTCAAATAAGGGTCCAGGACAGAGTATTACAATCTCTAGCCTGCATGTTTGACTTTTCAATCCATTTTTCTCAGTCCATTGTGAGACTGGTATTCATGTGCAGAGTATATAAAAGTCCAGGTATATTCTTGTATCCAGAATTTAGACAAGAAGAATAGGTATATTCCATACATGTGAAGATACAGCGAAAGAAGAAATTCTGAAATAAACTGTAATCTGAAAACAGTTTATGCAGAACAGGATGGAATTGATGTGGCCTGACTGAGTTTTTGTGTAATAATCAAAGCAAATCAGTTTGCATATGGACAGAGCAGAGCAGGAAGATGGAAGGAACAGCCACTTGCTTTGGTTCTACTCTTAAAATATATTGGAAATGACCAGCACTTGGCTGGTCTGAACTGTATCACTCAGCCTCTAGGACCTTTGGAGGGCTCATCATGTGGCAGACTGTTTTCCATGCCGCTGCACTGCTGAGCTTTGTCACATTGTCCCACTATAAAACACAACATCCCCCTTTCATTTCAGGTGAACTTGTTTGGGTATTAAATTGATTTCCAAGAAAGTCACAGTATTCACCAACATGTAAGATAAGCACACATGAATGAAAGATTTTGGTGCACAGAAAATCCTAAGGGAGCCTAATAAAAGCATCTCCAGATGATGACCAGTGCCAGATACTCCAGACTGGTAGATTGCTTTAGTTCAAAAACACAAGGCAAACTGTTTTAGAGCTGTGTACCAAAATAACTGTAGCTGTGTACAAAACCTGTAATTACCAGTACTTATATGCATTACTGTCTTTGAAACAGAACAGTTTTAATTGAGTACTGTATTAAGATACAGAAATAAGTTTTAAAATTTCTTCTAGTTTAATATCCAACTGTGGAAACTCCTCGTCAGCTGAACTTCCAAACTTAGACAGAGAAAACTTGACAGCAAGCTTTAGAAATCACAGTCCTTAGACACTCTTAAGGGATTTTTCTGCAACCTGGAGGCAAAACCTACGATATGTTGAGATGGGTGAAAGTTTTCCTGTTGGTAAAAAAAAATATAAGAAGGGCAGAGGTTTCCAGAGGCAAAGACGGATGTCTATTTTGATTTCTCTCTTCCTTACTGCTAGAGGACTTGCACCAACTTTCCACTGAGCAACAAGAATTACTAATAGCCGGACTCCAGAGGCTGACATTGACAAGAGGCTGGGATGAGTAAACTAAGAGTCACTAATCGCCCCTGAAGAATGGAGACACCAGCTATGGGCAGTAAAAGTTTGTACCACCACATTCTCTGCTCAGATGCAGCATACACTGTGTTTGATGGAATCTTCAGACTCAAGTAAGATACAGTTTTACATTGTCTCAGACAGGAAAGAGCATGAGCAGGTACCATAAATTCAATGTACCTACACTCCTATTATTTATATAAGTGCTGAGATAACTTGGTTATTGTGAGATTTTTTTTTCAAGAAATAATCAGAAGACATCACTTTTACCTTCACTAACTTTAAAATAGGTATGACCTTTTTGTTTTGTTTTGTTTTGGTGTAGAAACCAATTCCTTAATTGTTCTCAGGAGATAATAATTTCAGAGAATGTCCTCATATGAAGTAACTTAAGAAACATTTGCTTAGGGAACCTGGGCAGACTTAAAACTAACTTATGGCAGAGAGGATATAACCACTGACCCGCAGAACCTTCCTAAGGTTCTTAAGGAGCAGACAACAGAGCAGCACGACAGAGATGCAGTGATTTTTGCTGCTGAAATGTAAGTTACATATGGGTACAGCTTCATCAGTAGCTACAAGTATTTTTTAGGAATCTAAATGCCATTTACTTTATTTTATTTTCTTTTCTCTGCCTAGATCTGGATAGGCTTTAATTCTCAGGAAGGAAAAGTTTATAGCCTTCTTAATGAGTTGTGACAAATTCTGTTCATCTTTCAGCTTCCTTTTTTCTAGTATGCTGAAGCTTAATGGTTTACATTTATTATATTAAAAAAATAGTGACACCTTAAAATCTATTTCACAAGAATGATCTCTCATCATCGTTTGTCCATTTATGCCTTGCACACAAGCTTTTCCAAAGCTAGATGGGCTAATGGACACTTTGAATTCTCTTTGCAGCTCTGGTGCTGACCTGCTGCATGAACCTATGCAGTTCACTTATCATTCTTTTTTTCATCTCATCTCTTTAGATCAGAAGCTCTTCAGGGCAAATGAATGATGTAGTCATTATGGCTGTGAAAGAGATAAGGTGCTGTAACTTCTCACTTTTCACTATACCTTTCCAAAGAAGGTACCTTTCCCTTAGTCAAAAATTCATATTAAAATTGGTCTACAGTACCAAATTTCTCCAGCAGTATCTATGAACTTGTTATGATCCAATTGCTATTAAGGTTCTTTGGAAATTTCTCTGCCCCAATTAAGGTGCAAACAAGACCATATGCCAGTGACAATAGTAAGGGTTTTATTTGATGGTAAATGTGCGAGAGAGAGAGAGAGAGAAAGAAAGAAAGAGGTAGAAAATAGGTTGGGGGGACGAAGAGTGACAGAGACAAAATAAAAGGAGTATCACCGCTCCGTGGGTCCCACTGGTGCCTCGATGATTCTCTTCAGCAGGTCGTCCCGGTGTAGGTCCCCCCAACGAAACGTAGAATCCGATGGATCGATATGCTCAGGCCAGGTAGGCATGTCCAGCCATGGCCCCCTGGGGGAGTGGGGCAGTGTCTCACAGCAGACTCTGGCTCTGTTGCATCACGTGCACTTTTGTGGGGTCAAGCCTCTCACGTGAATGTCCCGTGGATGTGGTCTGTGGGGTTGGGGGTTCCACAGCTGGGCCAGTTTGTGTCATCAGAGGATGGGTGTTTATTGCTTCTCACCAGAGGTTACAGCATGCACCCAAAACCTCCTCTCACCCCCTCGGTTGGGGGGAGTCTGTGTAAACCTGGCTTCTGTGAGCTGTGCTCTCCCCCCACCCCAAACTCAACCGGGGACATGCATACCTTTCCCTCAGCCTGAGATGACTGAACAATGCGTTTCCCTTTATCTAATCAGCAGTTCCAGTTTCAGTTCAAAGTCCCACTCTTCAGGGAGGCTTCTTGGTTGTAGCTTTTATAATGAGCAAAATTTTATATCAATGTTTGAGGCATGAACTATTTTCAGTCTCTGACAGAACTATAATCTCACAAAGAATTTTGTACAAACTTAACTTCCTGCCCTATGAAAATTCAGTTAATTCTGGCAACATTTCAAGAGAAAACAGTTCCACTTCTACCTGAAATGAATTGAAAGTTTTTCTAGGATATCTCTCATTGTGTAGTTTACAAAGAAATAGGCAATCTTTTTGAATCTGCAGTGTTTTATGTAGTTTTCATAACAAAAGCTTATGCAGCAAATTGAGATTTTGAAAAGAGGACTGTTCTAAAGTACAAAATATTTGTAAAAAATGCAAAAATAAAGTGACAATTTTATCTATTGTTTATTGATGCTATTTACACAGAATCATGTAGACAAGATTGTAATTGTGCTTCAGGGAAAATACTTCCTCTGCATGGTGGCAAAACTCAGCAAACTATAGAGAGAACACATCTGGGAGCATCACTGGTAGTTGACCTGTAGACAGCAGAGAATATTTACTTTATTTATACTGAGAAAACTTATCTCTGTCTTACTGATGATGATGTGCCAAGCCACAAAAATGCAATTCTTATGGGCACTGTTATGAATTCTGCTTTAGTTTGGCAGCTGCTTTTTACTTTTTACAGTACACATAAAGCATCCAATAACGTGGGAAGTATTAATAGACTTACATCCATTGCTCTTCATGTTGTTACCACAGATCTCCTCGCCTGGCAAAGGAAACATGAGAGATTCTAAATGCAATATAGAAGGTAATGAGATAAACAACCCAAACTAAAAGAATAAAGTCCAACAAAGTTACAATTACTTTCATGTAACAGGCATTCACCCTATGTCTGGACAGATTAAAATTATGAATATATCTATTCCTCATTTCTAATTGGAACATTTGGCTGATTTCAGGTGCTTTTAATGATCATACTAGGGAACATGATAGATCTCTAGATTTTCTTTGAATTTAATACTTGAAGGATTTTTGAGGGTGATATGAGTTTGCCTCCTTAAGGCAGCAGGATTAGAACTAGAAGTAGAGATTTTTTTTTTTAATTGTTCCTTAGTGGAATCTCTTGCAGCATGGAAGGTAATGATTTCTCTTTCACAGAAAAAAAAGAGTGGAATTAAAAAAATAGGGATGTAGAATAGGCCAAAATGTTAAAGTTAATTTCATATTTCATACTTTTATAATTGGCATCAACAATGGTCTTGAACATAAACTCAAGTTTCCTACATATAGTTCTGAGGCAAATCTGGAATTTTCAGTTGCATCCATCTCATTAAGAAATTAATCTAGTCAGCTTCATTTTCAGAAGGGATGTTATCAGCTCCACTCTTTATGTACTTTGATATCTCCTTCTCCCAACCAGATCAGGTTTCAGTGGAATTTGGAGCAATTGTGCAGCCTGACCTTATCTTGCTCTTCACACACTGTGTGCATTTGAATAGGGATTTCTGTCGTGCACAAATAGGCAGAGCAGCAGGAGGTTTGCAGAGAACCTCAGATTTGACATCCATTGCAGCAGGCATCTAAGGTCACTTCACATTCATGACCAATAGTATTGACTCAGTATTGCCTTATATTCTTTCTCCCCTCACTCACCTCTACTACTCCACTAACTACTCACTGTTACGGTCCAATTTTTAAAGTTTTTAGAAGTGCCTCTGCCTGAAATAAGGTGCAAATGAGACCATGTGCCAAAGACAATAGTATGGGTTTTATCTGATAGTAAATATGAGCGAGAGAGAGAGAAAGAGAGAAAAAGGAAGAGAAAGAAATGGAAGACAAATGCAGGGACAGAAAGAGAGTGACAGAGACAGAAGAAAGTATCACCACTACAGGGATCCCACCAGCATCCCGATGAACCTCTCCAGCTGGTGTTGGTGGTGAGGGTCCCCCAAGAAGCAAAGAATGGATTAATACACGTTCAGGCCGGGTGGGAAGGCCCAGGCACCTCCCCAGAGGGGCAGAGGGGAAGCAGTTTGCCACAGTCTCTCGCAACAGACTGTGGATCTGTTGCATCCCTTTGCATCACGAGCAGTGCTCTGCTGCAAGGCCTCAGCAATGGGTCTGGGGAGCGCTTTGGGGGTCTTTGACAGGTTAGGGCACCTCCTCAGCTGCCCCTCATATGAATGTAGATGTGGCCTGTGGGGTTGGGGGTTTCATAGCTGAGCCAGTTTGTGTGAGAGAGGATGGGTGTTCACTGCCTCTGACCAGAGGTTACGCCACACACCCAAAACCTCCTCACCCTCACCCTTGGTTGTGGGGAGGAGGGGCATCTGTGTAAACCCGGCCTCTGTGGGCTGTGGTCTCCCCCACCCTAAACCCAGACAGGGATGATTCTCTGCTGCATTTGGCTTTCTTGTGGATGCATTCCTTTTCCTCAGCCTTGTTTGTTTCTCCCTAGACTTGAGATGCTTGAACAACAATGTCGCCTTTATCTTATCTAAGCGGCTTAACTCAGAGTCCAAACTTCCAGTCAGGCATCTTCAAGGAGGGTTGGGCTTCTGTGGTTGTAGTGTCAATAAAAAGTTTTTGCTATAATGGGCAAAACTCCTTCATAACAGTGTTTGAGCCATGAACCATTTCAGTCCCTGACATACACACAGATTTCTGAGTCAGTAGGGAAAATAACTTTTCTACTGAGGCTGATGCAGGCACTAATAATTTTAATAATTTTAGTTGTTCCTAGATTCTTTGCCAGTATGCCATGATCTTGTGCTTCTTGGAACTCTTGATTATTTTCATCATGGTGAAATTAATTGCTTAAAGATAAGGTGATATAAAATGCACATAGTTTGATATTTGGTAACAATCATGACCAGCAGGCAAAGGTGCTTAGTTACATTTTTAAATTACCATATCAACCATAATGAAAAGCTACTTTATTATTTTATTTGTTTATTTTACCTAAACTTCCCAAATTCTTAGTTGAATGCTTCTTATCTTCTGATGATGTCGATGGGATGATTTTTCACTACATCTTGAAAATTAACATCCTGGACACATTTCTGAAAACCTCTCTCTCACGTGAAAACTGACACACCTTTAGTAAACTTCAGTAATGATACAATTATGCACAATTTAACGTAATAAACGTACCCTTCCCTACCAAGAAAAAAAAATCCAAACATTAATTATGTTGAGAGTGTTTTCCTTAATGATGTTTTCCATATATAAAAAGGTCTGAACACTTTTCTCTAAGTTCTATATTTCTGTTGGAAATATGATTAAAGGTTGAAAACATATCACTGATTTTAAAATTTAATTTAAAAAAACATAATCAGAGGGGACATATGATTTTTTAAAGGAAAACCATGACCTTTTTTTGCTTTATATATATTGAAAGCCTTCATTAAGTACTATATTCTTCTTTTTGTCCTGTATTCTTGTGACCGCTCTCTCCTTATGAAGTTTACAGACTATGCACATGCAGGAAATAAGATTTTGAATCTTTAGGGAATTAAGACCAAATTCTAAAATGACTATGCTGATTAATTTTCATGTCAAAGAAAATATGGAGTGGAAGTTTAGATAGAGAACTTTTTATGCTTCAGAATAAAAACCCTAAAGCGACAAAAAAAGTAGCCAAATGAATCAAAACAAATCAAGAGATAGAAAAGTTTCAGTAAAGTGCTAGCCAGAAATAACAGATGGAGGTTGGAATAGGAGAGAGTAGGAGAGGGTAGACGTGGAATTCAATCAACTGAGAAACACTTGAGAATCTTCAGGTAGTGCTAGAACTACCTTTACTATCTTATTTTGTATATGCAACAAAACCCTAAAACTTCAATCTAAATGTAATCATCCTCTACACATAATAAATCAGTAAATACAAAACAAAACAAAACAAAAAAAAGGTAGGAAAGTTATGGGGAAAGAATGCAAAAGAACAGAAAGGCAACTTTAAACTTCTGTTTAAAATAAATTGTTCTGGCTGTAGAGTTTACAAACATGAGCATGTCTTATTGCTTTCATGTCCTAAATGCCTATCACTCTTTGAGTTCTGTATGAGTTAGAAAATGTCTTAGCACATTAAAAATTAGCTAAACTTAAAAACATCTAAGTCACAGAGTCTTCCAAATATCATAAAGAACCTACTGTCGCATGTTGAGAGATCTCGATGGGGAGAGCAGAGAATACAAGAACTAAGGAGAGACTTAACAGCATCTCCTGGCTTGTAAAATATTTTTATATATTTCTATATATTTATATATTTTTAATGATTTGTCTGACGTTTTAGCTAGGAATTTTGAGCCGTGAGGCATGCCTACATAAACACATCACTGCAAGTAACTGTAGCAGCATAGTACCTGTGTTGTAGTATCTGCCCCAGTGCATAGGCAGGATCACTTTCACTGTTTTAAGTTTCCAATGATAGCAATGTGACATCTGCTGTAAGATAAGCTCATTCCTGAAAAGTTAATAATAAGAAAATAATGAAGAAATTATCTCTATGAGTCCTTTCCTTTATTTCTGTTTTCAATTCATATTTCTGGATAGAAATGTAAATGCACATAAGCATTTTGTTGTTATACGTTATTTTTCTGTCTTGTGTTTTGGTAACATGTTAATTATGGATGTAAATATAATCCTCAGGTGAGTTTTAGGTTTCTTTTTGCTATTTAAATGTTATCTGCTTCAAAATCTCGTGCTGGAATGGCATTGTACAACATTTGTACCCTTGTACTTGATGTTGGAACCAATATTGAAGGGGAGGGAATTGCAAGGGTTTAAGTACTGAAGATTGATGCTTTCCTTTGAGATTTGTGACATCTAAATTCTAGAAGACAGTACGGACAAATTTCCAGAGCTCTCATGTCTATCCCATTCTTCTGAGATGTGGTTTGATTACAGCATATGATAGGGAGAGGACACTGGCTGCAAACAACAAGCCAAGCAAACACACACTAGAGAAATTTCCTCATGCAAGGCTTCAAAATAAAAATCAGTCTGACTGTAACTTGGACAAAAACATATCTTTTGAGATTCCAGAGAAAGTGAAAATGATTATGAAACCCATCCTCTCTTCTTCCTCATGGTTCCACTACTGACATAACGGTAATGTTCCTGAGGTAGCACGTTTCTTTGCATAGCAGCACCTTTTGGTACCCCGGTAAGCAATAAGATACCTTTGCTGTTGCTTGAAATGAAAAATGAAGAAATTTTAAAAGAACAGGTATGTTGCCAAAACACAAGTATCAGAAACTGAAAAGTGAATAGAGTAAGAAATAATTACTCCAATATAAATCCAATATGTAAATATTGTCACATCTCAAATACGATCGATTAGATAAGTTCTCTGTTAAAAAAATGTCTACCTAAATGAAATTACATTTTGACAACTTCCTTAAACAGATCTTCACTAATATATCAATAGTTAATGTTGTGATAACTCTCTTTAAAAGTAATATTGCAGCATTCAATCTTGATTAGATTTCAATTTATCCCCATGTGAACTCTTGAGCTGTTTACTTATATAGAAAAAAATGACCCACGCTTATTCAAATTCTCTTTTATAGACATAATGTCAAGGAATAGATATACTTCTGCTATTAGACAAATGCCCAATTATAGATTTTTTTACTGCTCTTATTTATTTTAACTTCACAGTCCACAGTTACAAGATGCAGGATATACAACTATTCTGTGCTAGTACTCTATTCAGAATGCAAAAATCATGTGGTAGCTGTTCTTTCTAGTGAAAGCTGCCAAATTAAGTACTTATACTTTGTATGAGGTAGGTTCTGATATAAAAGTGAAACTTTCAAACCTTTACATTCTCAAAGGAACCTTTATCTTAAGTTTTGTCTGAAACAAGATAGCATGAGAAACCAAATCTGATAAGCACAGCTGTACCTTTCCATTTGTATGCAGTAATGGAACTTGAAGAACAATGGGAAGAAAAACAAAATGCCAAGATCTGAAGTTAGGAAACTGTGTACAAAAAACTAGTCTTAAATCTATATCATATAAATACTCTACTCATACTGACTTCAAATGTATACATTTAGAGTGCTGTGAGCTGAGTTCACAATTTTTAATTACTACTTGAAATACAGCTCCAAATGTTTTACCTATTCCTCCCAAAGAAAAAAAAATCATATTTACAGCTCTTATTTCAACTCAGAAGACCTAAAGGGAAAAGCATTAGCTGTGTTTTTTTAAC
Organism: Falcunculus frontatus; assembly: GCA_013398115.1. Lineage (NCBI taxonomy): Eukaryota > Metazoa > Chordata > Aves > Passeriformes > Falcunculus > Falcunculus frontatus. The sequence continues at coordinate 33,278 of VZRV01006384.1, read as the reverse complement.
TTGTTATTTGAATTCTTTGCCCCTCTAAATTGCAGGACATAGCAGCAGAAATGGAAAGAAGTAGGGAAGGGAAAGAATATTACACCTGCATGCTGTTGGTGCAGGTGCACCCTGCTTCACCCACCATCTGTACTGCAATGTTCTAATAGTCACAGACTCTTAGCTCTTCTAGACAAAGCATCTTCTTCCATTACACTACTCTTCTGGGAATACACTTCTCTAATCTGTAAAAAAAAAATTTCTAATCTCATTAGCAAGCACCTCCTTAGTTCAGGTGGGTGAATGTTCGCAGTCTTTGGAAAAACCTGCTAGATGAAGTCAACATTGAATTAACTTTTTTTTTTTTTTAAAGACAGTGGTGAATGTTTCAGGTACCTGAATAGGTAGACTACACTATAGATCAATAGGATGATCTTCCTAGTGCCATAAAATCATTAGGCCATCACAAGACTCAGTCATTGTATTGATATAAGAAAAGGTCTCACCAACACCCCAAATATCAACCAACCTAGGCATAATCAAATCAGAGCTCAGAAGGCAGCTGTCAGTCTACAGGCTTAACTGAACAAGATGGGGAAAAGTTCCCAGAGGTTTTCATCCCTCCCAGAGAATATTCTTCCTACTTTCATCTTCCATGATAAGCCAAATTAAGACCCTTGGAGCTGTGATCAGGAGTTGGGAAGACTCATTTGTACAAAAGCGTCTCTGGCTTTAAATCTCCTTTCAGCTGTAACACTCAGTGAAACTGTCCGGCTGTATGAATTCAAAGTAACCAATAGAAACCAATAGCAAAAAATTCTTTCTTTAAAAGTCCTTATGTATTTACCATCCAAACGTTTTAAGTGGGGATTCTGTAAGGAAATTTAAAAAGCCTAATGGTATCAAATAATTTTTGCACTGCATTTAGAAAATGAATGAAAAAAGCCTCAGTTACTGAAATGTTACAAATTGTAAGAATAGGCCAATATTATATTTAATAAGCTGCTCTTATCTAAACATGGCAATAGAAATTGAAGGTCACACATACAAGATGACAGTGTTTTGGAAAGTGATGACAGTGTTTTGGAAAGTAATGACTTGAGAAAAAGACTGAAAAGTTACAAGAAAGAAATGATTGAAAATTAATTCTACATACAATGCAGTGCTCACAAGCAGTAAGGCAGTCCGTGGATTTCCAACTCAAATTACATGCTGTTTCAAACTTCATCTTAAAACATTCACAGCCTGGAAAGATGAACCCCCAGCCTTGGATAAATGCATAGTGCTTTATTTTTGTGCTCTCTTGCTTTATGCACGCTGCCTGAAGTCATTTATACCTGGATTTAAATTTAACTTCAACATTAATACATCTTGTGCTATTTTGTCCTGTCTTGTCTAATGTAATCAACAGCATGGGTCTTTTATCATTGTCACTTTGTCTTCAGCATGCAGGAGCTGCTCAGCAAACAGGCTTCTGGAAACTTGCTTATTGTGTATCACCTCTGACTGTAGCTTCTCATAAAGCAGAGAGACAGTATAAATTTGCAAGGTTTTTTTATTTATATATTTATCACCAAAAAAATGTCAAAATCCCCATTGTATTCATACTGCAATTTCCATACCTTCTGTGATTTACAGATTGAAATAAGCTCAAACAATGACTCTTAAGAGAGGTAACTAACACAAACAGTTCTGTTCATATTGGATAATGATTCTATTGCTATATCAATCATCTATAGAAAGCTTATACCCAAATATTATGGCACACTGTCATCACTGTAGAATACTAGAATAGAATCAGTTCCTTAGATTATGGACAAATAAATACACTAACAATGCACGTTACATTTCAAAGTCATCACTTAAACATTTCAGGGGAAACCCTGAGCCCACTTTAAGTCAATGGCAAAACTCCCACTGACCTCCGAAGAAGTCAGATCCTGTCGTCTACTGCTGCCTATATTCATTTTTGCCAGCCGTATAACAAATTATTAATAGAAGCACAGGATATTACTTAGTCTCAGCAGAGATAGTAAGAACCAGAAAAGAAGCTTTTCAAATACATTATACATGAATCAAGCTGTTATCTTTTGAACAATTTGTTCAATGAGTTGGCATTCAACCAGATAGAGAGATGGTCAAACACTGCAAAAGACTATTCTTGAATAATTTATTTAATGAATAACAGCTACTTTGGGAGGATAATGTATTCTGTGAGTACATTCAGCAGCTTACAGCCAAAAGTGTTTTATCCAACATTAATTACTGTTGTTTTGTTTTGGGGAAGCATAGAAATACTGTAAGGTTTTGTTTGTTTTGCTTTGATCTTCTATCATTGCACAGTTGCCAGCGCTCGTGCTAGAGTACACAAATAACAGCCACCTGAATTTTGTTAAATTTGGTTTCACATTGCTTCAGCATGTAGGATATGTCAACTTTCATCTGAAGAATGGAAGTGACATTTTAACAGTCTGTGTATCACGTATTCAAGCAGTAAGTTTTATGAGACTTAAAGAAAAAATAAAACAAAACAAAAATTAGGAAAAAGCCTCCAGCTTCCAAGCAGCTTGAATTTAGATAATATTGCCATGTTCATGCTTTCTTCAACAGTTGTCTATTAAGTCCATATTATGATTTTCTAAAAACGTTGATTTTTTTTTAAAAACTGCATAAACTAATTTACATAAGCAGATGTTGTGTTTCATTTCCAAAACCTAGGAGAATTTCATTCTTGACACAAAAGCATGGAAATAAGCTGTGTGTAGTTTTAAGCACTGTTTCCTCCCTCAGAGAAAGTTTAAGCAAATATTCACATCTCTAAGTCAGTCTGTGCTGTTGGCAGTTCCTTAATATTATGGCATCTATGCCCTAGAGATCTCTTCTCTGCTGGACACAGGCAAGAATGTTGTGATTCCCATAACTGAGATGCACCCCAAGACATTAATTCCAGCCTTTCTTCTGATTCTCACAGTTAGCCTTAATGCACTTAGCTTCTTACACAATCACTCTAAAACATTGTATGAATATTACTCTCAAAACACAAAGACTTCATCAAAACCATAAGGAAACTGCAGAAAAATGTGAAAAAAAAACCAAAAGAGGAGTCAATATAGTTTGTTGTTCTGGTGGGTTTTGTGTATAGCAGCGGGATAACCATGTGTAATGAGGTACTGGCATAATTTCTATCACATTTTATATATGCAAGTCTTTCCAGGCTGAGGGTATGCATCATATTCAATGGTCTCAGGCTGGAAATATAGTATGTTCCTAATGAGTATGTGCATGGGTACATCAGCACTGGCCGCAAAGAATATGACTTTTTTAATAAAAGATAACTTGTGATTTGTAAATGTGACCTCAGTGTTTTAGTAGAAAGTTTAGTCTACTCTGTAGTGTCTCCAAATGAGCAAGTCCACATGGAGGACCAGAGTCAATCTCACAGGTGCTGTCCCTGTCCCATCTGGGTGTGCAGCCGCTTCCTCTTCGCTGGGGAGAGGGAAATCCAGGAGCTGCTGCCTTCCCTCACTAGAAAGTTGCCTCATCCAGCTGTTCTCTAAATGAACCACAGAGTCACAGCCCATCACTACATCCCTACACCCTCCCTGCTGCAGCCAAAGATGATCCATCTTCCCTCTGCTCCTGGTAGGCAAGTTGTGGTTTCAGCTGTGATGTTCAGCTCCACTGGGCATCTACAGCATGAGCCTGGGAGGGAAGAGAGGAAGAAAACCATCAGCAAGTCACGAGCTGAGACACTGTCTCACTTTCCCTGCCACTGCTCAGGTCAAATGAAGCTTGTGGCACAACAAATAGACTTCTAGCTGCAGAGGTGGGGTGGATCTGGCAGTGCTACTTTGCAGCTAAAATTCTTTTTCAGGGTAAAACTACCTAGAATTTTTTCATAGCATTGATTCACCCTTCATTTTATTTATTTATTTTTTAAACAATTATTTTTCTTGTTGTAATTAATTTGGGAAAAAATCAAATTTGTATTCCTTGTACAAATGCATCTAATGCATTATGATATTATTCAATATCTGTAAGATTTAAAGCTTTTCAATAACCTAACTGCAGGCATCACTTATTATCTTAGTAACACAATTATTTTTGTTATTTTAGAAACTTCATGCAAAATACAACTTACAGTAAGTAATTTTTTCACTTTAAATACATTTTCAAATTTATTGGCTCAATACCTTATGTGCAAATGGAATCTAAAAATTTCAAATACAAAATATTATTCAGAGGCTTTTTAGATATTCTAAAGTAAAAGTATTTTAAATGAGCTCTTGGGAAATATTCATTATGGTGCAGTCTTCAAAAATACCAATTTATGATCCTTTTTTTTTCCTCACAGGCTCCTATCTCTTTCAATGTACTGATTAAATATAGAGGGTACTAAGTAGCATGCAAAGTATTGTATTTTTAATGAAAATAGTCTTGAATAGTCATGTAGAAATAGTTTTGAACAGTCTTGAATTTTTCATGTAGGAAAAATAAAGAATGACAGGCTAAATATTATTTAAAATAGTGTTTAACTCCCTGTCTTAGTCACAAGAGTGCCCCACTCTTGTTCCCAAGATACGCATTAAACTAGGATTTTCTGATTTTTACCATTAAAAGGAACATAAGACAATAAATTTAATGTTTCCATCACAATCCCCAGACTAAATGTCTCTTTTTGAAAGAAATTAGAAAAATTGTTTTTAGAAAGATTATTTCTTGATACAGCACATTTCTTTTTCATAATCCAGATCAATATATATTGACATAAAATGAGCTCTCTTTTGGTGAATAAATCAACTGAAGTTACCCATGAAAGAATAATGTAGAACAAAGACGGAAAAGTGATTAGTTTTTGTGTTTTCACAGATAACTTGTTTATGAACAAATCTAACCAAATAAAGAGCAAAGCCTTGGAAAGGGGAAAATTACTGAGAAATTGACTAGAGAGAGGCAAAATAATTGAAATCACCTCAAATGTACTATTTTATTTAGTCCTTTGACTTATATGTGTATTTCATCTTCACAAATAGGCTAAATGATTTTGATATTTGACAGGAGAAACTGTTAATACCTTATTTTGCAAAAGAGTTTGAAATAAATAACCTCAAAGCAATGTCTGTCAAATTTCCTTTTCCCCCCAAGCCTGAAGTGCCAATAATGTCATTACAAACTGTAGAAGCAGTGATATGCCCTGTAGACAGTAAGGATGGAAGAATTTGAAAAGGTCCTCTTTTCTTGGCGCTAAATTATTGCTTCCTGACAGACGTTTATTCTGGGAAGGGATGAGATAACATTTTGAGATAAAATGCAAGTTTTGGACTCAGGTTTTTGATGAAGAGAGATTGGAGTAGTGAATTTCATAATTTAGAGATGACAGAACCCTTTAAAATGCTTTTATATTTGAGAGTGTTTATAGAAACAATAATTAAAATATGTAAAACATTATTGCTTGAAGATCATATAGGATTATTTCTATTATTTATAAATATTCCTTTGGTTACTTAATACATTCTGTAGTCTGTGAAACAACTGAGGGCTATATGAAATGCATGAAATAAGTGTCTTGTTTTCCACGTTCCTAAAATTAGCATGAAGTTTAACTTTAGGGTTATATTTTTTTCTTATGTGACCCTGTGTTTCATGTACTACATAGTGAACATATGTAGTTTCACAACGGAGTTCTCCTCTGGGGATTTTTCAAGAGTATGATCTGAATCATAAGTCACAAAAACTAACTTTATGATTTTCAGAGATAAAAAGACATTTTCATTTTCATTATGGAAATAGATGGAACAAGAAAAAATTAACGGAATCTGGTCATCACAGTTTCTGATTAAACTTGCCTTCTCTCCTGCGGCTGGACCCAACACCTCTCTCATTCTGGTTTTATTAGTGACTGGTCTGATCTGTGCAGGAATAAGAAAATTGTAGAATTAAGAAATTCACGCCTTTCAATACAATATTGTATAAAAGTTTTAAATCAAACAACTATAAATTGCTGACTTTTCAAACCTGGTTTTTGTTCTGCTAATTCAATATCAAATTCCTAGTTTACTTTAAGGGCACCCTGATTTTAATCTTGGTTACATGTTCAAAAGTGTGAATGCAAACAGCTTCATCTTCCTAGTTAGTCTACCAGACTTGTTTTGTTAATGATCGATTAAATTCTTTAGCTTAGCATCAACAACAGAAGAAATTATTTATTTATCAGGCTGCTACAGAAAGCAGTTTTCAAGGGTTTTTTCTGTGAATATTGAAAAATATCACAAGTTTAAAAAAAATGGGAAAAGGGAGAAGAAAACCACAACACTCTATGGGATAGAGTGATATACCAATAATAACAGTAAGAGAACATTCTCTCTATTATAAGCAGAACTAATGATGTGCCTTCCAGTTTATGAAAGTATCTTCAAGTGGTGCTTACAACTTTCTTTTATCAAAGATGCTGGTCAATACTTTATAGTTTCACTGAGCTTATTTTCTCTGATCAAAGTATGGAATATAAAAGATTAAAGTCTTCTACTAATTACATGCCTGAAGGCACATTAACAACGTAAGTGTCAAAGCTCTGCTGAAAATTCATTTCACATTTTTAATAAAAACTGATAGCAAGGTTTTGAATGCATCTAACTGGAAAAAAGTAATTTTTGTTTCAGCAGCTTCTTTATGAGGAGAGTGTAGAAGCCCTGAAACCTCACAAACACAAGGGTACAAGCAATTTGTGCTCTGAAAACCGAGTACTAGAAATCCTGTCAAACAATTCACAGTGAGTTTCTCGTTAATAATTCTTGATGATACCAAAAAAGAACTCAGCACTGGAAATCAACACTAAATTTTTGATCAAAACCATCAATTTCATAACTTCAAACAATCAAATATTCAAAATGTTCCTCTTAGCTGTATGGAATAAAACACAACTACTACCAGTTTGAAATTTGTTGATTTTTTCCATCCCTTAAATCTCTCTCAAGTATTTAAAATATTCTTTTTGACATATCTCTTCTCCCCTCCTGTAGCAGCCTGTAATTTCCTTAACTGCACCAGGTGAAAACATGAAATAAAAGCATTTTATAAAGTTCCTGAAAACCTTTGTAATGTAATAGGTTCCTGTGGAACTTGGACATCTGAAGGTTAGCATATTGCAAAGATGTTTTGCCTTTTGCCATAGCTCTTATTTATTGTGATTGCCTATCAACGTGTGCTGTGTTTTCAGAGAATTGGGACTGTTGGACCTTGCCATCAACAAAAAGCAAGCCTTGTGTCTCAAACTCAGCCTTGCCAGGGACGCCAGCTCCATATTCCCTGTGAGCATGGAGCAAAGAAGCAGTCAAGGTGTAAGTTATGATACAGTCTGTGATATTGCTCACTGATCCAAGTGTACTACAGAAGGGGTCCATTGCTCCCATCATTTACCAAAAACCATCCTGAGAAATTAAGCCATGTTAGAGAAGAGGTCACATAAAACCTAGTAAAATTTCCAGTTAGCTCTATCTGAACTACATTTGTAAATAATTAAATGACTGGAGTAAATCTGATATTTTGATTCAGAAGTACAGTCCTTTCGGATACACCGTAAAGCAAACCTTGATTTTCCTAGATTATGAATATTTTAGCAGGTTTTTCCATCAGTATGTGTTATCTGCATGTGAATGCATTATTCCCAAGTGACTTGGGATAAATTGCTTCTTTGACTTCAAAAAGACTTTATTCTAAACATATTAATGTTAGTTTGAGAGGTAATTGTGTGACCTCTAAAGATGACAATTTATGAGTGACCTATGAAAATCATCGAGAACAGTAATTTACAAGAAATTGTGTTTTATTTGCTTGTAACGGATGTCCAGGCAAGACCTTAGAATTGCTCTTCTATCACACAGAAGAATAAACAGCTTAATTAATTTGCTCTGTGAACATGCCTGAAAAAGCAAGAAAATAAAAAAAAAAAACAAAAAAACAAGAAAGAAAGAAGTAAAAAGCTAGCAATTATGTGCACTACTTTAAATTCTGTGATGATTTTCTGACCCATCTGCCTCTGTAATGAACCTCAATAACAATTTAACAGTTTTTTTAAAAGATTTACTCTTTTGTTCTAGAGGGAAAATAAAACTATTTTCATTTGTCTCCTGCATCTTTAATTTTGAGAGCTAGAATAAGAGAATGCAGAACAGCAGTACAAAAAACAGCAGATGTTTTCTTATTTAAGAGTTATGTACTAAAAATGTCCCTTAAGGGAATTACCAGCTCTACCAGTTTTGTCAAGCACTGTCACAGAGCCAAAGTGCACCTCAACATGTCTAATCAGCCTGCAGCCTAGGAAACTGAGAAAACCACTTTACACTTTCCTTCCACAAATCTCCTCAGATGTGACAAAACAGAGGGGTTGGGGGTATGGAATG
>VZRV01006384.1:0-24859 GCA_013398115.1 Falcunculus frontatus | reverse complement strand
GGGGGGGGGAGGGGGTGGTGAAGCCACAAGAGAAAAAAACAGATCATGACTTTCCCTTTAAGTCATCACACACACATGCTCTTTCTTCAGATACCTTAAGAAAATTTATAAATAAATATATTTCATATTGTAGCAAATGTTGAAAATGTTGGGCCCGATAAAACTTTTGAAACATATAATAGTATAGAAGAAACCATTTTGTAGCTTGCATGAAGAAAATCGTACATGCAACATCCCTTCCCATGCAACACTCAGAGGAGGAACAGAGGGCCTAGAGACAGCGTAGTTTTCCATTTGACTACAAAAGAAAACAATATCTAGATTCTCCTATTGAGCTGGTCTGGGCCAAATTCAGGGAAACGTCCAAAAGGAACGTCTCCTCAAAGGAAGGCAGGTTATAGCCGCTCCTCCCCCACCCAGGTTCGGGAAAGAAATATTCCTCGGAGGAATGTGAAAGAGAGAATAAAAACTATTTATTTAACAAACACACAGGAAAAGAATAATAATGCTAAATAATGAAATCTCTCGCTGTGGAGAGAAAAACCTGAAAGATTTGAGAGTCCTTCTGTGGATGTGGTCTCTCTCCTCCTCCTCGGAGCTGGGTCAGCGTGGGGCTCCCCTCCAGGCCGGGGGAAGGTCCCCCGGTGAGGTTCTGATGTTCTGATGTTCTGAACCAGTCCAGAAGAGAAGAAAAAAAGAATCCGAAGTCCCAGAAAAACAAGGTTTAACTCTCTGTCACTCCCTGAAGAAACGGAGCCAAAAAGATGGCTGGAAAGCAGGAAGGGTGCTTCCTCCACACTTCTCCCCACACCAGAGAGACGCAGAGGAGTGGTGACCTTGGAGCACAGACTGCTTTGAAAAAGTTCATCTGGCCTTTTTTTTCCTTCTCTTCCCTCTCTTGGGCTCAGTTTAAAGGCACAGAAAAGCACAGGAATCATGTCTGGGCAAAGAGCGATGATGGGGGATACACATCATAAAGTCACCCCAAGACACCTATATAGATATAAAACAAAATAATAAATACCTGTCATGATGACCCAAGATGTCCCTGTGGCTGATATTTTGCCAGGAGTGTGTATCTAAATCACAGTTATTGTTAAAAAAATTACAAACAAAACTGTTAAATAACAGTTCAGCTTTCTTGAGCATTGCCAGGAGGTTTATCATCAACTTCTTTCTTTCCCTGTTAGGTCAAACTGTGGTACCACCAGGTATCATTCTATTTTCCTCAAATGACCAAGACTAAGATAAGCAGAAAATAGAAGTTGAGGTATTCAGGATCTAGAATACGTGTTTTCTTTCATCTGATTATGTGACTTCTTGACATTGAGGATAAGAATATTAAGGAAAGAATTCTCTGTCTAACAAAATACAGTTGAGGCATTGTTCCATGCTTCCCACACCTCTGACAATGTGTTTACTCAAGTGACTCGAGCTGATAGTGAACAAGAGGCAGTCAGATCATCTGCCTTGCAGTGTGACATAGCCAGCATGGCATACAGTGCCATTGGTTGGCTAAGACTCATCTCACATGAAAAATTCTGGAAAATTACTAGGAAAGTGCTAACACTTGTATATCTGGAAAAATATTTGTGAAGAGAATACTAACAAAGGAAGACACCATGAAGAAACCGCAGATAGAAAGACTCATGGCACTAAATGAAGTTGGTTTTAATGAAGGGCTATAACTGAGGATCCCTGGTCAGGAAAAACAATAACATTGTCCTATGCAACTATACACGTTTTCACAGGAAGGATAATGCCCCAATAGCACATTCTGCTCATGTCCCCATGCTGTGGTGTGATGTTCTGCAGCCTACTTTCTCAACTTACCTCAAAGCATTTCTCTTCACACTCACCAAGTTTTAAATGCATATTTCCATAGGAGTTGCACACTGCAGTGATACGTGACTTCAGTAAGATACACTTTCAGGTGTTCAAGTCACATTTTTCTAAATGCTGTTGCAAGTTCTGTGTGTTTTTACAGTAAACACCATGCCATGAAAGTCAACATATCTGGTAATACTGTACAAAAGAGTTATTTGATCTTCTGATTAAGCAGCAGTTGGTATTTCTAATGCAGTTGTAGCCTAGAATATTATTATTGATTTATATGGTAAAACATATTTCACAAAATATTCTAACTGCCATGAAATTTTATATGCAAAAAAAAACAGGGATAGAAAATAGTAAGAGAAGTTATAGTACTGTTGAATAAGACAACTGGATTTTAAATTCCACCAGATGTGTCTGATATATCCAGCTCTGATAAAAGAGTTGTCTGATATATCCATGTATATTTTGAGCTATTCTGCTTAGTGAGTTATTAATTTGCACTTTACAGAAAAACAGAGTATTCGCATAAGGCAACTAAGGGAGGGAAATTTAAGATAAAATTAAAGTATTTGGAAAATCTTCAATTATGTAATATTTACACTAAAAATCTTGTCTTGGTGTGGGCTGAGATTTTAAATGCTTTTGACACTGAGGTTCAGGAAGGAGATAGTTCACTGAAAGAAATGTCAAATTTTATCCCTGTCTCGGGGTGACTTTATGGTGCTGTATCCCCTGTCGCCTGCTCTATGCCAGACATGAGTTCTGTACCTTTAAGAGAGAGGGGGGGACATGAGTGGAATTCTTTAGGTGACTGTGTTCAAAAACACAGATTACTCTCTGTGGCAGAGCAGAGGAAAGAATTTTCCTGCTTTTCCTCAGCTTTCGGCTCATTTTCTCAGGAAAGAGACAGAGAGTTAAAATTCTTTGCTTTTTAGCTAGCCTGCTAGCTGAGGCAAGAAGTTTTTTCCCTGGGACTTTGGCTGCTTCTTCTTTTCTTCTGGACTGTTCAGCAACACCAGAACATCACCAGGAGGCCCCACAGGGGCCCGTGCCGAACATCACCAGGGGCCCATACCAAACACCAGCTCCGGAGAGGGCAGAGCCACACCTACAAAGGACTCAGAGTCTTCCCAGGTCTTCTCCACAGCAAGATCTTTTATTATTTAACATTATTTATTCTTTTTGGTGCCAGCGTGCACCCTGCTTTTTAAATATATAGGTTTTTTCACTTTCCTCCGAGAAAAACTTCTTTCCGAACCTGGTGGGGGAGGGGCTGCTGAAACCTGCCTTCTCTCAGAGGACGTTTCCTTCTAATTTGTTTCAAACCGGGACAATCCCTTTCTAGTTCTAAATTCCTGGTTTCTGTAGAATGCAGGAAATACCAATTAAAAATATATTCTCGACCTAGTAAATTTTAAGGGGACAAAATTTAAATAATTTAGGGTAAACCTTCAAGTTCCCAATCTTCATTTCCATTTTAACTCTCAGTATTGTGAAGTCTTAATGAACCTCACAAAGTCTCTATCTCACAATTGTAAAATGAAAAAAATGAAAATCCTTGTCTCTTTTCTGTGGAAGTATCATGCTTGGGATGTAAAATGTGCTGACAATAACAACTCCATTAGGGTTTATTTGGGATAATAATTTTGTGACTAAAATGAGAAAATAAAGACAGCATCTTGGCTCTAATAACTCAGAAGTTCAATCTACACATTTCTCTGGCTATCTAACCAAGTTTGGGGCAGAATATTATGAGGTAAACTTTGAATTACACTCTACATCTGTGTGAACTGCTGTACTGATATTTCTGTCAATTTGCATACTGCTAATGTTTTAGTTTCAGAACAAGAAGAGGGGTTTTTTATCAGTGATAACAATTATGTGCGGACTGCAAAAATAAAGATGACTATGACTGAATAGATCCATTTACATTTCCTAATTCTCCTGGTCTTCTTTTATTTAAAGCTGCTCATATAATTGAAGTTGGTTTTGGAATCACTGAAGTGAAATTACCACGGTAGCAGTTTGCAAAGGCCCTGAAAGCAACAAAAAGGTTTTTCTGCATGTATTAAAGCTCAAGGCAAGCAGTAGCAATAACAATCATATCTGCAAATTATCTGTTCAATCATCCTGTCTATCTGGTTTGGGAATAGCATCTCCATCTCTGTTCTAAACAGAAGCTTCCCTGGAGGTTCTGCCTGCCCTGTATAATTTTAGACAGAATTAGACAAATTTTGACTGTTATTTTGAACACAGGTCAATAGGACAACGACTCATCCCATTCAGCTGGCACTAGTCCATTAAGATACATCAGCTGGGAAGGTATACAAAAAGTAACTGTATTTTAAACATTAATAGCAACACTATGTTATTCAAATAAGAGAAAAGTGCTTAAAACATGCCAGCTAAGTGGTTCACTGCAGCTATAAAATGCTCTGCAAGAACACTGAATATACTCTCAAATTGTTTATTTTAATTCAATTCCCCAGAAGATCCCTGGTGTCTGAATTTAAGGATTGCTCATGTTCTGTTACATACTTCACCCTTTTCTTTAAAAAACAGTATTATAGAAACTGAAAACTCCTGGATATCCAGGCTGTTACTGACTGCTCACCATGCTGGCGCCTTCTTTGAGATAGGATGATGCTACACAAGCACGGTCAAGCTTCAAACTGAGTGTCTTTAGCAAAATGAAAAAAAAAAAAATTCAAAAAATTTGAGGTACTTCTTGGGGCTAAATAGAGCAAAGGGTTCATTTTCTGGAATGTATATTGTGTGAGGAGCCCAGGTGGTCAGTGCAGAGGGCTGTTTCCACTACCATCCACTCTGGGAAGGAGAGGGAATGCAACACAGGAGTCAGGCCCCTTCTACCATCTGTCATTGAAGGATGCACAGAAACTGCTTCACTCCCCTGTAACTATCTCATCATCGTTTCACAAGGTTCAGGACCAATGATGTGATCTCCAGGGACAGTTTATGAAGCCCAAGAAAAAGGACGGATTGTGACGAAAGCTGTACCTGGTTTCCCTGTTGACTGCACATTATGTTTTCTTGAAAGGTGGGATGAAATAGTCCATCTGCTGTTCCCAAGCTGCTGCATCTGGAGCCTGGTGCACCCTCTGATAGCAGAGGCAATTTAACCCTTCCCTATAAGTAGATACAGGCTGGGTCTGAACATCTCAGCAGTTCTTATTACCAAGATTTGCCCAAGTCTAAAAGGAGAATATTTGGTAACATCTGTTTCATATATTTTCAATGGTGTATTACCTCCCATCTGACTGAAGGTTTCTTAAATTTTTTATTTGCTACACAATAACCCATTCCATGCTTTTCAGCATAGCTTTGGAACTAGGTTGGAAATAGTGGACAATGTAAAAAGTGTTTTAGAAGAAAAATACCTTTATCTTTGTTAATTTACCATTGCTTGCTGTTAATATAATATTAGTGAAAATCCGAGAGACAGTCTTCTTTCTGGAAATTATTGAAAGATAAGACTATGTGTATCTTCTAATAGTTAATTGCCTTCTCACATATCACTGATCAAAATTTAATATAAATAACTCAAAATTGGGGGGGGCTGTGTTTATAAAAGGAAACCATTTAAAATCAGTTTTCCTACTCTATCAAAGGAGCTGCAGAACTACCAGAACAGAGAGTTGAGTGGAGGTATGTCAGTCACCACAGCACTACAATCATTTTGTTGAAAGCTCTTAAAATCTTCAGCTATTGGAACTTATGGATGATTGATGCAGATTGCTCTAGGTGCAAGCTGAGGTTCCTTAATGATTATGAAGATGAGGATGGTGAAAACAAAACTCATTTCCTTTGCTTTTCTCTCCCTGATAAATGATAGTCTACAATGTTATTTTAAAGAGATCCTTGCAAAACAAAAATAGGGGAGTTGTAAGTTAATTCTCAAAGGTCTTGTACCACATATAAAAGAAAATAACCTTACCTTGTAATCTTCATGGAAAATAGTTGGTTTTTAATAAATCATAAGCATTGCTTTCATCTAGAAAACTCCTCTACATATATTTGTGTTATATAATTCTATATAATCAAGGGTCACTGCAGGAATCTTCATGGCATTTCCCCTCTAAAGTTCCTGTACTCTGAGAATTTTGAATTAATTATGGCAGACATTATGTCAGATCTTATAGTCCAAATGAAAATGGCATTTTCATTCACTAAATAGATTTGGAGCTTTTTATGATTTTAAAATTTTTATTTATTTCATTTTTAATATGACAGGTACCAAAATTAACTTAGTAGAATGTAGATAAATTTTTATGAGTAATTTTTTAAAAAATCATTTAACTGGAAAGATTTTTTTAACAGAAATGGAAGCCGAGAATGTCTGGCTTGTACAAGTGCAAAAGTCAGTATTAACATATACTTCAGGAAAACCACAATGTTTTCCTTTAACATCTTTAAATCATTGCCATACATGAGAAAAAGACAAGACTCTTCTCCCACGGCAGTGAGATCAGGCAACATTAAAAGGCTCATTTGTGTTTCCGAAATACATAAAACTATTACAATATATCACTTTGAAGTTTCAAATATTTCAGTAGCAATCATCTAATAGCATTCATATCTCTAAAAGATACAACTCCATCCTGGTACATTTTTATGTGTCACTCAGCTAGCTCTATTCTTAATGATTAAGTTTTAGCAGAAAAAACCCTAGCATAATTTTGCTATTAGCAGGTTTTACTGCATTGTTTCAACTTGTTTCTCATAATGATAATGATAATAATTTACAATCAAAGACATCTTTCACTGTATTTGCAGAAGACATTAACAGCGTTATATATTTTCTAGTAACACAGCCACACTATTGCTACCTTCACAAACAACTGTAGAAAGCAAATAAGTGGTTGAAATTCTTGAAAAATATTTCCGCTTTTTTATACTGTCATTTTTGAAGGATATGGAACATTTCTTCTCTTTCCTTTCTATGTTGTACAAAAGTGACATACCAAACTGACAGCTTTGGGAATGGGCTTCTTCCCTGTCTTGAATGTTCCCATAGGTATTCCTTGCCTTGGAAGTCTTCAGAAAGATCTTTGATAACATCCTTTTGCCAGATTGTTTTAAAGTATCCTGTCCTGATTTAAAGGAAAAAAGAAGCAAAAAAAGCCTCAAAAGTTCAATGAAATTCTTTAGCTTGTTTCAGGAGAGGTTATGGCATTGCTTTGCATTACTGCTACGAGAGCTTTTCACTCGATTTGCAAATCCAGTGACATTTTTCCCCAAGAAAGGAGTCAGACCACAAGGCATTTCTCTAAGGAAAGTCTCAAACTCCTAAGCACAGCATCCACCTTTACAGTCTCCATAAAAAGTTGGAGGAAACCAGACCCTTCAAAAGACAGCAGCAAGATCTGTTCAGTTCCTTTGAAGAATGAACCTGCCCTGTGCTGGAGTAGGTAACTCTGGATGGCGGATCCTCTGGTTCTTATCCTGCAGTCTAAGCCCCGGCAACCATAGAACCACAGAAGCAGTTGCTGCTTGGTTCTTGACCCCCACTGCACCCTTTTGCTGTTCCCTGTCTCCAGGCAGTGAAAGTTGGTAACTTGAGGGTTTTCTCAACCATTTTTCAATTAAGCTTTTGGATGGTAATAGAAGACCTAAAACACGCACTTGACTTACCCTTATTTTTTTCCTTTTGTTCTCATTGGATACAAATGAAAGACTAAAAAAATTGAGACAAACTCTGTTCTGTCATAAAACTATTGTCTACTCTCCTGTGGGTCAGAATATTTACCATTTTGAATTTTGAGAATATTTGTGCATGCCATAAGGCTCACACCAAGCAATACTCTTGAATCCTACAATCTTTGTTCTTTCACACTTGGATTATTACAGCTCTTTGGTTCTGTGCTGCAGGATCATGACATGACATTTTAACACACATAGTCTGCTTCCAGCATTTTAATTGGTTTAAAACTGTTGGTAGCATCTTTTACTGTATTAATTTATTGCTTCAGCGTTAGTCAACTGAAACCTTTGCCAGATGGCAATACAGCCTCTGAATACTGACGAAGAGAAGGAAAATATTTATGTGATGCAAATGTTTGCTCATTCATTAAATATTCATGAATTGGTTTTTATACTTTGTTTTTGTGGGCTTTTTTCTCCCTTTTTCTTTCAGTTGCAATGCAAAAGGAGCCTAAAGGTTCACATTTCCATCTCATGGTGGCATAATTATTAATACTCTAGCTCTCTATTATCTGCCTAAAAGATAGGGAAAAAATATTTTGAAAATTTAGCACAAAACTTTTTTACCTACACTGGATAGCAAGACAAGTGAAGTATTCTGAAACTTCCTGCAGTGTTATTGTATGGCTGTCATCCCTTCTCTCCCCCAGTGCCAAAGGAGCAACAGGGAAGAATAAGTGGAGATGACCTTCTCACTTCACTTCTAAGTATGGCCTTCTCCACAGAACTCTTTAATACGACTCCCCAAAAAACCAGGGAGCACTAAAATTTGGTGCTCAAGTACGTTGTCTCAGGAAACTTGCTCCCTCCATTACTGACAGGTCCTTGGGGAAGTCACCTACATCCAGTTCTATTTCTAATCACACCACTATCTGTAATGTTCAGAAATCACTTGAGCTATCTGACAAACCCCTGCATTTCTCCCTATTTCTGGTAAAAGTAGCAAGAGAATTAAATGCATAGACAAGAAAGGAATTGGGATATGCTATGACTTACATTGATAACAGCTGAAAGTGGTTTTTGGTCCAGTGATTTCCTGCTTTGACCATTCATTTTCTATCTTACTAAAAAAATCTGTTCCTTACTGGGTGATATATAACCTGAAAAAACAGTCTGAATTCAGATATCCTCTTGGCTCTGAACATTTGAAATCCGTAGCTTTTTGCTGCGGCTATTTGCTAATCACAGCATGTCAGACCTACAATACTCGGCGAAATGTACTTTTAGTTTTCTGATCCTCAGTCTTGACTAAACTTCCTCAGAAAGTCCAACCCTATGAACTAAACTAATAACCTCCTGAGTAGGAAGTTCCCATCCTCTCTGGAGCATGGCCTTTGGGTTTCAAGCCTTTCAGTAGATTAAGAGTGGGATTGCACAGATCTGCCTCTACAGCTTGCTTGTCTTACCTGTCACTTATTGCACAGTATTCATTGTTTTTTAATGCTTTCAGTTGACTCTTGCCAGGACATTTCAAGCACATGGTTATTTCATGGTGTCAGTTCTTAAATCCTTCTACTAAAGTAATTTTTAAACTAACTAGATATAAAGTAAATTATTAAATATTAATAAATTTAAATAAATAATTTAATACATGAATTTTGCACAGTCTTCATGGTGATATAGGTGTAACTTCCTGTGCCACTGGGTTCTGGCCATCCTTAGCACCTGATCCTATTTAGTGCCTTGCTGGATTGCCTGGAGCCTCCCAGCTGCATGGGTAATGTAGCATGTGGATGGACTTTCTCTCTTGTTCCACAGTGCCATCTGCGCTGCGCTCAGGAAGGTGTACCCTGTGTTGTCCTGTGTTGCGTGGCTGCCACCAGTAGTGACATCCCTAGGCACAGCTTGATTTTCATATCCCAGGCTGGAATCTAAACAAAGCACACTGTGATCACGAAGGTGAAGTCAGCAGTGGCTGCTTCATGCTATCAATACCTCGGATCCAGGCTCTAACTTCCAGTTTGTGCCAAAAGATATGCCAATCAATGTTCACTTCCAAAATCCCACAGCCAACAGCTCATTTTCCCTGAGTACGTGCCACTCCTGCCTCTGCTGGTGCTCCACTGGAAAGCACTGCAAGGTGCTGGGTTTTGGTCCTGTGCTCTCATGCTGTGGCCTTGGCTTTCTGGAGCATCAAAATTCTTTAAATCAGACTCATTTATGGTTTCTAATTACTTGTTTAAGAGGCTCTGGCCAAATCAATCCTGCAAACTCCTGTTTTTCAAAAGAACCGAGAGTTGACCATCTTTTTACATTGCCAACTTTCTTTTGAATTACTTGCTCTAGGAATATGCTTGAAGGCTCTCAGGCTCAAAACCCAAATCAGAGATCAAAGGTAGATGCCTGTTTGGTTTTAACAGGTACAATAAATTTCATTATTTGTGGAGAAGTTGTCATAATTTGCTGGACTGCATCTTGGCATATAAAAATGTTGTCACCACCAACACTCAAAGATGCATCTTATCTGGTATCTCAGCAAGTATTTGGAGTGGATACATTCATGCTTCATCACATTGCCCCTTTTCTATCTAGCTAGATATTCTATCTATCTTTTCTGTCTAGACCAATGCATTCTGCTTTCTGAAGATGACACTGTAGAGAGATGAAAACCAAGACATTCAAAGCCTAACTTTGAGATTCATGAAAACCAAATCTCTCAAAGTTGTATCACCAAAAGAAAAACTTGGATTTGATAGCACCCGATTCTGAAGATACTACGACCTATAAAGTTCCTATTATAGAGACGAACTATAAACATTTCACACATTTAAAAATACTACTAAGCCAATCACACTCTGCTGAACTTCTTCAGAGATATGAATGGTTATGTTCTTCTGCACACCTGAATCGAAGCAAAAAAAATTAGGAAGATGCAACAATTTTAGCAGAGTTGAATGAAAAATATTAGCAAGATAGATCTGTATTCATTCTTTTTTTTTTACAGTAGTCAAATATTTAGTAGGGAATCAGTATTTAACATTTACTTTAAGAATCCATGGATAAACTATTTGGAGATTATTCTGAAATTGCCCTACTCACTACACTTGGTCTGTGCCTTGGAATGAGCATATACAAATCCAGACAATTAAAATAGAACAGTTACAATTCTTGAGAAATCCAAACTCTGTTCCTTGTCAAAACTAAAACTGAAAAATCAAATTTCCTTAAATTTTGAATTTTATAATATCTCAGTTTTAATATTTGTGAGTTGCTTGCATAAGTTGATCAATTAAAAAAAACCCCAAACAAACAAATAACAAGCACAGAAAAAAATGGCACTCTGGCTCTTTTATAATCATGCTGCCTGCAATGACAATACTAATTTTAAAAAATTATCAGCTTTTTTAACATGTCAGGCTTTATTCCTGGCCCTGTTATCTCCATTTTTCCTCATCCTCCACTTTCTCCCTTCTCATGAGATTGCTTAGAAAAATGACTCACACATTAAAGAGAAAAAAGTTACCTTCTTTTTCTTATCTTTAATAACCAGAGTAAGTTCTTCCATCCACAGTTCCTGAGTCCAGAAAGTTTTAGTTTTCATCCTTGAAAATTTTGTATTCTCCATGGTCTCAGTTCTATCATCATCCTAAACTTCTATTGCTTCAGTCTGCTGTTGTTAAACACCACCTTGCTTAGTAAGGATCTCCTACACCAGCAGTCATCTCTTCATGTACTGCACTCCAGGTAACAAAACATACTTGTTAAAGATAGTCTTGTAAAACTAACTGAAAAAAACCCCAAGACACACTCACACTTGTAAGCCTAAAGTGCCTCTTTGTAAAGGAAATTGTTTCCTGAGATTCAGCCAGCATCATGTGCTTTTCAGGCAGGGTTTCCCTATTCCCAGCACCTCTGCACTTCCGTCCAAGTTCTGAGGGGATTGATGGAAGGAATACTTTCACAGAAATAAGATGAGAGTCTAAAAAGCTGATTCTTCCTCTTTAATGTTAACCTTATAAAGAAAAAATGACCTTAAGAGAATAAATAGCATGTGTTAAGTACATTCAAAATTTGGGGCTTTTTGAGCTTTTCTGAACTTCTACCCCTGTGAAAATAAAATAAACAGACTGTTGCAGCAATACTGAATTGAGTTTATTCATTTAGAAAATACTCAAAAATTATTATTATTCAAAAAATACTTGCCACTTGAAAAACTCTGTTTCATCAATGACAAACTCAGATTTTTCACTTCTGTTTTAATAACCCTACTGACACAATTATGTGTACAGAACAGGGACACGAACATCGATAAAGAAAAGCAGGAGCTCACCTGAATCTTGCCTTGAGCTTGCACATTTTGGAAGGAAAAGTACAGGTCCCCACTTCATCCTTCATATTTTGGTGGGATGAGTAGGAATTACAACTACAGAAATGTCAAGTGCCATAATGTAAGCATCTAAATTCACACTGCAGTCTAAATGGAAGCATTCAGGAATGCAGCCTAAGCCTCAAAGCTGTTCAGTACATGCACCTTCTGCATAAATCAGAAGATGGACCACAGGCACTTCTGAAACTCAGGATAGCTGTTCTGAATGCTTATGATTGGTCAAAATAACTCAGGAGTAATTCAGCTTCCCTCTGGTTCAAGCATTTGAAATGGACGATGTTTTTGCCCAGCCTGGAAGAGAACAGAAGGTTTTGTGTATTATGACAAGATTAAAGTATAAACACAGTAGAAAAGCATGGAAGTAAAAATACTTTTAAAGATTTTCAGATAACTGGAAACAATTTGGATTTTTTTTAAACTTTCAATAGAATAATAAAAAATTAGCATTTAATTGCCACAGTAATGAATAAAACTGCATTTATTATTAGTCAAGTATTTGGAAGATTTTTAAGTGCTGATTAAAAAGTCTAATTTGAATTTGAATTTTAATCACAATTTTTGAACTTCTGAAATTTCCCTGTCGAATGTTTGCATCCGGATAAATGAAAGTTAAACAAAAACCACACTTCTCTGATTTGCATAGCTGATGAAAATTGCATAGCTTATTTTCAGTTATCTTCCTTCAAAATGCAAATAATCAAAAAATTTATATTAATTATTTTTTCAGGAACACATAACACAACAGTGTGAATTGATATAAACCTATAAAGTAAGTTTAATTCTTTGAACTAGGAATATGGCAGGAAGTATGCTCCTACCTCTTATTTGCGGTAACTTATAGTACAAATATGTTGTGGGTTGAACCTGAGTTGATGGACAGATCTTTCAACTAGTAGCGCTTCTCGAAATTTACATATTTAAGACCTGTGGAGACACAGGAAATGCCCTTTTGGTTTGAACCTCCTGGCAGGGAGTGGGGGGGGAATTTGGCTGGGCTCTGCTCTTTGGAGCTGCCCTGGGCCTCCCCTCCCCCGGCCCCAGCGGACAGGGGCCCTGGCCCCGGGAGAGTCCCCTCAGAGCCGCGGGCAGCTGAGGAACAACCACGATGAGTGCAGAGCCGATTCCACCTGAAGCGGATGCTGAGGAATGCTGCCGCCCCCCACCCCACGTGGCCGCGAAGATCCAGCGGGAGCTGATAGAACTTACTGCAACCAACTCAACCTATATTGAACTGTAAAATAACATCAAGTAACGAGCAGAATAAAGGGAGCGAGGCTTTCTCCATTGTAAAGCCCGAGAAACAAAGATTATTCATCATCATGGCGTCTTCAGGGTCAGAGAGAAAGTGAGTGAAGCTGAAGATGGCGGCGGGGAAAAGAGGGAGGAGTTGCGCTTTCCACACGCAGCTTAAACCTGCTTTTTGCAGACCGTGGTAAAGACTGTAATATCACAAACTGTTTTTCTCCTCTTTAATCCATTTAAAGACATGGGGGGATGAGAATTCTTTGTGCAGCCTGTGAGAGAAACAAAGGTGACCATGCCAGGTTACCCAGGAGCTGTGAGAGGTTGTGAGAGACTTTCAAAATTTTCTGTAAAGAAGAGAGCTGTTGTTTTCAGGCTGGAATTTTGTCTATCCTTAAACGAGAACACCCCATGTGTGGCCCATGGTGACAGTGTGGAAGAGACTGTGATTTCTTTCCATGGGAGAGATATTTTTTACGGCAGCAGATTTCCAGGCGGGGGCTGTTAGCTGGTACAGTTTGGGAAACCACAAGACGCAAAAGAGACCTCTATTTCCTCAAATAATAGAGAGAGAGTTTTAAGAACGGTGAATGCTGACTAAATCCCATGTCTTGTTATTATTTGTGCAAGTTGGGTAAAAGGAGGGGGGTGCTGGAGGAAACAGAGGGGGTGCTAGAAGAAAGAGGGGGTTTTATCTTAATCTCTTATTATTTCTTTTTACTCTTAACTCTGTTAGTGATAAACTTTTTTTCATATTCTTTAAGTTTGACCCTGCTTTGCATTTCTTCAAATGTCCTATCTCACAGAAAGTAAGAAATGTGAACTAAACCACTACATTAATTGGTGTTTCTGCCTGTTTAACGAACCAAACCTGCTACAAAATATTACAGATGTATCTCCATTATGTTATCTCATCAGGCTAAGTTCATGCCATACTGAACAATATACAAGCTAGTTTTCTAAATATAATGCAAAATTCTTTGGAATGTATGGTTTTGTTTTCTTTCATTTTTTTCTCCCTTTTATGAATGTCTAGATGTAGATTGAAAGATTAAGGGATTTTTTTCCATGTTATAAATAAGATATCAGATCCCCTTAAATTATTTGAGAAATAATTTCTATTTTAAATTAATGTCATTCATATATTTTTGCTGCTAGTTACAATAATTGCCAGGTTGGCACCTTAGTATTGGGATATCCAGTTAGTCTCCTAATCAGTGTAGCTTTTACCCATTTACCTAGGTGTGATGTGTTAGAATCTTAAATGTTACTGCAATATCACAAGAATAATATTCTTTCACAGCCAAAAATTTTGCTGCAACTCGTTGGAGACAAGGAGAAACAGTTGCTTTACACAAAGACCAGGAAATACTGTAAATCACACATAGAGCATCTATATATTCTGTAACTTGAGAACCAAACCTCTGCCAACTTATAATCAGTCAAAATGTACAAAACAGGACGAGCAGGAAAACATATATTGTTATAATAGAAATACCACAATGTGCAGGTTGGCAAAGTTTTGCTATCAAAATTAAAGAAAGTAGTACAAAACCACTACCACATTCTGTGGCATCTGAGATATGCTTATGCTCATTTAAAGGAATGGAAAGCTAGGTATTTATTTTGTCTTCAGGAAAAAATAAGTTTCCTGTGGCAAACAGAATTCTTGTAGTCACTTTTCCTGAAAAAAACATGGAGGGGGAATGTGTGCTCTTTCTTGTGGTTCTTTTGTTGTGTTGTTGTTTGTTTGTTTGTTTGTTTGATTGATTGATTTTTAAGGAAAATCCCTCATACTGTAGTGGAGGTCTGGACTCTTCTCACAGTGATAAAAAACCTTCCAGCTAGTACTCTTCCTGGTTTTTGTTTATCCCCTGTTAGCAGATGCCCTGATCTTTACCTTTTCATGCATCTGATTAAATAATTTTTCTTCAGTTCACCTACCTTCATTTACTTTCAACTTTAAGATTTGCTAAATTGAATGATGCTGGTCAAGGTATATTCCATAGATTTTAGCAGTGTTTAACAAAGAGTGTGTTTTTGTTATCTTTTCTATTATTATTAATGCCTTTTAAAATGTATGTTTTAGATAAGCTAGGTTAGAGGTCTTTAGAAATATCTAAATGTGCTTGACATAGAAATCTTCAATGGTCACATCTTCAGACGGTTCTGGTACAGATGACTCACTTTATCCACTATAATTCTATAGCTCTGCCAATTTTATTTGATGTCCAGCTCCAGAATGCCAAGATAATATAGCTGTTGCTAATGTCTGCAAACACTTTCCTGTCTTTTTCTGACAAATTGCTGGAAAAATATGTCCATGTCCCTTCAGACTAGCAGCCAGCAATAGTGCTCCCTCTTTCTCTGTCCAAAGGTTCATTTGGCTTATTAGCTCAAACCAGGCATAATAAACTTTCCAAGATGATTTTTCTTCAAAGCTTACTGCTCTCTGACTTGGTCAATTTAACAAATCATCTGTGTAATCATTTGTCTTGTGTTACCATAGCAAGAAAAGTGATGCTGGATTCTACACTCACAGAGAGAATTGTCTTTCTTTTCCATACCAGGCTTTTATTCATTGCTGAAGATAGAATTATGTTGTTAAGGATAAAGTGCGTTATTTATGTTATAGTTACAGTTCTTTCACACGCATCAACTTTGCTAGCTAAGCTAAGCTGAAAAATTTCTGTTCATCCACATCCCTTAGAAGAATGCTACATATTATGACACCAGAGAAGAGAAATGCTACTAAATTATGGTTTTTAGTTAGCTAGGTAATTTGTTGCTTCTGTACCTAAATTTTGTCATCCCCTCCATGTGTGCTCACTTACTCCATGCTACCACCTGAAGTCTACAACCAGCAATCCCATGTTAGATTATGTACCAAAGGAGGCATATACCTCCAAAAATATATCTATAGGTAGACTTCAAAACAGCAGATGGAATGGTAATGAAAGCTTTTCCTATCACATTTCTATCAGATTCTCTTTACATTTCTAAGTGAACCTGGAGGCTTTCCTTCCAAAGGCAATCATACATAAACAGAATTGTAAAAGGGCTGCCATTTACAAAATTAGTTTAATCTGCCTTAAATTTTCCAACCCTTACAACAATCCCTTGCCATTACACGTGCATTTGGCTTTCACAACAGCTGTACAGACCTTTCATAACAGGGTTGTGTTTTTTTTTTTTTAATGTCGTTGTTCCTTTAACTCTTAGTTCTTTAAGGCAAAAAGCTTGTTTACTTCTCTACCATAGTAACTAAAAGCTTTTTTTTTTTTGTCAAATTAACAAAAAAAATTTTTTTTAGTTCTTCTTGGGTCCCTGTGAATTGATAAGAAATTCATCAGCATAGTAATACATATTTCCTTAGGAAAATAATGTCTTCTCAAACAGTTTGTAAAATGTTTCATTTTTCTCCATGTGGTGATTAGGGAAATCTTACCATCCTTGCAGATTTAGTTTAATACTTTCCTTTGTTAGTTTTCATCTGCTAATTTTTCTCATATTTGCTAGTTTTTGCTTCCCATTTGACAGATATTGAGAGTCAATGATACAGTGAAGACATCAATTTTAAAAAATCCATGTCTCTAAAATCCCACTTCAACCTATGAATTCCTACCATGAGTGAAAAAATGTTTGAAGTTTCCACATGCTTCCTGGGCAACCTTGTATCCCTTTCAAAAATACCGAAGTCTGCAAGTGCTATCCAAGTGAATTTGTTTGGAAAAACTTTGTTGATTTGTTCTTTAAGAATTAAAAAATGTATATAGCAGCCTTTTTAATAAAACATTCTTGATGTCTGTGTCAGTTAATCTACTGAAATAGATCTAAATCTAAGATCAGTGGGCAATTTCTACAATTAATCTGATGAAATTTTCAAAAGCTTCTCCTCCTTTTATTAATTGGAAATATATTTCATTCAGAAAAGGGAACGTAAGCTCTAGACCTGATCAGGTGCTTCTAAGTGTATTTATTTCCTTGGGATAGCCATATTAATAATTTATCTTAATCCTAGTGACATTGTCTGTTAAGTAAAGCCTTTACTTTGCAGCTTTGGAGGGTGTTAGTACAATTTAGTTCATTTTAGCTGTTTTCAGGGATTCTAGTGAAACTGATGATTCCATAGCTGAAAAACCTTAGGACACATTAGATTTGCATACAATCAAAACAGCACAATCCTCATCTATTCTTGAAAGCAGAAACTTAAAAAATGCTATGAGACAGGTTGCAGTGTTGAACAGCTAAAAGTATTTTTCTGAAAAGATATGGAATTAAATTTTAAAGAAAAGTTATGTAAAGGAAGACTTGACATGTATAATCCATTACAAATAAAGCAGTCACATGGTTAGATACCCACACAACTCATAAAATAGGTCCCTAAGGGTGAGTATTTAACAATGATGTTACACTTAGAAATAGGTAATTCCAATTTACATTTTTTTACACTCATACTTCTCCCATGTAAAATGGATTAATACAAATTAATTTTCACACTAATCTATCTATCACACTAGAATGTCTCATTAAGCTTTTCCAGCTTCAGACAATTTACAAAACTAGTAAAAGCATTGCCATAGTAATTATACTGGATTTTACAGTATAAGGTGCTAATATGGCAATTTCGCCCACAGAAATTTATGACAAGCATTTTAACCAAGAATAAAAATAGTCACTAAAGAAATTATGATGAATTAGAATATTTTACCAGTGAAAATTTAATTTGAGTGGAATACCCTGAATGTAATTTCAAATGTGTTTGTAAGGAGCAATTTTGCAGTCAATGTTCACACAGAAATGTGAAGACAGTATAGCTGTTTTGCACAAAATGGTAGCTTTTACAACCTCTTCACTGTAGTCATCTAGTTCCAAATCTTTTGCACTAAAAAAAGCAATTTCTGATATATGACATTAATGAAATTTAAATTATCAGAGTTTCTAGCAAGTAAATAACACCTTTATATTGGAATTAAAATGAAAATTTTGTACAGCTGTCATTTGAAGTCAATGAAGCATCTAAATTCTTGAATCTAGCTTTTCTACTGCTTCTTACTTTTCCTTCAAAAAGGCTGACACAAATGTAGAACAGAAACAGAAGACATCAGAACTTTTCACTGCCATTAATTTACTACATAAGTCAGTTAACCAATTTGAGCTAAAATAACAATCTGAACCAAAAGAATAGAAAAGACTGTTAGGAGACAGGGGGATGATAAAGTCATTAACCCTCTTGGATAGAAAGCAAAGGCTAAATATTGATTTTAGATCATTGATGGCTTAGTTGGATGTTAGGCATGAGGAAGTTTATTGTATGCCAGAAAACTAATGTCTGCTGAGTCTGTGATTTGTAATTTGTTGATCTTTTTTTGATTTATTACTCCAGAATCAACTTCTGAAGGTAATTTGTTGGTTTCCCTGAGGAGTCAGGACTAAGGTAATGGAGGAGGAGTGGTTTGGTAAGGAATGTTACTGATTACTAAATGCTTTTTTTTCCCTTTTACTTATCTTGGGTGTTTTCTGCTACTTCACAGCTGAATGCTTTTGCTCACAGAATTTGTGGTACAATATTTGGTTCCTTGGGTAAAATTAATTTCATTCTGTTTGGATGTAGGCTATCTGTTCACGATGTTTGCCATTTATTGCACTGTTATTGGAGATAATTTGATATCAGATTTGTTATTTTGACAAGAACTCCTACCATGTCCGAAAGCACAGATGACAGAAGACTAGAGAGTGGGAACAAATGTCTTAAGGTAAAGTCTTCTAGCATTGATTAAAAGAGCCTAATTATTTTCCATACAGTTTTCAATAAACAGGAATTATTACAATGACACATATTTAATCAGTTTATATTTGAAATATAATTTAATAACTTCACGCACCTTACTACTTAACAGTTTGTAGCATATGACTTAGTTTGTATAAAGACAAGCATTGAGATTTTAAAAAAATTTTCTTTAACAATTCAGATCTAAATTATCAGCAGTTAAAATTCCCTTCACCTTGGCTATCATGCTTACCATGAGCACAAAGATTTTATTTGCTTTACCATTTTTAAAATGTAGATAGTCATGATAAGCATATGCTATGTGCTTACCTTACTTGAGATTAGACCAACTTTTTATCACTCTCTTGGTTTGTGATCCCAGTTACCTTTGTGGTCTTCATTATTCTTTATTAATTTTTCAAACCTGTGTGTTCAATGACTGAGCATGCATTTCAGTCTAAAATGAACTCAGTTTTGGTGACACAATCAGGGAATAAAACAGAAAATAAGAAAAGACTACTTAGGGGAGTTAGAGAGTTAAAAACTTACCCTTAATTAATAAGGTCCACATTAATAGTTCAACCAGGAATGTAAATGCAGGACATGAAAAATTAATGTAACACTGGAACAGAACAACACTATGAGACACAACAGAGAAATAGCTTAATTTGGAAGAAAAAAATAATATAGACGGGGTTTTGCTATCAGCTGAAGAAAACCAGAAGTCCAGTCATACTGTATTACACCCACAGTGATTTAAATAATATTAAAAATTCTAAGACCTAAATATTCCTTAAAGATCTGGAACGGCTAATATTCTTACAATCTAGATTGTACAAAGGTCAGGTGCCACTGCCGAAGGACTTTAAATTTTCCACGTACATCCCTTACTGTTTTTAAACTCTTCTTTCCAAATTGTCATGAAAGGCAAAGGTGGCACTGGTAACATTTAAACACATGTTGCAGATATGAAGGGACATATGGTGACCATCTGTCATCCAGCAGTCGTCTAAAGAATCGGAAACAAGAAAAAGGTGATGTGGGTTTTTTTTAAAAAGAACATGATATACCTTCCTAAGAGCTCAAAAATTACCGAAATAATAAAAGGAAAAAATAATGAACTGAATCAATACTGCTGTTTACTTTAAGAATTACTTTGAACTTATACAGTATAAGTTAATGAATCGGTGGGACAAAATAGTAAATTAAAGTTTTAGCAAACAGGCACCTGGCACTCTTTTCAGCTCCAGCCAGTCTCTGCATCCTTCAGATAAACTCCAGTTCTCAAAATTGTGTGTTGCTTTGTGTTAATACCCATTACATTTGTTTCTCACACCATTAAACACAAGTTTAGGACAATAAGCACATCCTATAAGCATTGCAACCTGTTATCATCTACACAAAAATAACTTCTTGATGGTTTTTGGTACATTTTCAGATTGCTGTCAACTTGAACAATATTATATAACAGCATGTGGCTGTATTGCACATGTAAGATATCTGAGAACAGAGTACAAGATATTTTCAATTAAAAGAGGAAGAAAAATAGGTTTGGTATAGTGCAGTACTTGTGTTTGCCATCAACAAAAGATATTATTAAATTTAACACCTTTGAAAAAGGGAGAGCAAAACTTTGTATGTCAAGTCCTTCTATACTAAAGTGTGTTACAATCCTTAAAAATATCTCAGAGACCAAATAAGAAAATAGCATATTCAGACAAATTTTCAAGGGGACGATTATTTTCCTTCATTCTTTTTCAACCCCTCTTTTTCCTTCTTAGAAATCAAATATTATGCGGGGCAATTTTACTCAATGAAAGAAGATATACAAGAGATACATTTACTGGTAATATTGTAATGACACAGGGTAAAAAAAAGTCTCCCAACATTTGTTTTTTTTAAAGACCTAACCTGAAGAGAAGGGAATGTCATGTTAAAGTAAGGAAATGAAATATACTTCAGTCTTTATTCTGTCTTGTCTATTTTTCCCTGTTTCAATGTTGTAAAGCAGTTCAACTTCCTTTGGACCAGAATTGTTCTGCTATAAAAAACAAGTTCTCCACTGCACTGAGAGAAATAAAGTATTACATTCCAAAAATCTTCAATAGCAAAAAGCAGTTGAAAGAAGGTTAATTTCACTGTACTGTATTTAAACTGAATAGAAGCATGTTTATAATCCCCAGCTATGCTGCCTCTTGAGGCTACAGCACACATTTCAGTTCAGCCCTTACACTAATCTTGTACAGACTGACATTTCGCAGCAGAAGTTGATTGCATAACTTTGTAGGACTCTTATTAATGCTACATTATCCTCACATAATTCCTTGGGCCAAAGAACTGCTTAGAAGCTAGTGTGCTTAATTCTTTTCCTTTCTTTATCCATTTGGGAAACGATTCTTGTACTTGGTCACCACTTAGAGTTCAATGTAAACTTTACTCTCTCTCTAATTTCGTGCTGAGATCCCACAGAGAGTATTTGTTTTATGGCTGTATTTGTATTTGAAAAAAACAATACCTGGGAAAACACTATTATATGGTAGATATGGCACCTTCATCCATCATTTCTACAAGAAAAGAGATATAATTAAATCCTTTTAGAAATGGCATCCATAGATACTGCTTATCCATGTAAAAATGTGCACAGCCAGTATCAGAATTTCTTCCACTGCACCACATTTAATACAAATGCTCATTTCAACCATCACAAGGGTTTTTTCTTCAAAACAGCGTAAAATCCAGTATGCTAAGAAACAAGTAGTGTAGTGAAAGCAAATGAACTGTTAAAATGCACAGACAATTATTGTTTCAGGCTAAAAGGGAGATCATTGGCCAGATACTTGAAAGGAAGCACACTTTGTGATTACTCACTGCACACTTTGACTATTCAGACATCTAAAGCTAACAGTCTCTGAACCATACTTAAATAGGGATCCAAAGCCTGCCTTTGCGCAGGAAAGCAAACTCGGAAAAAGATGAACATCTTCACCACACTTGTAATTTCTGCAGGTAATAAACAAGCAAACCAACCAGCAAACACCTGATTTCACACTTTCACCGAATATCACATTCATCTGAGTTTAATGTACAGTTGTGTTTAAGAATTCTTATCCCCTACCCAAATATGCTTCTCAAACAACGGACAGATAGAACATTCTAATGTTAGACATAATTCTAAACAAAACCCTTGTGTCCAAATGCTTGTTCTAAATTTGTTAAATGTGCAGAGGGAACTGTTCTGCATCCTGTTCTAGGGATATAATATATCCCTAATATATCGAAATATAAATGAAGTTGAAATACTTCATTTAGAAATACTTCATTCAGAAGGGCCACAGAATGCATACAATGCAAAATACATCATGCATACAGTTAGTTTCTGTAATAATTCACCTTCATGGAAGGTGAGTGACTAACAAAAATGTATATAAATTGATGCCATTTTTTAAAATTATCTCTGTATATGTTATGCATGAGTTAAAATCTCCTAAATACAAACACAGTTATCTCAAATATTTATATCAGGTATGTTGTGTATCAAAAGTATTTTATATTAAGAAAGAAGGGTATGGGAAGGAAAATGGGCCATGGATCTACCTAAAATGGGATCTACTTTAAAACATCAACCTGATTCAGATGATATGCGAGTTTTTATTAAAGCCTCCAAGAGCAAATAAATTTTCTGAAACCTAGAAATCCGGGCTTTGAAATTCAAGGGTGTTTTGAAATTAATTAGATCAGCCTGAAGTGAAAGGAGATGACTGGTAGCAATTAGCAGATATTTCTGGTAGCTCAAGACACAACAAGAATTGTACTTTCTAATTAACATTTCTGAGCATTTTTTCTTGGATTATTTCCCACCAGCACAGCTTTCTCATAAATCTGAAACCAATTTGCAAATGTCACTAATTTAAAAACATACTTTTATTACAATGACATCTTTACTATGAAAAATTATGATGAAAAATACTCATGTTCCTAGAGTTTCATTCACTATCTGTAGAGAACACTAGGCTTTTATTACAAATTTATTTCTGCTGCTTCTCAAGTGCTCTTTGATTTTTGTTTTGGAAAGTTTGTCTAGAGCTGTGTTATAGTGAAGAAACAAATCTAAATCTTGTTATAGATATACAGATTATACAAGTTATGTTTTGAAATATATTGTAACAACACACTATTGTATTCTGTGTAAAGTGATTTTCTGTAATTCTTTGATCCTATTAGATGAAATTATTTTAGACACTTACTTAGAGATATTCACAGAGTTTTCCACTGATGAATGGTTGGAATCCATGGGAAGAAAAAAACCCGCACCACTATACAGAATCATAGTAGGGTTGATAGAAGTTTCATCAGCTTAAACATATGTATTGTAATAGCACATAGCATTATTTTGAAAGAGTAGAAACAAGACATCGTGTTTTCTGTCCTAGAGTCCTAGTGTTGGGTTTTTTTATTATAATGGTGTTTTCAGCTGCAGAATGTCTTGCATAGAACAAATTGTGCTCAGTTACTTTGGTTTCTAAGCTGTATTTATGAAGGAAATACTTGTGTTAATTTTGAAGACCCTTGCCTACATCTTTCCTGATGGCCACCGCAGGCACCATGTAGGAGCACAGACCATGATCTGTAGCTGTGCATTTGGGCTGAGCAGGAAAGCTGAGAGGGCACAAAGAATTGTACTTGTCTGTCCTCTCACTGAGCTTTTTTCTTGCCTTACACTGCTCACAGACAGCATCAGTACAGGTCACTGACAAACACTGTTGATTGCCAAGGAACTGAAAAGATGAGATGGCAGCAGTCTCTGGCTTTGCAATAATATACAAAGCAGGACCAAAAAGAAGAGGACCACTGGAAATAAATAACTGTGAATTCTGGAGCCTGGTATGGGACTTGCTCAGAGAGCTTCCTGTAGTGTTGTACTTTCCTGCATCACCTACAGTGCAAGTTCCCAGCTCTCTTGATGGTCTGAGCAAATAAGCACATGAGAACACACCACAGACTCCTCCAAAGGGATACTTCACAGAAAATTTCTCATTTGATAATAACTTTTTGATGCTGGGGAAACACTGAATTTCATTCCCTTCTCAAATAAATGATCAAAAACCTCCAAGGTCACAAAATAGGTTGAGAATATTGCCTGCTATTAGCTAACTGCAGGCAGCAGTAGTTCAGGTTTCCCAGAATTATTAGCAATTCAGTTTCTCAAACAATGCAAGGGTGAGGGGTGAAAAATGAGGCTGGACTTTAATTACTTGTTTTGAGAATTTATACCAGGAGGGAAATGTCTATTTAGTTGCTGACTGCAGTTGCACTTCTCTGAACAGAGCAGGAGGAGGAGAGAGAAGAGAATGGAAGATGTTTCTGTCAATAAAAAGAGTTAACAGGATAATGAGAACAGATGAGAAGGCAGAAGTAAAGCCTACCTCCAGAGGAGATGATCTGCTGAGCTGCTGCCAGCTCATAAGGTTTTTAACTCCTGAGTCAAACCAGCATTGTGTCCTCACAGCCTATAAGGAAAGGGTGAAATGGTGAGTCTGACAGTCACGTTCCAACTGTTTCTCATTGTTTCAGTTTAGAGACAAGTTTGGGGAGAAAACACTCTGGAATGAGTGCTCCCTCTAAAAATGGTACCAACAATCCTTTTCTGCCAATAGGAAATGAATACTAGTAGATGAAAGTGAAAAAACCCCAACCGTTTATTGACAAACAGAATGACCACACAGCAGGGGAAAAACAGAAATAAATGCTAGGTATTGAACATTCAGTCCTTACTAGTACACACACACNACGTGGCAGCTGTGTCGATCACCCCACCGGAAGGAAGAGCAGATCCTGGCCCCAACCTCCCTCAGGATCCCAGGCTGTCCTTCATCCATTGTGATATTCCCAAGCTGGGGCAGGGTGGCGGGGCAGTGGTACTTCCGGACACAAAACAAAACCAAAATGGTTATGGGATACAAACC